>CM053627.1:157982647-158034038 GCA_028646595.1 Phalanger gymnotis
TATGGGTCTAGCAAGAGACTATTGTTTCCTTACATTGGCTCAACCAAAGTGTCATTTGTTCTTTCTTTTTTTAAAGGAATATTTACTTTTCAGTTATAGCAAGAATAAAAGAACAAACATTTTCTTCCCAACACCTGGGGGGTATGTTCTCCCCTATACCACTGTAGGCACTGGAGAAAATAGACTTGAACAGTTTCTACAACAGATGTAGCCTAAACTGATGGGAGGAATTCTTCCACTGGGCAGTATACCAAAAGTCATTTCTTAGATCCTTAATGCTGGATTGGATGGCTACAAAACTCAGCATGGCCTGAACTTTCAGATCTCTTGGCAGATTAGTTTCCTATCCTTTCAAAGATCATGGCCATTTCCAGTCTTTGTCATTTAAAAGCAAGAAGAATGGACACAACAGCAAAAGAAGTGGCTGAAGGGTCATGCACTCATGGGTTACATCCTGGGGGTCCTGGTGGGGAGATTCAGGCCTGAGACCTTTCTCTCCACTGAGGGCTTAGTGTTTACGTTTTCACTTGAACACACCACACAGGAAAAAGTCAGAATGAGGGACAAACTCTAGCTGACTAGTGCCCTTTAAAAGTAGCCCAGTCCTACTTCCATAGCCAATCAAAAAGATTCCTCTTTACCATGTGGCTAGTGTATCTGAACTAGTTAGAGAAAGTCTGTGCATGCTCTATAATCCATAGGAATAACACCAATGGAACAATCTGTACATACTCATGAGGACAAGGCTCAATTGGCCAGTCCCCCATTCTCAGCCTCACCTTTTAAGGAAACATATATATCCTTCATTATTCCAGTTATTTAAAAAAAATTATCTCTCTCATCTACACGTCTTTGGAATAGCCTCCAGATTTGCAGAGTAATCAACCCATTCCCTTTCCCTGATCTTTGGGTCTCGATATTGGAGATGAGGGTCTCTTGCTCAATGAAATGCTTTCTGCTCATTGTCAGACTGACAAAACTTCCTGCCTGTCCTTGATTTTACTCTTTTGTAAGCAGTTGGGTAGGATTATTTGAATCAGCCAAGTCTTGTATTAGTTGTCAGCTCTACCTAGGGTGGAGACTGTCTTTAGCAATTCCTGAAACATGGATACCCTTGGACTACTGCCATCTTCCTAAATCATCTGGGAGGGGAAGGATAAGAAAGACTATTTATTAAGTATTCAAAAATTGTAAGTCCTGTAAAATAAATTATATGCCATAGGCAATATTCTCATATTTCCACATAGGACATAATATTCACACACATTACATTTACTTGTTGTAATTTTAAAAAAATACTTATGTAAGTTCTTATATAAGTTTCCCGTAGGATATAGAATGTTTCCTGGTAGTGGCAAGCTAAATATTAAATTGAGACTTAGTATCCTGCATCATGTTAATCTGGTTACAAATTGATTGGCTATGCCACTTTTACCATGAACTGATTTCCAGTTCTGAGGATTTCGGCTTTCCTTATAAGAATCATGATTCACACCATTTAAGGGTCAGAATTCCCTAAAGGTCTGTTGTCTAAATCAGTGGTGTAAACTCAAATAGAAAGGGAGTAGTACCTAAGGATCCTCGTGGGCGCATATTGACTTTAAAAAACCACATATTAACATTATTATATTTTATTTATTTTGTTTAACATTTCCCAGTTACATTTTAATCTGGTTCAGGAGCCGCTAGGGAATGCTGCTGGAGGAATGTGGCCTAGAGGTCAAGAGTCTGATATCTGCGGTCAAAATCATGACTGTATTTTGGCTTTCCTCTTCCTTCTACTGGAACTTGCTCCAGGGTTCTGTTAGGTGAACTTTCACTTAATCTTCACCCGGCCCTGCCCTCTCTACCCCCCAAACTCTAGGCTCTTATTAGAATGTAATCTCTTCGAGGGCTGTAAGCACTTCATACATTTTTAAAATCATTCACTCATTCATCTTGGCCTAACTTAAGAAAATTTTCATTGGGTCTGTTTCATGGGTGTATCCCAGGACTTTTTCTTCAACTTGTTAATCATCGAAACTTTGAATTCAATCCGATCCAACTAGCACATAGCGCCTAATATGTGTGCTAGGGTTAGGGATATGAAGACAAATAGAAAACAATTTCTGTCCTTCAGGAACTCACAATCTACTTGGAGCATTGGGTGGGGAGAATATTCAACCTTCACACCAAAACGTATGTAACCCAAAACAAAGTGAGGTGGGAACGAGTTCTGAGACTGGGGGGATCGAGGAGGAAGTACCACCTAAAGTGATCCTTGAAGAAAGAGAGGATTCTGAAAGGCAAGGCTGAGGAGGATGCACAGTCAGTCATCAACTTTGGCAGGAGCAACGTTCCTAGATAATAGCGGGAAAGTAAGAAACGTGACAATTGATACTTTGGAGCTATAGGGGGTCAGGTTCCCACAATATCTGAAACTGTAATTGCTCACTAGTGATTGCTGAAAATACATTTTTTTGCATATAATTCATTATAGCAGAACATTAATTCTGATAATATGTGCTTTTCCTAACACGATAACCATGAAATAATCCATAAAATGCAGTATACCAAATGGAAGTTGTTTGTCGTTGTGGTGGTGGTCTTTGCCTCTTTGTGAGCCCATTAGGGGTTGTTTTGGGCAAAGATGCTGGAGTGGTTTACCATTTCCTTCTCCAGCTCATTTTACAGATCAGGCAGCTGAGGCAAACAGGGTGAAGTGACTCGTCCAGAGTCAAATAGCTAGTAAGTGTTCGAGGCCAGATTTGAACTCAGGAAGAGGAGTCTTCCTGACTCTAGGCCTAGCGTTCTATCCTTTGCACCATCTAGCTTCTGGTAACTCCCTAGAATTCTGGGGCCTTTTGTACTAACATCTCAAGAATATCATACTTTTCATCAACTCATGACATCTACAGTACCATAAATGCTGTACAGCAAACAAAATTCTTAAAACTAAAGCTTTTAAAACCTGAATCTTACATTCCACTGTGTCATATGGGAACGTGAGGGGCTTGTACAGTACACTATACTATATGCACATATACACTATAAAATCAAGATAAAGGTTGCTAGGACTTTAGTTGGTAGTAGTTAGTAGACCTCAAGACTGGCAATAACACCTCCAACACTCTGTACTTCATAGCTGGTAGATGGTATTGGAGATTGTAAAGGACTCACCAGTTTGAAATAACCCACCAGTGACTATGCTTTGTGGGCCTTTTGATATCCTTAAGGGTCAACCAGCTGACAGCTGCAGCAGAAAATTTATCTAACACAGGGCTGTCCAAAATACAGCCCATGGGCCGCATATGGCCCACAGCGTGATTTTATGCAGCCCGCCTGTGGGTTTTAATTTTCGCAAGCTAAAAAATTAAATAATAATTTGCATGGAATGTATATTAGATCTTTTTTTATTCTATCACTAATAAATAATCTCATTGATGTTAATTTTCTTTGGTGTTTTTAAGCAGTATTATGGACGGAACATGTCGCATGGAATTTTCAATCGATCTGTGGGATGCGTTCTCTGTACCATGTAGACTTAGTCCCTATGCACCTACCTTTATACTGTTGTGTTGTTGCTTTGTTGTTTTGTGTTTGCTTTGCGCTTCCTGCCTTCACCTGTCGTATTGATGATGCATGTTCCCACACTATCTATTAGTGTACTGTATTTTTTATTCTGGGTGCGGCCCTCCAAAAATTATTTTATCTTAATGCGGCCCTAAGATAACCTAAGGTTGGACGGCCCTGGTCTAAGACCTTTATTTTCTCACTAAGGTGCATCACTGACCTTGTGTTTGGGGTTAGAGCCCACAGGACTTGCACTATGTTTTGGGGGCATAATTGCAACAAAACTTGAGTTTTATAGACAAACCATGAAAATATGTAACAAATGCTTGGGAAGCTCTTTACTCTACAGTGGTAGGGTGAACAAGACTAGAGAAGCACACAACAAGATACAGAAGGGTTCCACAAACTTGTGAACATTGTACCTCTCATTTTTTTTTTCTCTACTGTGCATGGCTATGAATGTGCATGGTTGCCAATGTGAAAGTGAAAATGAAGTTACTAATAAAATCATGTGACTGCTTGAAGTCATGGAAGTTAAATACGGGAACTTGAGGCTTGACAGCTGAGGCATTGGGAGTTTGACTCCATGTGAATACACAGAGGCAACAGATAGATTGCTGAATCTGGGAGATTGATGTGTTCCAATTTGGCTGGAACATATTTATTTTTTAAAATAATATTTTATTTCTTCCCCCATTACATTAAAACAATTTTTAAAGTATTTAAAAAAAGTTTTGTGTTCCAGATTCTGCCTCTATCTCCCCCTCTCTGAGACAATAAGCAATCTAATACAGTTTATACATGTACAACCATATAAGACATTTTTATATTAGTCATTTTGTGCGAGAAAATTTGAATGAAAAGAAAGTGAAAAATAGCATCTTCAGTCAGTTTTCAGACAGTATCAGTTCTTTCTTTGGAGGCAGATAGCATGCTTCATCATGGGATTGTCTTGGATCATTGTATTGCTGAGAATAGCTAAGTCATTCACAATTCTTGATCTTACCATATTGCTGTTACTGTTACAACTTTCTCTTGGTTCTGCTCACTTCAATTTGCATCAGTTCATGAAAGTCTTTCCAGGTTTTTCTGAAATCATCCTGCTTGTCGTTTTTTATAGTACAATAATATTCTATCACAATCATATACCACAGCTTGTTTAGCCATTCCCAATTGATGGGTATCCCTTCAATTTCCAATTCTTAGTCATCATAAAAAAGAGCTGCTATAAATATTTTGTAGAAATAGGTCCTTCCTTCTCTCCCCCTCCCTTTTTAAATGTCTTTGGGATATAGACCTAGCAGTGGTACCACTAGAGCAAAGGGTATGCACAGTTTCATAGCCCTTTGGGCGTAATTCCAAACTGCTCTCCAGAATGATCAGTTCACAACTCTACCAATAATGCATTAATGTTCTGATTTTCCCACTTCCCCTCCAACATTTATCATTTTCCTTTTTTTTTTGTTACACTAGCCAATCTGATAGATGTAAGGTTGGCTGGAACATATTTAGAAAAAGAGTAGTATGTAATAAATCTAGCATATTAACATTGAATAACCTCTGTTCTTTTATCTAGGCATTCTCTTATTCTAGGCAAGCCTGAGCAAAGTCCACTTTCCTTGCAGTTTGGTCCTGGCTTAGCCGAAATCTTTCTCCAAATTCATTGCTCGTATCTGAATAGAAAGTGCCAGCGCTGGGTCATCGCCTTTCTTGGGAGCCTCAAACATGGCATTTTATCAGCTCTGAGTTATTAGAATACCATTCTTATATTTGAAAATTTGATTTCATCATCGAAGATTCCTTGATTGCTTGATCAAGCCCAGTATGACTCATAAAGCATTAGAGCTTCGTCAAGAATCTGCTCTTTGCAGGTAGAAAGGAGTGTCAGATATTGGCTTCAGACTCCTGACAGTCTCTCCCCACCCTTCCCTCAAAGCAAACAGTTTGTCAAACAGTAGCCAAGAGAATTAGAAATTTTCGTTTCAGCGAGTAGAGAAAGTGAGAGGAATGTTCCAACGACCTGGAAAATATGCTTGCTTCGTGTTTCTGCCAGTGCCAAACAGTCACACAAACTACACAAAACGGAGTGTTCTTTCCTTACTAGAGGTGAAAATGAAAGCAGCAGAGAAATACCTCTTAATTCTCTAGCTTACTAGGAAGAAAGAAGTGTTACTTTAAAGAATGAAGGTGTTCTCACTCTCTATCGTATCTTGCTTGGCGATCTCATCAGTTTCCGTGGATTCAGTTATTAGCACGATGCCAGTGATTCTCAAATCTATTTATCTAGCCCTAGTCTCTCCAGACTTATAATCTCTCATCACCAAATGCCTTATTGATATCTAGAGCTGGATGTCTCACAGGAATTTCACACTCCACAAGTCCAAAACTGAACCCACGTATCTTTTCCCTATACCTTTCGTTCCACTTTGAAACTTCCCTATTACTTTCAAGGGCATCTCGGTCCTCCCTGACTCAAGCTTGAAATCTAGGTATCATCCTTGATTTCTCACTCTCACCTCGCCCTCCACATCCACTTTGTTGCCAAGTCTTGTCAATTTTAGTTTGTAATATTTCTTGTAATAGCCTGCCATTTGGTCTCTTTGTTTCAAGTCTCTCCCCACTCCAATCCATCCTCCTCTCAGCTTTCAAATTAACCTTCCTAAAGAACAGATCTAACTGTGTCATCTCATCCTCCCTCTCCTTTTGATAAACTCCACCTGAACAGTAAGCTCCTCGAGTAGTGGTAGTAGTAGCAGCAGTAGTAGTGGTAGTAGTAGTAGTAGTAGTAGTAGTAATTGGCATTTATATAGTACTTTTTCCTTTCTCTTTATCCCCAGTGCTCAGCACAGGGTCTGACACATAACAGGCACTTAATGTTTGTTGTCTGACTGACTGATTTTTTTTGGCAGTTAAAGCTCTTTAAAACCTAATCCTTTCTCTTCTTCTTACACTTTACTCTCCTCTATGTATTTTATAATTTATTGTAGCTGTTTCTCACACATGAAACTCCATCTCTCATCCCCTTGCCTTTTCACTGACTATTCTAGTGTTTGGAATGATCTTTCTATTGTGATTCCTGATTCTTCAGTAACTTAAATCAAATCCCATCTTTTGTAGTCTTCACTTCCTCTCTGCCCACTCTTCCCTCTGATATTACTCTCCATTTTTCAATGTCTGTCTGTCTATCTATCTATCTATCTATCTATCTATCTATCTATCTATCTATCTATCATCTATCTATCATCTATCTATCCTATCTATCTAATCTATCTATCTATCTATCTATCTATCTATCTATCTATCTATCTATCTATCTATCTATCTATCTATCTAATCTATCTATCTGTCTATCTATGTATTATCTACATAGTTCTTTGCATATTATTTCTCTCATTAGAATGTAAGGTCCCTGAGGACGGACTGCATTTTTGTCTTTCTTTGTAGCACTAAGCACAGTTTCTAGTGCATCTAAGCACTTAATAAGTATTTGTTATCTGTTTGGAATATTGGCCTCAGTCCTTATGGAAAAGAAAAGGAAAAGTTCATTATCTCCTTCGACTGGATACTGGCTTATAAGTTTGAGGAACAAGCGTATGGTTTGCACCTTCTCTAATCTTCCTCTTCCTTTAAGAATAAATCCCTACAAACTGGGAATCTTTTTTGGATAATGAGGCAGGAGAAATGATATTTCGTGATATAGATGATAGAAGCCATATTTATACACTTGCCAGATTCTTTTTCAGGCAACTGGGAAGCTCTGTGGATCATGGGCAGGTTTTGATGTCAGGAACTTCTGCCTCAGACACTAGCTGTGTGACCCTATGTAATGGTAATGTAAATTTGAAGATCTTCCCCATCCACTAATAGGTCCATGTGAACTGCTTATATCACAGGAAGCTTAAGTCACATGTGGTGAGAGGAGCTTGCTGAATGAATGGAACTGGAAGGGGGGAACAGGAAGTGCTCAGAGCAGTTAGAACGGCAGGAGGAGAGAGGACGGCAGGCAAGGAGTCAGCTAAAATTCATGAGTGTTTATGGGAAGGCCCCAGCAGGGGGGAGGCTATGGAATGGAGTGGCTCTCTGCCATGATAATGTGTATTAACCTGTATGCTGCTTGGATGGATTGGACTTACTGGTTTGGGGATTGGGTTTTCTGGTGTCTGAACAAATGTTTTGCTTCTTCTGTCTCTTATATGGAGAGTCTGTTATATTTTGTGATACAGAACCAAGTCAGCATATTCATAGCAAAAGCAACCATTGTGAATATTGCCTTGGTGATGCACCCTTTTCCTCTCTCAGACTCAGTTTCCTCATCTGTAAAATGAGGACAATAATAATACCTACCTCCCAGGGTTGTTGTAAGAATAAAATTAGGTAATATTTAGAAAGCACTTTTCTAAGCTTAAAGTGCTATATAAATGCTAATTACTACTACTTACTACTACTACCACCACCACGATTGCTACTACCACTACCACTACTATTACCATTACTGCTGCTGCTACCACTACGATTAAGTATTACCACCACCACTACCACTAAGACTGCTGCTGCCGCTACTACTACCATTACTACTACCACCACCATTACTACTACCACCACTGCCACTACCACCACTACTACTATTACTACTACTACTGCTGCTGCTGCTGCTGTTACTGCTACTATTGCTAGCACTGCCACTACTACCACCACTGCTGCTACTACTACAATTATTACTGCTACTACTACCACCACTACCGTGACCACTGCTGCTGCTGCTGCTACACTACTTTTCTGGATGATATTTTCCCTTGAGTAAGCAAAACTTCTTGAATGTTATTTTGCTTCTATTTATTCTATCCTGTAGAATTATCTTCAGACTAGAAAGAACTGAACAAAAATGATTAGTGGAGAATGGAAACCCAAATAAATGGTGGGGGGATAGTAAGGCGTAACTTAGATGCTTCCATTTCTGAGTGATGCTGAATAATCACCAAGTATTTTTCATAGGACTTTAAGGTAAAAGGGATCTTAGAGACTATTTCATCCAATCCCTTCAATTTAGCCGATGAGGAAACTCATCTGTTAAGCCCAAGAATATACTGAATTGTCTAAGGTCATCCAGGTAGTAAGCGACACTGGTCCTTAGACTACAAATCAGTACTCTTCCCAATGTATAGTACTGTCTCTAGAGTTTTCATAGTCTTTACTAAATCAATTTAAGTATTAGAAAGATGCTTTAAGAGCAAAAATCCATGCTCTTCTGCTAGCTATCCACAGGGGACAGACAGCCCCCCCCCAATCAAACTTAAAACAAACCCATCCTTCTAAGAAAAATGGAGTATGGAGGAGATTATTATATGATTAATTTGATTCAGAAACTAATTGGTAGATTCATTCTTAGTGAAGATGCTGTGCTATATTTGCGTGGTAATTCAATGAACTTCCTCTTAGTGAGACCAGAGGTTCCCAAACTTATTTGGCCTACTGTTCCCTTCAAAAAAAAAATTACTCAGCACCCTTGGAAATCTACTTTCTTTAGCTCTTTAATGTTTTTTTTTTTAATTTAAATGACTCATCTTAAATTTAATAATTTATTGTAAATGTATTTTTTTTCCTGAGTTGAAATTTCAATGATGCAATATTGTGTCATGTAACCATATAGTGTCCTATTGTAAACAAGAACATTACATATGTTCTGGCTGATGCACGGTGGACTTCCCGACAATATGTGACACACTTTCCTGCCAACATTTGCTTGCTAAGACCTGTGGGCGGACTTGACCACTGATTGGTTTTAACTTGCACTTGGTGTGTTTATTTGGAAAATAATGTACTCACTATGCTTTTGACTCTGTTATACAACAGATGAAACATGTACAAAAAGTTTTTCAAAATTTTCTTCTCTTCTTTCTTTGTGCTTCTACTGTCCCCTTATTCTTATTCACGTCGCACCCCCCCCATCATACCTGAGGCTGCTACTGCCCCCCTGGATTGTTCCAGTGCCCTGCAGGGGGTGGTATCACTCACACTGGGAGCCTATGCTAGACACACAAGATGAATCTTCTTTTTAGTGGTATAGAAATAAGACTATTCATCTTAATTCTTTTTTTACTTTTCGAAGGGTAGAGGGAAGAAGGATGATCATCCTCAAGATTATTGGCTGGGGAGGGAGCTTGTGACCACACAGTATTGTTTTTCCTCTGTGCAGCTAACTGCCTTATATAGTTATTTATACTGTGACTATGGCCTCTTCAGTGATGGATGCACTAAGATTACTAAGCTAAGAATACTCCACATGTTCACATATATCCAAGTGCAGCTAAGTGGTGGCGCAGATAGAGTGCTGGGCCTGGAATCAGGAAGATTCATCTTCCTGAGTTCAAATCTGGCTTCAGGTACTAACTATGTGACCCTGGGCAAGTCACTTCACCCTGTTTGCCTTAGTTTCCTCATCTGTAAAATGAGCTGGAGAAGGAAATGACAAATCACTCCAGTATCTCTGCCAAGAAAACCCCAAACGGGGTCATGGAGAGTGTGACATGACTGCAAAACAACTGAACTGCCGCAGAACAGCATCCAAGCATGTGTTTGCTCTTACCTGGGGTTTTGTACTCAAAGTACTTCTCTTTTTTAGGAAAGAACCACTTTAAGTTCCATCCACCAAGATGAGTGACTAAGGTCTCTTTTATTTCAAGAAATCTGACCTTGGTCAACCACAAGGTGCACTTAGGAGGATAGTGGAAAGGTCTTCTTGAGTAAAAACATCTCCACCCATGTGCCACAGTGTCCCCAATTTTTCCATCAGAGATGTGTTCCTTTAAACTAACTGATTTCTCTGTACTCTAGATTTTCCTCTTTATGGATTAAAATACTCTTGGGAAGAGTAATACCTTCAAATTACCACCCCCTTCCAATGAGCTAGTTTTATGCAGGTGACTGGAGAGGTATCCTGAGACCAACCCAGGTAGAAGGGTCATAGGGGAGGAGGGAGAAGGAAGGGCAAGGTGAAAAGAATAAGGAAAGGTTGGGGCAGTAAAGACAAACTCTATCTACTTTATAGTTGCTGAGGTTAGGGGAGATCTCGATTTCAGGGCTCTACTCATATCAGTTCTAATAAACTGGATTATGTTTAGATGTGTGCTAGCTTTGAGATATGTGGGTGATTGCAGGAGAAGAACAGGGAGATATGGAATCCTTTCAAATTCTGAAACTGGATTATAAGACTCCTTCTTCCAGTTTCAGTACACGAGAAGAAAGATAGTCACAAAATTACTCTAGCGAATCATGTTAAAACTGGCCAGAAAGGAATTGGGATTATATGATTTTTTACAGTGCAGAAAGACGCTCAGAGATAAATAGGAGACACAGTGTGGAGAGGTGAGGAAGTCTTTGTCCTGGTCTTTACTGAGGAGTATATCAGAAAGAACTCCACTCCCCAATGATCTGTTGAAGCAGTTTGAGCTGGCGATCCTAGATAGATAAATGCGCAACATGTTCAAGGTTTAACCAACAAACTAACAAATGAATGGTAGATAAATAACTGAGAAGCTTATATCCGTAACCAAGAAATGTGAAGACGCTCAATGTGTGAAAAAAGAATTGTTTCCTCCAATCTATAAATTGTCATTATATTTGTCGATTATGCCAGGGGACTGCCGTTAACTAGCTTTATGACTTTGGGGAGGTCATAGACTGTCTCTCGACCTCAGTTTCCTCATCTGTAACACGAGAGTTGGACTAGATGATCTCTATGGCTCCCTTTTCAGCTATAAATCTATGATGAATCTGTGATATTAATCAATGTGATTTTCAAAAAGCTCCTAACAAGTGTGGAAGATATACTGTGAAAATGTTGTCATAATTGCACATGCACACACACACACACATATACACACACACATACATATAGTCAGATATGATTGGTGTGTTAGTTTTGCTTTACTGCCCTCTCTCTTCCCTCTTCTTTTTTATTTGTTGAAAGGGATGCCTGTTTGGGTGAGGAGAGGGGAAGGGATACATCCAGAAATGAAGAGTGATATGAAAACAAAAGATAACGACAAACTTTAAACAATTTTAAGTAGATTTAATTGTATTATTTATAATGAAGGAGGAAGCAACATGGAATAGTAGAAAGAGGCCATATTAGAGTCATAGGATTTGGGTTTGAACCCCCACTTGACCATTTAGGAATTTTGTGTGACATTTGGCAAATCACTTAACTTCTAGGTGTCCCGGTTTCATGATCCAGGGTTTGGGGGAGATAACCTCTCTGGCAGTTTTTAGCTTTAGATCTATGATGAATGTTGCATCTTCTGCTTAACAGTCTGTCAGCTTCTTAAATACTTGTGGTTAATGAATAACACACTCTGTTCCAAGCAGAGCTGCCTTGTTTTCTGTATAGGGGGCATAGATGGGTGGGACACTGAGTAAGAGAAGAATACTTTTGATCTGTCAATTTTAAATATGTCAGAGTCAAATGCAAGCCTTCTAAATCTGCCACACCATCCAACTGATTGAGATGTGATCAGAGAAAAGCTAGCAGTGCTTAAAAGACTTATGCATTTGGTATTGGAAAGGTCCTTGGAGGTCATCCATCCCAGGCTGCCTTGTTTCACATTCTGAGGCAGACAGAGGATCACTGACTTGCCTAAAAGGCTCCTAAAGCCTTTCTGATTTTCAGAAGAGGACCATAGGGACCAGAGAATTCATCTTTATGTGCCAAATTGTAACGGGGCGAGTTAGAGCCGACCCCTGCCCTCTCTGGACCTCTGCGCCCAGGCCTGCTGAGGTAAACTCAGGACTCTGAGGTAAGGGTGGGACAAGATGGAGTCAGGAGGAAGAGTCTTGCCCTTGTTGGCAACGTGGTGCTGGATTCTTTTCCAGATTTACCTGTGCACAGGTGAATTATGGGGAGAGCGCAGGAAGGAAAGGGGAGGAATGTAGGAGGAACCAGGGCGGCCCTAGTGCTATGTAATCAAAGCTATAAAAGTTTTGCTACTAACCTGAATAAACGGAGTTGCTCACCATCTCATGCCTCCCACCTCATTCATTGCCCACAAGATCAGGCCTTTGCTGGACAAAGGCCTGGGAGTTTGGGGTAACAGGGATCCCCAACACCAAATCTTATCCTGAGACTTTGAATTACAAAGAAACATGTTAGTTCTTTGAGGAGAATTATTTTCCTTAAAACAAGTAAAAATTTTTAGAGCTTAGGAGCTAGGGCAACACTATATACCTCCTAGATTATTCCTGGGTGGAGGAATTCAACTTCCTGGTACAGGAAATTAATCAATTTGAGGGTCTGAAAGTCTAGAACTCCAAGCAGATAGATATAGCTTTAAAATACATATGTTCATACATATATATTTAGTTATTTCATTAAATATTTTCTAATTACATGTAAAAATTTTTAACATTCATTTAAAAAATGTGAGTTCCAAATTCCTCCTTCCCTCCTGCTCCTCCCCTTAGAAGGCAAGTAATATGATATTTATTTTACATGTGAAATCATGCAAAACATATTTCCTTATTAGCCATGTAGCAAAAGAAAACACACACAAAAAAAATCCAAGAAAACTTAAGTAAAAAATAGTATGCTTCAAGAGAAGATGTACTTTTAGAAAGGACTGTAAGTGACATATTGGGGGCAGCTAGGTGGCTCAATTGATACAGTGCCAGTCCTGGAATAAGGAAGATCTGAGTTCAAATACATATTCAGACACTTACTAGCTGTGTGACCCTAGGCAAGTCACTTAACCTTATTTGCCTCAGTTTCCTCATCTATAAAGTGAGCTGGAGAAGGAAAGGACAAGCCATTCCAGTATCTCTGTCAAGAAAACCTCAAATGAGCTCACGAAGAGTCGAACATGACTGAAATGACTGAATGATACGTATTCTAAGAGGATAATGAGCAGCTGCTAAAGCAAGTCTGCGTTCTAGATTTTCCATCAGTTAGTTTAGTTTGGGGCTCCCTGTCCTCCACCCCTGTTACACTGAGGTATGATTAAGAGGTAAGTGGCTTGATCTTGGCTACTTCTCTGCCATTTATTCCCATCCATGCCACTGATGCTCTCCACAATGGGCTTTATTCCGGAGAATTGCTCAAGGGGTTATTGGGTTCAAGTCTCCATCTAGTGGTAAATATAAATAATTGGCTCAGATACAGGGCGACTGCGACTGATTCACGTTAGTTCTATGTTCATAGAATCACATAATTTGGGAGGGATCTCAGTGGCCATCTAGACCAGTCTACATTTAAAAGCCTCACTACAACATACCTGACAAGTAGTCATTCAGCCTGTGCCCAGACAGTTCTGATAAGGGGCACTCCACTATCTCCTGAAGCCTTCTGTTGCACTTTTGTGATGGCTCTAATCTTTAGGATAGCGCGCCTGGCCTAGAATCAGGAAGACTAACCTTCCTGAGTTCAAATCTGGCCTCAGATACTCACTAGTTGTGTGACCTGGAGCAAATCACTTAGCCTTGTTTACTTTAGTTTCCTTATCTGTAAAATGAGCTGGAGAGGGAAATGGCAAACCCTTCCAGTACCTTTGCCAAGAAAACCCCAAATAGGGTCACAAAGAGTCAGACACGATTGCAAAATGACTAAGCAGAAACAACAAAATCTTTAGATTCTGCCCTGGTTCTGCCCACTGGGGCCAAGCAGAACAAATCCAATCGCTCTTCAAGTGATGACCTTTCAAGTATTTAATCCTGAGTAGCTAGCGTCCCCTGGAGTTTTCTCTTTTCCAGTCTAAACATTTCTAGTTCCTTCACATGATCTTCATTTGCCAAGGACTTGTGGGCCCTTCCCCATCTAAGACACCTTCCTTTGGATGGTCTCCAGCTTATCAATTAACTTTCCCTCTTCTCTGACCCTCCCCCTATCATGTTTATAAGTGGGCAATGACATGATAGAACATGACAACCAAGATACCACAAGGTTTTACTCTAGGCTTAGAAATAATAATACAAAAGATCAGGGGAGCCAATGTATACACATATAAATGTATATGGAAACTGCAAGTGGTACTACGAGGAATAGCTGGCTGTGGATGGAGGACTATCCCACCCTCCTCTCCTAGGGTGAAAAGAGCTGAATCCTCTGTGTCCAGAGGCTTGGCTTTGGGAGAGACCTTCTCTTTAGCCAAACCCTCTTTTCCCCCTTCTTCCTTTCTCTTGAAATTAGCCTCAGGCCTCTATGCTTCAGACCTGCTAACCTAGAATGACTGGCTTATGTCCAGAGGCGATGCCCAAGGTCACAGGGATTCTTTCCTCTGCTAATTTTGGAGAGTTTTAAAAAAGAAAAAAAATAACCATTTCTTAGGTCCCCAATCAAGACTCTGTCACTAACCTAAAAATAAATTTCCAGGTTGATTAAATTATATGTAATCTAGCAGCCAAGGATTCCCTGTTTACATTCTTGATGTAATGCAGAATAATTGAAATCAATCCCATCTTTTATTTAGAAAAAAGACTCTTGAAATGATAAAGAATATTTTAAAAGGGAAACCAAGCAACTTTTAATTTAAACCTCTCTCTGAAAATATGGAAAGGGAAACTAAGGAAGGAAAGGATGGACAAAGAGGAAAAACAAGTAGAAGGAGGTATTCATCCAGCTGCCTCAATTCTAAGGCAGGAAAACATTTCACAACACATCTTGCCTCCTATGCTTTATAAGGTTGTTCTTAAATAAATTGTTCCCCTGGTTCTGTTCACTTCATTCTCTATCAGTTCATACAAGTCTTCCCAGGTTTGTTCGAAATTATCTCCATCATTTATTTTTATTGTTTTATATTTATTTTGGAGGGGGGAGTCGAGGCAATTGGGGTTAGGTGACTTGCCCAAGGTCACACAGCTAGTAAGTGTCAAGTGTCTTAGGCTGGATTTGAACTCGGGTTCTCCTGACTCCAGTGCCGGTGCTCTATGCACTCCTTCATTACAGCACTATAGTATTCCGTTATATTAAAAAAAACCATAATTTTTTTTAGCTATTCCCCAGTTGATAGCACTCCTTTACTTTCCAGTTCTTTCTCACTTTGAAAAGAGCTGCTAGAAATATTTTTGTATCTATAGGTCCTTTTTGCCTTTTTTAGATCTCTTTGAAATATAGACCTAATAAAAGTGGTATCACTGGGTTAAAGGTTATGCACAGTTTAGTAATTTTTTTTCGTCACGTTTCCAAATTGCTTTTTGGAATAGTCAGAATAGTTCACAGATCTACCGACAATTTGTGGATATACCTGTATTGCCACAGTCCCTCTAGCATTTATTCTTTTCTTTTTTTGTCAACCCCTTCAATTTACAGAAAAGGAAACTGAGACCCGGGGAGTTTAATGGTGTAACAAGGACACACCAGGAATATTAAAAGTAGGATTTGAACTCAACCCTTCTAACTCCAAAATCCAGTGATTTTGTCCCTAGAGGTAAGGAATATTTGTAATCACCTGCTACCTCTCAGTTTTCACTGGTAAGATTCATGACAAAATTTTCTCATAAACCCAGAAGCAAAAGGTAGCATACAACAATAACTCAGCCGCCCTTTCGTTTCAGAATCGGTAACTATGTATCATGTATTCTGAAAGGCTGACTAATAGACAAACTGATGGCAGGCTGCTGTGTGTAATCTGTCAATGTATCCTGGCAGGAGAGCTGAATTGTAATTGCTTTATTATGTAGGTAATTGCCAGAATAGATTTCCACCACTTGGGGAAATCTAGTGTCTAGGTCTTAGCAGGCTGATAAGGAAGGCTTTGTAATTCCGTATCAGATGGATTTAGTGCCGCATCTCTGCTGAGGCTTCAAAAGGTATTGAGTAACAACATTATTGAGGGGCAATCTGTCACAAAGGGCAGGTTGGATGGTTCCCATTTTAGCTGAAGGTTCTTCTCCTGGCTGCAGGTAGAGATAAGCTGCTCAACTTAGCTCTTCTATATATAATCCACCAGCTACCACCTGTGAGCCCTTCTGGCTGGACTGAACACATTACCCTAGTCTGGCTATTCAGCCCCTTACAGCCTACTTCGAGGAAAGCCCCTGGAGCTTGGGGAGCACGAAGCTCCTTGGATATGTTAGATTTTAAGTGCCACAAGGCCAGTCCCTGTGTGGCGCTGTATCTCTTTGTATTGTCCACAATGTAGGCACAAGGCTTCATACATAGTGGGTCCCAGGATCACAGATTTAGAGCTGGAAGGAATGCTGGAATTGACGCTGTCTAATCTCCCTATTTTACAGATGAGAAAACCAAAGCCCAGGGAAGTGCAGTTACCCAGTTAATAAATATTAGGGGTGTTAGATTTGAACCCAGGTCATCTAACTCTGAGCCAGTGGTCTTTCCACTGTGCTATTTTTTTAAACAAGTGTTTTTTGAACAAAGGACAACAAAAATGGAAAAAACAGGTGTTTCAGCAGATCTCCAAGAATACCTTCCCTGACTCCAGCCTGTTGTCCTTTCTCTTCTTGCTGTCTCCTATCTGGGGCTCAGGGGAAGGATTTTTCCGTGTTCTTGCTCCCTACCAAGCAACAGAAATTGAGCTAGGCACCAGAAAGAATTCCTAGTCCCAATTCTGTTTGTTAGCTCTTTCCATGAATTATGCACATTAATTATATATTATGGGTCTGACAAAGAAATTTAGAGTAGTATAGTAGCATGGGCCCGGGGGGGGGCGGGTCAGAAGACCTAGGTTCAGGTCTAGCCTTATCCCAAAGGACCTCTGAGACTTCAGACTTCTCTCAAGATCGTAGGACTTAGAATTGGAAGGGTTCTTAGCAATCATCAGATCTAGTCCATTGATTTTACCGATGAAGAAACTGAGGTCAAGAGAGGAAAAAAGATTTTCTCAAGATATTGTAGATAGTGTTAGAGTCAGATTTTGAACCCAAGCCTTCTCATTCCATATCTAACATTCTTTTTACCAGACAACGCCAAACTTAATCTTGCTCATCTGTGAAATAGGGTTAATGTAATAACTCACTCTGTTTTGCAAAGGCGTTCTGAGGCTGAAATGATACACAATGATGTAATATGATTTGTAACTGTAAAGGTCGATAAATAATAATTTATTTATCATTAATAATCATTAATAATAAGACCCAGTATTTGTTTAAGTGGACAGCTGGGTGGATAGATCGCTGGGCCTGAAGTTAGGAAGACTCATCTTCCTGAGTTCAAATCTGGCCTCAGATGCTTCTCAAGCTGTGTGACCTTGGACAAGTCACTTAACCCTTTTTGCCTCAGTTTCCTCATCTGTAGAATGAGCTAGAGAAGGAAATGGCAAAGCGCTCCAATACTTTTGCCAAGAAAACCCCAAATAGGGTCACAAAGAGTTAGACACAACTGAAATGACTGGACAACAAGTACTTGCTTTAATGCAATTTTCTCTAAGTAAGGAAGGGAAAGCATGTTCACAAAAAAGTACCATACAAGGCAGGTGATAAGGTGGAGTAAGGGCACATCTGTATTATTTCAGCAGGAGGAAGAGTTTTAAAGGCTGGTGAGCCTAGGCCACCATGGCTATTATAAGCCTCTTATTGACAAAGAGGCAGCTAGGTGGCACAGTGGATAGAGTACCGGGCCTGGAGTCAGGAAGACTCATCTTCCTGAGTTCAAATATATATACATATATATATATATGTATATATATGTATGTATGTATGTATATAAGGATGGGCAAATTTAGAGAATCCACCCCAAATGTTCACACGAACTATTTGTGCCCGACCTGTGGTAGAGCATTCCAACCTCATATTGGTCTGATCAGTTATAATCAAACACACTGAAACTTGACTCTAGCATAGTGATGCCATTGTCTTCTTTAAGAACAAAGGACAGCAACCAACCAACAACCATCCATCCATCCATCCATCCATCCATCCATCCATCCATCCATCCATCTATCTATCTATCTATCTATCTATCTATCTATCTATCTATCTATCTATCTATCAAACAAACAGCTAGGTGGTACAGTAGACAGAGCTCTGGGCTTGGAATTGGGAAGGCTCATTTTCATGAGTTCAAATCCATCCTCGGACACTTACTAGTTGTGTGACCCTGGGCAAGTCACTTGACCCTGTTTGCTTCAGTTTTATCATTTGTCAAATGAGCTGGGGAAGGAAATGACAAACCACTCTAGTATCTTTGCCTGAAAACTCCAAATGGGGTCATAAAGAGATAGGCGTGACTGAAACAACGGAATGAGAGAGACACAGAGACAGAGAGAGACAGAGAGAGAGAGACACATATCTATATCAATCTACACATACATACACACATGTACACACAGACATATGTATATATATATATATACATAGATACACACATACATACATACACAATCTCATTTGATGTTCATGACAATCCCACGATTTAAGTGTTATTATTAATCTCCACTTTACAGATGAGAAAACTGAGGTTGGGGGAGGTTAAATGTCAGAGAAATAATGATTGCAGAATCACAGATATAGAGCTGAGAGACACCTAAAAGGCTGAGTTCAGCTCTCTCATTTTACTGATGAAGAAACAGACTGAGTGAGGTTCAGTAACTTGTCCAGGGTCACAAAATTAGTGTCTCAAGCACAATTCAAATTCAGGTCTTCCTGATTCCAAGTCTACATTATATCCACCACACCACCTAACTGCCTAATTTTAACTAATTATTCTTATTAACAGGTGTTAGCCTAAATTGTTTCTGTGCCACTTAAGGACTGAGTACTGTCATACTCTCTAATTTTTGGTGTCCTTGGAAAAAGCCCAGCTTGTCTAGGTGTCACAGCGATGGACTTGAAATTGGGATGATCTGAGTTTAAATCCTGCCTCAAACACTCACCAGCTTTGTGACCTCTGGCAATTCACTTAAACCTAGTTTGCTCATCTTTAAGATAATTGTACTCTATGACGTTTGGTCCCTTTTAGGTCTAAATCTCTAATCTTATAATCTCACGAGCCCTATTGCTTAGACATTTAGCATGACCCAGAGGGATTCTGTCTATAAAAAAAATTCCATGCTTGCCATTCTCTCTTCATAGTTTCTGTTTAGGACTTTTGAGTAAACCCTTCAGGTGAGAAACAGGCTCTAATTAAAATACTTGCTCTTAGTCCATTGGGCCTTTGTTTTGATATTTTGAATGCCTTTTCCTTTCCTCTCCTCCCCTCCCTTCCCCTTCCCTTCCCTTCCCTCCTCTCCTCTCTCCTCCTCTTCTTTCCTTTCCTCTTTAGAATGCTTAGTTTTTGCATTCAGGCAGTTTGACAACAGCTCATTAATCATTTCTATGACTTTACTTCAATATCCTGCCCTACCTCTCTTTTGTGTCCCAGAGATCACAGATTGCTAAAGTTGGGAATGACTTCCTCCTAGACCTCCTATAGCACCCTAGAGAAGCCAGCTCAGCTTTTTACCAGATGTTTACAGAGAATGGGCCCAAGGAAGCTTCATTTGAGCTTCCTTTCTCATCTGGCAATGTCAAGTTTAGACCTTGGTAGTAGTTTTTCTTCATAAGGGTCATAGGTTATATAAACCACACATTGCAATTTGGGTGGGGATTGGACCCCAAACTGTTCTTCCTATGTGACTATAATACATATCAGGGAATCCCAGGACTGGAAGGAACCTTTGAAATAATCTCGTCTAATCTCCTTACTTTACAGATGAGGAAAGTGAGATCTAGACATAACAAGTGATATTCAGACTGGTCAGCTTGGCCCCTCTTTCCAGACAGAACGGAGGGGTTGGTGTGGAACATGTACAGAAACAGCAGGAAAGTTTGATGATTCTATAAAGTATAAATATAGGGCACTAAGGAAATTCTATCAAACCTGGTGTACAAAGATTTAAAATCTCATGATATTAAGTTTGTCTGTCTATCTATCTATCTACCTATCTATTCATTAGACTTGCTATAATTTCAGTGATGAAGATACCTTCCCGTGAGGACCTTACTCTGACTCTTCAGGTGGGTATCTTCTCTGCAACCTTTACACTTCAAGAGTTGCCAAGAGCACTTACCCAGGGTCACATAACCAGTATGTAGCAGAAGCTAGACTTGAACCTCAAAGCCAGGACTCTTTCTGCTACATTATAATGCCTCTTATTTGTGGTGACACACTTTTTGCATCTAGAAAGTGGTTTCTCCAATATGTGTTAATTTTGGTTGGAATTTTATTGACCAATGTGGCTCAATATAGATAGAGTGCTGGGCTTGGAGTCAGGAAGACCTGAGTTCAAATCCAGCCTCAGATACTTATTAGCTGTGTGACCCATTTGACTTCTGTTTGCCTTAATCCCCTGGAGAAGGAAATGGAAAACGAGTATTTTTGCCAAGAAAACCCCACGGACAGTATGGTCCATGGGACCACAAAGAGTTGGATATTGCTGATCGACTGAACAATAACAAAAACAATCCAGCTGTTTCATAAAAAAACACTGCCTTCCCCACCCCACCCCCAACATTTTCTCCCCAAGAACATCATTGTATTGGAAATAAGGATGTCAAATCCAATGGAAACACTGTAGGTTGTCTTCTAGTAATTGCTAAATCACACGTTCACAGAATGTTAGCTTTGGAAGGATCTCAGAGGTGATCTATTCCTATCCCCCATTATTTTACAGATGATAGAACTGTGGCTCAGAAAGTCAAAATGACTTGGTCACAGTTCCACACTTAGTAGGTTACAGAGGTGGTACTAGAACTCCAGGTCACCTGTCACTCAGGCAGGAATGTCTGTCTCTATGGATCTTGAAAATTTATAGACTTAAAGGAGAGATGCTTAAAAATGGAAATGATTTTAGGTTTAGATTATATCCTTTCAGAATACAAGCTTTGGGAAGGAGAGGCCATTTAGTCCAATATATATCTGCCTAAGAATTCCATATGTTTGAAAATCATCAGTGATAGGGAACCTACCAGCTCCAGAGGCAGCTCATTCTACTTTGGACAGTTCTAACTGTGTGGCTTAAAAAACACAAACAGTTGCTCTTCCTTCCGTCCTTCTTCTTCCTCCTCCTCCTCCTCCTCTTCCTCCTCCTTTTTACTTCCTTCCCTTCCCCACATCACTTTCATTTCTAAAAACATCCTTCTCCCCTTTCCTCCCCAGAAGCTGTCCCTCATAAGGACAAAGGAAGTGTACTGAAACTAACCAGCACATGAACATTGGACAACTCTAATAGTGAGGAAATTTTTCCTGAGGTCAAACCTACATCTGCTTCTCTTTGCCTTCTACTCCCGCTGTTCTGGTTCTGTCCTCTGGGACCAAACAGAGCAAGTCAATCCTTACTTTACATTTAAGGGTATCAAATGTGCTAATTTTCCCTTTAAGTCTTGGCTCATATAAATTGAAAACTAGAAGAGACCACTGAGGTTATCTAGTTTAATCTCTTTATTTTATAGATGGGGAAACTGAGTGCCAGAGCGGTTGAGTGGCTTGTCCAGCATCATCTAGACAATAAATGGCAGTTAGAATTTGAACCCAGTTTCCATAACTAGGTTCAGCTCTTTTTCTATTCCTAACATGTTCTTCTCCAGGTTTTATCCTTCTCGTTTCTCTCTTTCTATTTTTATTTTTAACTTATGTAATAAAATAAGCATTTCTATAACATAGTATAATTAAAAAAAAAGACGATCGCACACGAAACTTCAAATCTCTTATGTATATCTTGCTATTTATTTTAAATATATAATGAAGTTAAAATCATCTAATCCTCTTATAGGGTGTCCTTCAGTCCTATGAATATCCTGGCTGTCACTAGAACAAACAAATTTTAATGACTTAGCTTTTCTTAAGTTTCGGTGGTGTCCTCTTCATCCTCTGGCTCATTCAATATGAGTCTTAGTACTCTCATCATAAGGGAAGTACAACCATTTGTACAAATCAAGCATTTCCTTACGACTCTTCACTCAGACTATCAAAAGTGCTTAATTAAGAGTCAGTCTGGGTTACTGGCCAATTCTTTCCCAACAGGTAAGTAACAGAAGAATTTTTGTTGATGAGTCACTTAACAAATTGAGTTCTCCTTATAATGTTAAGTTGTCTTTTCTGTTTAAATGCAATGGTGGATGTTTTTGGGTGGATGTTTTGTTTTTCAGTAAATCAATAAATTTTTATTAAACACTCTTTCTGTGTCAGATTCCATGCTAGGCGCTAGGGTCATACAAATGTGAGACATCTCTCCCTTCAAGGAAGTTACGTTGTACAAGGAGAATACAACATGTTCAAAGCTAAGAAATATGCTAGATAAATGCACATTGAATGGTGGTAGGTACTTACACCTGGGGAAATCAGCAATGGCTTCTTGAAGAAGGTGGCTATTAAGATGAGCCTTTAAGAAAATAAAAATTTGTTGATTAAAAGGTAGTTGGGCCATAAATTTAGAAAATGAAGATACTTTAGAAATCATAGACTTGAAACAGGGTCACAGAGGCATCTAGGTGGTGAAATACATAGACAGCTGGGCCTGGAATCAGGAAGACCTGAGTTCAAATCCTGCCTCAGACACTTACTAGCTTTGTGACCCTGGGCAAGTTACTTAGCCCAGTTTGCCTCAGTTTCCTCATATGTAAAATGAGCTGGAGAAGGAAATGACAAACCACTCCATTATTTTTGCCAAGAAACCCCCAAAAGGGGTCAAGAAGATTCAGACATGACTAAAATGACTAAGCAACAACATCGCAGAGTAGAAAGGATACTTAATCAAGAATTAAAGGATCTAGGTTCAAATTTCACCTGTGGATCTGCAGTCAAGATGGCTGCTTGAATGGAGGCCAGCAGCCCAGCTTCCACACACCTACCTTTTTCAAGAAGTTTAGCAGAGAAGGGGAAGACAGTGATGGGATGGCAGTTAAATGACAGAAAAATAATGGGAAAGGGTGTTTTTTTATGGGGGGGTGCTGGGCTTGAGCATGTTTGTAAGTAGATTGGGAAGAGCCAGTGCGTGATTATTAATGCGAGATGTATGATAGAGAAAAAGCGATCATGGCTAGTTCAAGGTTCTGAGCAAGGTAAAAGGAATTGGATGAAGGGTGAGGGTAGAGAATAACTGCCATATTGAAGAGGAGGGTCACCTCTTTGGGAACCACGAGAAAGAAGGAGAGGGGGGTGATGATGATGGGAAATTCTGAGAGGGGGTGAGATTTCTGGTTGAATCTAAATCCTATGATTTGGTGAACACAATAGATGGAGCTCTGGGATTAAATAAATCCTTTTGGTGGTGTAGGAAATTAGGAGGGAGGGAGAGGGAAAGGGAGAGGGAGGGAGGGAGAGAGGGAGGGAGGGAGGGAGGAAGGGAGAGAGGGAGGGAGAGAGAGAGAGGAAGGGAGGAAGGGAGAGAGTCAGAGAAAGGATTGAAAGAGTGTGACAGAGAGGGAGGGAGAGACAGTAAAGGAGAGAAGAAAGAGAGGAGAGAGAGAGAGATCAAGAGAGTGAAGAGATGGTGTAGTTGGAACAAGAGAAAAGAACAATGACCTAGGTATTGGATTTGGGTAGAGGAGAAGCATTGCCAAGTAGCAAGCAGCAAAGGCCTAGCTGAGATTATATACTATAAATTTTAGGAAGATTGTACATAATACGTGTATTCTTTGAGATCTGGCTATTTTTATATCTATATATTGTTAACCATTCTCCGAGTTTGTTCTAAGAAAAAACAAAAGAAATTAGGTTGTGTCCAGGTTTTTAATTTCTCTCAAGATGGCGACATGCATTGAATGGGAGTTACAATCCAGAACTGGTTTGATTTGAGGGCTGGGTGTACAGCTACATGCCCTCCAAAGAGTAGGTGTTCCCAAGGGGTGCCAATCAATTCTGATTGGTCAATACACTGGGAGGTGGGCTATATTAAAATGAGGGTCTTGGAGGTAGTGACTTAGGTCACTTAATCTTGGTCAGAGACACCAATTTCCCTATCACCTGTCTTGAAAATAGGGAGGAATCAACATTTTTCCAGACCTGTCTGGGCAACACAATGAGCAGGAATAGAACCATTATATTAGATCTTAACGTCCTTCTGAACTTTAGAAGGAAGGGGCAGGGGAGAAGCTCTGATTCTCCAAGGTAATAGTTACTAAGAAAAATCATTTTTCACAATATTTATATCTATATTTTTAAACTTATCTCTTATTGTTTGTCATTTTTTTCTCAAAGAGAACCATGATATCAAGGAGGTGATGACATGACATGCAAATGAATTGGATTTAAATGAGGGAGAACTGTGCAAGGTCACCAGCCTCACTTTTTCCTTCAGAGCCATCTGGGTCTAGTGGCCAGATACACATCAGGACAACTGGAGATGGCCCCGGATGCAGTGCTTGTTTATATATGTTGCTTACAAGTATCCCTGGCACTTGTCACAGTACCTGGCATATAGCAAGTACTTAATAAATGCACTATCTGTCATATTTGTAGTTTCTTACAGCACAACAATATTCTATTATATTCACATACTGTAATTTGTTTAGCCATTCCCTAATTGGACATCTATTCTTTTCTCCTAGTCCTTTGCTACCACAAAAAGTTATGTAATAATAATAATAATAATAATAATAATGATAGCTAACATTTAAGTAATACTTATTCTGTGCCAGGTACTGTTTATCTCATTTGAACATATATAATATATATACACATACATATATACATACATACGTGTGTGAGTGTGTGTGTGTGTATGAAATTTGGGCCAGCTAAGGTGGCACAATGGATAGAGTGCCTGGTCTGGATATATATATATATACACACATATATATATATACACATATATATATGTATATATATACACATATACATACACATACCTCCCCCCGCATATATATGAATGAATGAAATTTGGGGCGGCTGGGTGGCACAGTGGATAGAGTGCCTGGCCTGGAATCAAAAAGATTTATTTTCATGAGTTCAAACCTGGCCTCAGACACTATCTGTGTGACCCTGGGCAAGTCACTTAACCCTGTTTGCCTCAGTTTCCTCATCTGTAAAATGAGCTGGAGAAGGAAATGTCAAACCACTCCAGCATTTCTGCCAAGAAAATCCCAAATGGGGTTATGAAGAGTCAGACATGACTGAACAGACTTTAAAATGTATCTTCATTAGTCACATTTCCTTCATCACTTTCTTAAGTTTAGACAGTCAACAGAACAATAAATCAAGCCCTGATGTGTGGTGTTTGCTGTTTTTCGTGGCTGGGCCCTGTGTTCCTTGTGGATTGCTAGATTCAGTGAAACTCCCTGGGCTTCAGTTTCCTCATCTATAAAATGGGGGGGGTTAGACCAGATGACCTTTGGATATTTATGTTGCTTCCACTTTGTACTTTACAAATACTATCATGTTTTGATCCTCATAGTAACCCTGTGAAAGAGACTCTATTATTACCCCCATTTTACAGGTAAGGAAACCGAGGCAGACAGAGGTTAAGTGACTTGCCCAGGGTCACACTGTTAGTATTGTGTCAACAAGAATGATTATTTTTTGAGACTTTCATGGCATACAGATTATTCTCCAAAAAGATTCTACAAATTTATAAATGCACTGTGAATCATTTGATTAAAACAGCAGTAAGTTGCCCAAAGCTATATTTCTCTTTGGCTAATCTGATTTCTTTTAAAGGTGGGACCATGTGATCTGATCTACTAGCCCAGGCATGGGAAGCTGAACTTTGGAAATCATACTTAGTAGCTTAAAAAAAAAATTATATTACACTGCCCTCTGCTGGATGCTAGTTGTACTTGCAGGTAGGTTTAAGTACCTTTGGTTTTATCTGGAACTGCAGGATTTGCATCTTTTTAAATTCCTTCAGCTGTTGATTGCCTGTTAAAGTCAAATATCTTCCAGGAAGCTCCACAAATGGTACAACCCCTTCCCTTTTACTACTCCAGAATAAGCTGAAGTTCTACCATAGAATTATCTTAAACAATAAAAGGTTTCTGAAGGCAAAACGAAATTAATTAAATTTTAATTAATAACTAATTAAAAATCAAACACATCATGAATCTGAGGTGTGTTTCTGGCAGCGTTTGCCCATGTTGCATCCTCAATTTCACCGCAGCCTTGGTTCTGAACACTTTCCTTTGCGCATGCCCTCAGGTCAATGCTGCCGAAATGGGAAAAGGGGTCTGGGGTGGGAAAAGTTCAAACCCAACCCCACAGGATGAAAATGCAGTTCAGTGAGATTAAGCAATTTGGCCAAAGTCGGAAGTGGTGCCGAGCTCAAGGGGGCTATCGTTCCATTATATATGTTGTCACTTATTAGAATATAAAATCTTCGAGAGCAGGTACTGTTTTTGCATTTTATTGTTTTGCTTTTTTGTGCGCTTGTCTTTTGGTTGTTTTGCATTTTGTTGTTTTATTATTCCAGGGCTTAACAAAGCCTGGCACTTAATAGGTCCTTAATAAATGGAATTGTTGACTTACTGACTTACTTTGTAAACTTTGAAGTGTTGCTGAATGAAGGAAACAGCATAAACCTACTATGTGCCAGTTACTGTACCAAGAGCTAGTGGTACTTCTCGTTGAATCATTTTCAGTCATGTCAATTCTTTGTGACCCTATTTGGTTTTTTTTTTTTTGGCCAAGATAATGGGATGATTTGCCTGTTCCTTCTCTAGCTCATTTTCCAGATTAGGAAACTGAGGCAAACAGGGTTAAGTGACTTGCTCAGCGTCACACAGCCAGTAAATGTCTGAGGGCAGATTTGAACTCAGGAAAATGAGTCTTCCTGACATCAGGCCTTTTTACTCTATCCACTGTGCCACCTAGCTACAAAGAAAAGGCAAAAACAGTCTTTGGTCCAGAAATTTAAATTTTAATGAGGGAGATGTACAATATTTTCTTCAATGTGCAAACCACATGTCAATCCCATGATATAGGTAGCAATTTGTTGTCACAGATAGATAGATGAAAAAATTTAGCTGGAGAGATGTCAAGAGATTTGTTCATAATTCTACAAATAGCAAATAAGTGTCAGAATCAGGATTTGAACCCAGGCCTCCTGGCTTTAAGTCTACATGATCCTGGGAGGTCTAAATTAACATTAGTTAGATTTCTCCAAAGAGCTGTGAGATGCCAACCCTTCAGGGTTTGTTGTGAGGAAAGTACTTTATAATAATCTTAAGGCACTGTGAAAGGATGAGTGGCAATTATTTTTGACCAGACCAATGTAGGGAGCTCCTGGGGAGGGATTCCCTCTGCCTATGCAGAACCATAATGCTTCTGTAACTCACGACTTGTCCAGGGCTCCACAATCAGTATGTTTCAGAGTCAGGGATTTGACCCAGATTTCCTAGTCCTGAGGCTATCTCTTTATGCACCATACCCCACTTTCTCTGGGTCAAATCTCCAGCAGAACTCCAAGGTGTTATCATTATCATATTTTTAGGGACTAAAACCTAATTTGCTAACCAACCATTTCTTAAGCACCTTCTATATGCCAGGCACTATGTGAGGTGATGGGGATATAAATGTGAATCAATTCCTGTAATCGAAGAGCTTATGTTCTAATAGGGGGATACTTCTCAGGGAGGAATGGACATAAAAGACAGCTTCTAGGCAGTTAAAGTCATTGCATCTGGTGAAAGGGAGCAATGGATTGTCACAGCCTCTCCAGGAGCAGTGTTAATATTTATTTAAGTATTATTCCTTGTGCAAGAGTTGGAGAGCTGAGGGTAGTGGATGGGTATGCTTGTGGCATTAGGAAATATGACTGGATGTCTTCAATTGCTAAGCTCTGTAGATGGAACTCAGTTTCCTCATTTGTAAAATGAGGAGTTGGACTCTATGGCCCCTGAGGTCTTTTCCAACCCTAGATCTACGCTTGAGGCTGAATGGATAGAATAAACTCAGGTTATTGGAGCCCTTCAATCCAGGGCTGATTGGCCCTGCTCCATCTGGGTCCCAGAGCCAAGTGGAACACCTATGGAGGAGGTGGGGGGGCCAGATGTCTCGACTCCAAGTGCTACCCCACCCACATTACCTCTCTCACCACATCTGTCTGTGGCATTCAAATTCATTCTGTGATTTTTCTAAATGATATTTTTCAATATTTTCTTAAATTTGGTCAGATAAATATGAGGTTAAAATTTTCAAAGGTTTCTGGCTTAAGTAGCAAAGGAACCAAGGAGTCTAAGGGGATTCTTATGTCATTGAGTTACAGCTGATTGCCTGATTCTCTATAGGTAGTAGAGGTCTTTATCAGCCAGGAATAGGTATAAATTGGATTCGTCCCAAAACAGGGCTCTGAGTGAAGGTAAGTGAATTATTGAACCTTAAAAACTATCTTTCCAATGAACAAATGATACATTTGCTAATTAGCTAGTAGAACCATCCAATAGGAAGCAGTAAATCACACTGCTTTATGGAGCTTAATTGCTGTTTCAATATTGAATTTCCATTCTTTGTGTCAGTAGCACACTTTGATTTTGTTTGGAAGTGAATGGAGCAGTCATTAAACATCTATGTGTATATATATATATGTATATATATATGTGTATATATATACATATATATATGTATATATATATACACACCTAGGCATTTTTGCCATGTTCATAGAGAGCTGGTCCTGAAGCCAGGAAGACTTGGGGTAAAAAGTCCTGCTTCTGAGAAATGATGGTTGTGACCTTGGACAAATTATTAAATCTCTCAGTGCTATAAGCAATTCTCTAAGATTACAAATTCCAGGAAGGTGCCAACCTGCATCAGTAAATGTATGTTGGTGGAGGAAGTTTCCTTATCTGGGAGTTCCTTAAATCAATGAAATTGCAGTTTCAGTTCCTATCTGTAGATAGAGGTATAGATATAGATATAAACACATGTATATGTGTGTAAATATTCTTCATGTAGTACATTCCCCACCCCACCCCACCCCCATTCTGTTGATCCAATCATCTCTATGTGGTGTTTATAAGGCCAGTAGCCCACCTCAGAGGAATGCTCTGGAGGGTTGGCCTCATGGTGTTGAGTGCCGCTTGAGGGCCAGACAATGAGAAGCAGGATACGGATTTTTATATTGGATAAGAAGTTGCTTCGAATAGTTAACAGTGTTCTCCAAATATCTGCCACTTCCCCGCTGCTGTCGCCTCATTCTCCTCCCTGTTGGCCATGTGTGACCCTGGTCTCTCTGCTGGAGCTGCTGCCCTCTGACACCAGGCTGTTTCCTTCAGTCTAGATAATGAGGTGAGCAGGGGCAAAGTGTCAAGCATGACTGTCCCAACTTCCAAGTCAACCCTGGACACCAATTCCTTTTTTTCCTCAGGGAGCACCAGAGAGGTGAGAGTTCACGGTATTTTGTAGCAAGTCCAAACCTTGCTCATTTAAAATCCTTTTAGGTTTATAAATTTTCAGAAAAAACTGAAAAACCAAAAAACAAAACCCTCCGGCCTGTGACTCTTCAATTTAGTTATATGTCAGGATGAATGATATTCCTGTCTTACCTATGCCAGAATGGTGACTTCTTTCAGGATTCTAATGCATAAGGACTAAACACTGAAATGTTAATTCCCTTTGTAATAACTTTGGAAGTTAAGAAATATGTGAACACTAAAAAATATAATAATCCCAGGCGGCCCCTTGCTTATAAGTGATTGCATTTCAGCAGCTGATTTCTGAATCATTTGTTTGGAACTCAGATTATGCTTTTCCATAGAAACCAGGTTATAAATGATGCTTGGTTTTCCAGGCCTGCCTATGAAAGTTAATTTCACCTCCTCCTTAACAGTAATGATAGTTCTAAGTTTTAAGACAAGGGGGCCATGTGATGTGGGAAGTGCAACAAGGGAAGGAGAGAATTTCTTACCTTCTCTTTCTTGGACTCAGGCAAAATTTCAAAAACACGGAAGTTTTTTCTGCTTCCCTTTCTGCATCTTTCTCCTATTTCCTAGTGCTTTTCTCTCCAGGTGACTAATATCTTCATGCCTCCCTGAGCTCCCCATGGAGGCACCCTATCCAGGCCAGCCCTATTTCTCAGGTGGCTCTGTTTTCTAATATTACCCACCTCCTCCTCCCACCAAGGTTCCCATCTCTCAGCTAGGTGTAGGAGGAAAGCAGTATGATTGTATGAATTCTGGCTGAAGCATGTACAATGATGGTTCTCTTACTGCTCCCCAGAAGAATCCGTATTTTTTCAAAGGGCAAGCTTGGTAACCTAAATGAATGTCTGGATGGTGGAATTTTTGGCTGTCTGACAATCTGAGGGAAAATAATTTTTGGCAGAAGGGATTTCATGCAATTTTAAATTTTTTTGGACCACACCTGTGATTCCATGGATGGCTTCCAGTGAAGATGTCTATAGAGGAGATTGGCATCTTCTCAGCAATTTCTAATCTTAGAGAATTTTGAGAGGGGTGGTGAGAGATTTAGTGGCTTGCCTGGGGCCACACAAACAATTTGTGTCTGGAGGTGAGGCCTGAAAGGTCTTTTTTTTTTTATTCTCAGTTGAGTTCTCTAACCATGATGCCATATTGCTTCTAGATAGTAATACCCAATGTTAATATAATTGAACATTTTTGTAGTGTTTTACCCAGATTATCCACTGAGATAATATTTATTAAGTGCCTAGCACAGTGCTGGCACATATTGTTGTTATTGTTTAATCATTTTCAGTTGTTTGACTCTTTGTGATGCTATTTGGGGTTTTCTTGGCCGAGATACTGTAGTGGTTTGCCATTTCCTTTTCCAGCTCATTTTACAGATGAGGAAACTGAGGCAAACAGGGTTAAGTGAGTCATCCAGGGTCACACAGCTAGTAAGTGTCTGAGATTTGAACTCAGAAAGATGGGTCTTCCTGAGTCTAGGCTCTGTGCACTATGGCCCCACCTAGCTGCCCTGGCACATAGTAAGTGCTTATTAAATGCTTATTCTCTTACCTTATTCCCTTCTTGTGTTCTGGGGGGGTGGGGGTGGGGTAGGTTCTAAAAACCATTATTTTGAGGAAACACAGGCTCTGCAGGATTAAAGAACCTGCTAGCGAGCGTCAAAGCTAGTAAGTATCAGACATGGGATTCGAACCTTGAGCTTCCTGACTGCAGATTTAGCATTTTAGGGTCAGATTCTCTGAGGTTTTACACCTTTTTATAGAATTACTAAAGTTAAAAAAACTTCACATTTTTTTGTTTTATTTTGTAAGGGCTTCCAGGACGTAGGGATAGAGGCACTTGTGGTGAGGCTTGGCAGAAGCTGTTTGCATGTATGTATGGTCTATAAATTGGGGGCAGCCTCTAACGGTAGACTATTGCTTGTGATTCCACCATTTAACCCAAAACACATCCCCTCAAAGACATTATAGAGAAAGCCTCTATTTTTATTTTTACTAATCTTTAATCCAAATCGAGCATTTCCTTCAATTACAAATTTATTAAAGAAATTCTGAGAAGAGGTCTATAGATTTTACCACACTGTCAAAGGGGATCATGGCACCAAAAAAACCCAAAACAGTTAAGAACCCATAGTCTAGAGAGATAAAAGAAAAGAACGCCAAAACTAGAACCATGAGAAATTGGGGTGGGGGACTGGGGGAAGATAAAAGTGCAAGTATAAGACACAGAGATATCGGGGGAGAATCCTTAGAAAACAGGATCATGGAAGTTTATGGGAGGAAAGGGTAGGTGATAATGTCAAATGCTGCAGAAAAACCATGAGAAGCCAGGACAGAAGAAAATGGTGTTTGGTTTGGACAACAAGGAGATCATTAATGATTATGGAGAGAGCGCTTGCTGTGGTTGGGGTGGGAGCAGGAAGGAGATTGCTGATGGCTGCGAGAGGGAGAGGGTACTGAGCAAGTAGTGGATGCAGACCGCTCTCTTTAGAAGTTTGGTATTGTAAGAGACAGAGCTTGGAGCGATGCCAAGAATTTGGTTTGTTTTGGTTTCTTGGCAGAGTGGGATGACCTCGGAGTGTTTGTGGACAGAGGAGATGGACCCAGGAAACAGGAAAAGATGGAAGATACTAGGGAGAGACTCAATGATTGATGGACAAGGTCATAAGGCATATGTTCTGAAAGGTCTTGGAGCACTCCTGCCACAACATTCAAATGCTTTCCCTTCTTTAATTAGCCTCTGTCTATTTTTTCCTCCCTTTTCTTGCCTAGTATGTTGTTGACACTCAATAAATTATTTAATAATGGTAATTTTTATTAGATGTGAGCAGGGAGAAAATTCCTGTGATCTCTCCAAGCTTTGAGTTTCTTTTAATTCCTCAGCAGACCCCCTGCATCCTTTTCCAATTAAATAAAATCCAATATCAGGCAGCTGTGGGCATGAGGGGCCAAATTGCTTTCCTTTTAGTGGCCACTTTTATTCCTTTTCATGTTTCCAGAAGGAAGTTTAATTGCATTAGGCACACTCAGGCAGCAAAGGAAAGTATATAAAAATTTCCAATAGTTGTTAAGGTTGGCCATCTAGCATGTAAGAGCCCCATGCCAGCTCTCCTTGTCCTACATCTCTCAGGGGGTGACAGCTGAGGAAAAACAGCATTAAAACCCCAATAAAGGCCAAAAAATGTGCCATGAAAGTTGAAATGCGCCAGCACTTTATTAAAAATCAAACAATTTGTGTTAAACACATAAAGTCAAGGTGCTTATAAAACCACATTGGAAAGAAAGGTCTGCCGGGGTTCCAAAAACTGTGTTGTTCAAAGCCACATTATCTATGGCCTCCTCAGTCAAGGAAAGAGCAGGAAAAGAGTGTGTTTATAGAAGCAATTGCCTTTGAGGAGCCTGGGCTGTTTGAGGACATTATTTCCTTGCTCCGCACAATAAAACTGAGAAGGAAAGACCCAGCTGAGCTTCTTGCGTTTCAGGAGAAATGATAGAAGTATCTAAGAGTCCAGGTGGTAGATCCAAAATGACACTAGCCGTGGAAGATGGACGGATGGCAGGGCCATGTTCTGGAGGATGCAGGGTTAGAGCCACACAACACTTGCTCAAATCTCTCATGACAATTTTATGCAGCTTGTGTGTAGCTAGCAGTTAACGGTGATAAGTGAAGGCAAAGAGAGAATTCTAGATCTAGAATTGAGACCTTAGAGTTCATCTCCAAGCCCTTCATTTTACAAATGAGCAAACTGAGGCCTAGAGAGGTTAAATGATTTGACTGTGTATCTAAGGAAGAATTTGAACCTGGTGTCATCTGATTCTAACCAAGGTAGCAAGAGGTCCCCAGATATGCTCCCTTTCTAGAAGTCTTTTGGTAGCACCAGCTAAAGGTATTCAAAGCCATCTTCTTCCCTACTAGCTGCCTTTCTGAGGTTGCCACTACCTGTTGGGTGTGGCCCCTCAAGAATCCTAGGGGAAATCTCTAGCTAGACATCAGATATGGAAAGCAAGCAAAGATGTCTCATCAAATAGCATTGACTAGGCACCTCACTGTGGATATCGGGGATCCAATACCCTTGATCAGAGGTATCATCATCATCATCATCATCATCATCATTGATGTGCATAGTACTTAGCATAGTACCTGGCACGTAGTAGGTGCTTAACAAATGTTTACTGATTGATTTTGGATGGAGAGTTCCTCTTGGAGTCAGCAAGACCTTCCTTCCCTCCTTCCTTCCTTCTCTCCCTCTTTCCTTCCTTCCCTCCCTCCTTCCTTCCTTTCTTGCCTCCTTCCTTCCTTCCTTCCTTCCTTCCTTCCTTCCTTCCTTCCTTCCTTCCTTCCTTCCTTCCTTCCTTCCTTCCTTCCTTCCTTCCTCTCCCTCTCTATGAATCATTTTGCTTTTCTCTTTTATGTCTACAGACTGAACCCTGACTGCGGCTAAAAATGCCAGGCCAAATCCATCCTTGACACCAGAGATGTACAGGCTACGCTACAGGAAGGACAACTTGTTGCCATTATCTCCTGGTTTCAGCAGCAGTAACCAATGCTTGGTTCCCTGTTGAGTTGGGGCAGGCAGAGTCCTCATACATCTGCTGAGGGTGGATGACATCACTGTCAGGCATTTCAGATGCCCCTCAATCTTGAATTTGAGTCCCTATTCCTCTACTGCCTAGCTGTGTGACCTTGGGTAAGTCACTTAACTTTTTGCCCCGGTTTTGTCACTTGTAAAATGGGAGGGTGATGGTACCTATCCTGTATACCATGTGGGATTATGAACATCAAAATGAGGGGATAGTTGTGAATTTATTGTAAACTGCAGAGAATTAGGAGGGAGATCAGTAAAGATGGGGCTGTGGGAATTATAGAACACTAGGGTTAGGAGGGACTTAAGATGCCACTGAGTCCAGCTGCCTCATTTTACAAATAGGATAACGGAGACTCAGAGAGGTTATAGAGTCACAGGTTCACAGGATCATTGAATTAGAGCTAGAAGCCACCTCAGAGAGTTAATCTAATTCTTCATTTTGTAGATGAAAAAGCTGAAACCTAAAGAGTGATATGTCCATGGTCGCATAAGCAGGATTTGAACCCAGATCCTCTAACTTCAAAGGGACTACACTTTTCACTGTGAAGTCATGTAAATAGCAAACAGCAGGTACAAGATCTGAACCCTGGTCTTCTGACTCCTGATCCTTTCTACTACACTAGTGGTGTCAAGCTCATATAGAAATGGGGCCACTAACCCATACGTAAGGATCTCTATGGGAAGCATATTGACTTAGAAAGCCACCACATATCAGCATTATTTATATTTTATTATATTTTAATTTATTTTGTTAGATATTTCCCAAACACATTTTAATTAGGTTTGGGCTATATTATATTGTGGGTATATTTGACATCTCTGTATTGCACAATGCTGTCTCAGGTGGTTAAATTTTTCTTTACTTCTAAAATTAAAGTTGCGGGGTGGAATCGGAATGAAGTCTCTAAATCCCATGGTATTATCCACTTTTTAAAAACTGCTCCAAGTGTTGATTTGACGCAGGTCCAAGAAGTCAATTCAATTGAACAAGTGTGTATTAGGACCTACTATGTGCAAAAAACCCCACCACATAGACGAAAGGGAAGGAGAGTAAAGTTAAGTCAACAAGTATTTCTTAATTACTATGTGCCAGGCACTTTGCTAAGCACTGGGGATACAAATACATGGAAGACAAAACATAAAATGGAGCTAAAATGGGGAGGAGGAGGCATGGTGAGGTCTGTAAGCTCCAGGAAGAACTCACCAATGGGAGAATTGGCTTATGAGAAGGCAGCTGAAGCATTGTGGCAAAGCGTGGAGAGTGAAGGATGGTTGGTCTGGGCTCATCCTCAAGATGGAGTTTGGGGGAAGGAACCTCAGCAATGGGAGAAAAGGGTTGTAGGTGCAGATAGAGGAGGTGGCAGAATCGTGGTGACAAAGTCTACCATGTTAGACGCGTGGGTGACCAGGAGGGATTTCAAGACATTTCCTTTTGAAAGGGTTATGTGGCTCATCTCCTTTTGAATATTACCTTCTAAAGGATGGCCGTCCTCAGAAAATGGGTCACTTTTTTGATATTTAGGTCTGATTAAATATTGGGAAAATTCATAATGGAGGTTTAGAGGAATAGTCATATTGAAATTCAATTATTTTCTCCGTGGAGAATAAATGTATGAAAGCAAATTCATGTAGACATATGAAAACTGTGTAAGTTCCCTCCAAGCCTACTCCATCTAAATCTGGGTGCACTCCATCAATCAGTTATACAGAATTTATTGGGTATCTAGTATATGCTTGACATTACATTAGATACTATAGGGGATACAGAGGAAATAGAAGACAAGAATTTACAGACTAATTCATTTAACTGTTCCCCCTATAGGTCTGGGTTAGTTTCACTATATCTTTGAACCTAGACTCTCCCCTTCCTTTTTCTCCCCTCTCCTCTAGGTGTGAGGAGTTATATAAATTTGAGCTGTTACGATGGTGATGACTATTTGTATGACATAGAAGCAAGTGACTTTTGCAAAATATGCCAGCAAAGTCCCAGGATACCAAACTAATATGTAAAGGTTTAGGTATGATATCCTCATGCTGCTCCCTTATTGCTAGAAAAGATGTGTACAGAGTGTAGGTTATTCCACATGTCAAGAGGTTAATTCCCAATTGCCCGTTAGGGTAATCCAATCCTCCTCAGATGTCCCAATTTCTTCCCTTTTTACCTTCTGTTTCCCTGCTATAATATATAATCTCTTGAATTTGCTTGGAGATCTACCTTAGTTAGCCTTAGGAGAGCAGTATGATATAGCAGAAAGAACATTTGACAGGACACTTAAAATTCTGTTTCCAGTGCTGGGATCCTGTGTTCATGACTTCTGATTCAGGAATCCTGAAAGGGGATTGGGAAGGGCTCAGAAGACCAAAAGGCTTAGCTGTCACTTCTTGTGACACAGTGAGCATTGCCTAGCGCTTTTTTGTATTTTGTGCATGAGATTTCAGGAGCTCAGCGCATAAGAGTTTTCCCAGAAGCACATTTAGCACAAGAGAACACCTATAGGAAAAGTCATTCAGCTAACTTGACTGATCAGAGCTGTACTGATGAAGAGGTTTCAGTCAGCTCATTGGCTTTTTTTTTAAACGAAGATACGCAGCTTTTTAGTAAATAAGGACCAGTTTGTTATTGTTGAATCGCTTCAGTTGTGTATGACTCTTCATGACCCCATTTGGAGTTTCTTGGCAAAGATACTGGAATGGTTTGCCATTTCCCTCTCCAGCTCATTTTATAGATGAAGAAACTGAGGCAAACAGGGTTGAATGACTTGCCCAGGGAAGTGTCTGAGGCCACATTTGAACTCATAAAGATAAATCTTCCTGATTCCAAGTCCAGTGCCCCACTGTACCACCCAGCTGCTAAGGACCAGTTTAGAAAGTATCAGTTCAGAAGCCTTGGCTACATTAAGATAATAATAAAAATTAAGAATAGTTAATATTATACAGTACTTTAAAGGTTTACAAAACACGTTACACATGCCCTCCCATTTAATCCTCACAACAATTTGGTACGGTAGGTACTATTCCCGTTTTTCAGGTAAGGAAACTGAAGCAGGGACAGATTAAGTGACTTGTCTAGGATCATACAGCTAGTTAGTATCCAAGGCAGGATTAGAACTCTCAACTTTCTAATATTGAGTCTGCTCAACTATCTGCTCTGCTATCTGGCTGCCTAGAAGCTACCTTTGTTTTTATATGCATCTACAGTTGGCCTTAGATAGAGCAATGGGTAGAATGCCAGCCTAGAGTCAGGAAGACTCATCTTCCTGAGTTCAAATATGACCTCACACACTGTGTGACCCTGTGCAAGTCACTTAACCCTTTTTGCCTCAGTTTCATTTTCTGTAAAATGAGCTGGAGAAAGAAATGGCACATCAGTATCTAGTATCTTTGCCAGAAAAACCCCCCAAATGGGGTCATGAAGAGTCAGACATGACTGAAAATGACTGAAGAGCAGCTGCAGTCGGCCTCAGTGATGGGAGAGGGACGCTGATGCTCTAGTTAAAGTTATCAGCAATAACTGCCATTTCCTTCTCCCATACTTCACCTGCTGTGCTTCCCTGATTGTGGTAACATCCAGCACTACCACTGGCTTCCTGCGCCCTCTTGGGTAAGTCGCTTGATGTCTACGAGTGTCAGCTTTCTTGTCTGTAAAACGGAGATGATAGAAAAAAAAAGCGCTTCCCTACGAATTAGGTTTAAAGCCTGGCTCTGCCGTTTAATGTGCTGTTCGACTTGAGTTAGGCAAGCCGATTAACCAATTTGGGCCTTACTTTCCTCATGTGACCCCTCGTCTGTAAAACGAAGGAGCTGAACCAGACGATCTCTAATGCTTATTCCAGCACTAACCCTCTATTATTCTGACAATGCTACTCTAACAAAGGCTCTGAAATTACTCACCTAACCCACACTTGAAGTTTGGGCGGGTCGGGTCCTCAGACTGTGGTGATTACATCTTCTCTCAGAGTTTTAAGAGCAACTCTGAGACCTTGTGGGATTATTTCTCTAGTACTGCACAAGCCTCTATCCAGTATGTTCCTCCCACTATAAATCACCAATTAATATTTCCCCAATATAACCAACTGACGTCAATCAGCTTTTTTTTTTTAATTTTTATTTTTTGGAAAGGGAGCAGCAGGGCAATTGGGGTTAAGTGACTTGCCCAAGGTCACACAGCTAGTTAGTATGTCGAGTGTCTGAGGCTGGATCTGAACTCAGGTCCTCCTGACTCCAGGGCGAGTAATTTACTCACTGCACCACCTAGCTGCCCCCAATCAGCTTTTATAAAAGGATATTTACTAAGAAGAATTTGTTGTTGTTTGTCCTTGGTTTTTGAAAAGGAACAATGACGTCACAAGATGATGTCTTGATTTGCGTGTGAATTGGACTTAAGTGAGGCAGAGGCGCAGGAAGGCATCGGCTTCACTTCCAGAGTCATCATCAAAATCAACAAGACAAAACTGGCGACCACCTGGGATGTGGCAGATGGTCTTGGTGTCCTTGACGTCTAAGCAAGCTCTAAGCGCTCTGTAGCACCTGTTTCAGTCACCTTTATGGCCGTTGGAACCAATTGTTCTCATCCACCCGTTGTGCTGGGGGAAGTCTTCATGTGCCTGGGGTAGACATCTCCCTAACTCACTGACGGATTTGAGGCCAGTTGGTTATCTTCAGCTGGGGGGTGGCTACTGCCCATGCTACAGCATCTCGGAGCCACAGGTGAGAATCGGATGGCGTGGTGGACATCAAAGGTGGAGGAGTAAGCCCTGAAAAGGGCTCGGCAAGCCCTCACAATGGAGGTGCTAGTCCTTCTTGAAAACCCCTACTGAGAAGAATAGCAAGGACCAAAATCATCGCTATCCAAAATTTGGAGCACACTTTTCTCTACCACCCTAAACTATTCCTCTCATTAAAGTTTGTTTCTGAGTGTGGAGTTGCTGGGTCAATTCGCGTCTGGTCTGGGTCAGCCAAGTGACTGTTCAGTTGAGGCTCCTCCCCAGGCTTGGCTGCTACCGCTATTGGCTCCAGTTGCTGAGAAAATATTTGATAGATTTCCTGACCTTTCAAGGCTTATAAGGTTGTAACTTGGTCCATTCCATCTGTGATATTCATTCAGCCAAGATCAGGAAAGTAGAAACACAACAGAGACACAGAAACAGAGGAGTCACGTGTTCACAGACGCATTGAGGCCAGGTTGGGGCAGGAGGGGGGAGAAGCTAATGCAGGTGATAGAAAGTGGGAGGCTGCTGTCTCTCTCCTCATCTGGAGATTTATAAACAGCTATTTACCTTGCTCTCGTCATTAGGGAACAGAGAAAGATTTTATCTCTTTGAGACTTTTATACTCATACACAGTTCTAGCTGGTAGTATGGTGGGTAGAGTACTGGACCTGGAATTGGGAAGACCTGAATTCAAATTTGACCTCAGACATTTTCTAGCTATATGACTGGGTGAGTCATTTAATCCTGTTTGCCTCAGTTCTCCAGCTGTAAAATTGGGATAATAATAGCACCTACTTCACAAAGTTTTTGTGAGGATTAAATGAGATAATATTTGTTAAAAATGCTTATTACAGTGGCTGGCACATGCTATATAAACATAAGTATATTTATATATTTGATATATAAATGTTTATTCCCTTCATTTCTTTCTTTCATCTCCTTCCTTGTCTCAGCAGTCAATCAAAAGACTTTTTGTCTCTGCACAGTGAGGCAAAAGAGACAGAACATTTGTATTGGTTCCAAAGCGTAGAAGGCCCCTTTATTAGAGATGCCTGGAGGCAGGTTCACCAAACTTCCACATTGACTAGCAGAAGGCAGAGGAGATCGTGCCTACTCTAAGGAGTGGGCCTTCATTGGCCAGTCTTCTCCTTATGCTACTTAATTTCTATGAACATTGGCTTTCTTATCTGTAAAATGGGGACAATAGAAAAAGCATATGTTTGAGAGTTAGGAGACCCATTTTCTAGACCTAGGTATGGCATTTAACTTGTTGTATGACTGAGCAAGACATGAAATCTCTTTGGGACTCAATTTCCACATAAGTTCATCTCTAGAACGAGGGGTTAGACTAGACCAGGGATTTTTAACCTTTTTTATATCATTGATCCCTTTGGCAATCTGGTGAAATCTATGGACCTCTTCTCAGAATGTTATTTAATGCATAAAATAAAATATCTAAGATTACAAGGAAAGCCAATAATATTGACTTACATTTATTAAAATATTTTTAAAAATCAGTTTGATGGGCCCCAGATAAAGAACTCCTGGGATGATCTAAGATTTTTTAATTTTAATTTTTTAATTTTTTGATTCTGTAAATCAATGCAATATCTTACAGGATTGTCATGAAGGCCAAATGGGATAATGTAAAATTATAATGACTTGCCCTTCAATGGTGCAGATCATAACCCATTCATGCTTTCTCATCCTGTGTCCATGCTTTTCCACAAATCCTACAGGGTGGATTTAACTGACAGTCTAGAAGTATTCTTTTGATTCTTTTAGTATTTCTTGGATACCACTGCAATACTTGAGCCATTCATCTGTTACCTTTTACTCTTGCTACAAGGCTGCCTACTTTCTTTTACAGTCATTCATTTTAAAAAATCTATCTCATACCACTTTTTTTTGTGCACAAGTCATTGTTGGTCATAGGTTTCAGACATTGCATGCCCATTGTATATATCTACATTGCATTCTTGTGGGGTGGGGCTGTTCCTAAGGCGTGTCTGCCTGCTAGAGGGTATGGCACATTGGAGTCTCCTTATCTTTGGGAGCTGTATGAGTCCCGTTTTCATGTGTTTATAACAACATCTCAGTGAGTGAAGACTTGGGAACTCATAACATCTCTTGCATTTGACTTTTTCTTTGCGGTCTCATTGTCATTCCCTTAGTGTAGACCCTCAACATCCCATACCTAGACCTAGAGCCTCCCACTTGGTCTTCCAACTCATCCTATACGGTATTGCCAGATTACTTTTCTTGAAATATTGCCTTCATCATGTCAGTTCTCTATTTAAGAACCTATACTGGTTTCCCATGACATGCTACATTAATTCAGGGAAGCTAGATAGTTAGAGATCCAGACTAGATGTCCAAGGTGATGTAACTGAATAAGACAATTAAAAGAAAGGAAATGTCAAAAATAATCTAATAGGACTTAGAGGTAGAAGGAACCTTTGAAATCTTCTAGTCCAACTCTCATATTACTGAGCGAGGCTAATGGTGGCTGGTAAATTGCAGAGCTGGAACCAGAACCAGGGAAACATATTTCATTTCAGCATATCATATAAAATGCCTACCTACATATACAATGCTCAGCAATATTCAATTCCTGAAAAGTCAAGTAAAGCATCATGAAAGAATGATTGTGACTTATAATACACACAATCACACAAATAGTTTTGTTAACAAGAGATGAGTATGAGCTAGCACCAATGTTGTTCCATAATTATGATGAGAGTTTTGTTATTTAAAGTTGTCTTTAGTTATAGTTTTTGTGTATATTATACTTTTGGTTTATTGTATTATATTTTTGGTTTATTCGATGTGCTTCTCTTCAAATAAGTCCCATGTTTCTCTTCACATTTACTGTTATTTACCCATGTAATAACAGTAGATCACATCCAGGCACTATAATTTGTTCAGCTATTCCAATCTTGGGGGATATAGTTTGTTTCCAACCTTTTTTTTCCGTATCACAAACAATGCTGTTGCAAACATTTTTATACTGCTAAGTCTTTTTTTTTTTTATCATGAATGAGTTCCTTGGGTATAAAGACCCAAAGGTGAGAACCTTTGGTCAAAGGATATCAAAAATTGTGTAGCTTCTCTTGCCTGCCATGACAGTCAACTGTGACACACATCAACATTGTTGGTATTTGGTCCTGGTAGGAAGCAATGGGATGGATCAATCACACAGTCAGTCAACAAACATTAAGTGCCTACTATGTACCAAGCACTCTGCTAAGCACTGGAGCTAAAAAGAGAGGCAAAACTAGTCCCTGTTCTCAAGGAGTTCACAGTGTTATGAGACTAGGGGTGGCCAAGATTCAGAGATATGCAGCTGATGTGGGAAGGTCCTAGCTGTGGATACCTAGAATAATACTGAGACAGGCAATAGAGTATCAAAAATTCATGGTGCCTTAAATAATAGAGGGAGATCTTGGAATGTAGTTGTATATTTAACTTACATTATTTATATATAACATTATTTAACTTATTTATTATACACAACTTATTTATATAAGATATTAATTTAGCCATATATTTGTGCTTATATAAGAGATAATATGTTACATAAGCACACTGGTGCACTTTGTTGGCAGAGCTGTGAATTAGTACAACCATTCTGGAAAGAAATTTGCAAATTATACAAACGGAGTAACTAAAATGTCCATACCCTTTGATCCAGAGATCCCTCTACCAGGTGTACAACCCAAAGAAATTACTGATAAATCAAGATCTGTATATGGACCAAAATACTTACAGCAGCTCTTTTTGTGACAGCAAAAAAACTGGAAATAAAATAGACGTCTGTTAATTGGGGGATGGTTAAATGAATTGTTGGGCATGAACATAATGGAATATTACTGTGCTCTAAGAAATGATGAAGATAATGGACACAGAGAAGCATGATCTACATGAACTGATCAGAATGAAGTAAGCAGGGCCGAGCAAACGTTATACACATATATACATGAACAAAATTTAAATGGAAGGAGCAACCACACAAAAAATCAGAAGTGAATATTGCAAAATTATAAAGAATAAGCACGGCTTGAATGAAGAGATATGAGAAGATACTCCACCCTATCCCTTTGTAGAGGTGTGTGGATCATATATTTTATGATATTTATCATATATAATAAAATATATTACATATATTTTAAGAAACTTTTGATACATGGGTCAGTTATTATGACTTTTTTCTCTTTCTTTTTGACTTTAAAAATACTATTTGATGTATGGGATGGTTGTCTGGGAGGGTTACTGGGGAAAATAAATAGTAACGTAAAAAAAGACATCAATAAAAATTTGTTTTTAAAAAACAAAAAGAAATTCAGGATCCTTGAAGTGTTGAAGTAAGGTGGGTTATTTCTGTCACTGGCTAAGCTTCTTCACTTGTTTACATTGATTTTTATTAATTTCAGTTTCAGAGGATGACACATTCTGACTTTGTCCCCAAATTCTGGGAAGGCACTCTATTTAGAGACTGTAGCTCCTACGCACTGACTATAATACTGAAACACCTTTCATTAATTACTTTAACTGAATCAGATGATCTTGAATGATGCAAGCTGTCAAAATACAGTTTGTGGTGAGGAGGAAGTAGGAGGAATCTCATAAAAGTTGGACTTCCTCATGGCAGCGAGAATATTTCTACTTACACTGTTAGGTGATCCAACAGCTACAAGATTGATCCAAGCAAAACCCAGTTATTGGCAAAATGGATGCCATTAGGTTGGTAATATTTGGCTTTGAGGTGGTAAGATAAACTCAGTGGCTTGGATTCTATATGTTTATTATGTTAAATCTTCATTTACAGACGAACAATTCCAGGCCCCTTAAAAATTTTTAACTCTTTTATGATATTTAGTCATGTCCAACTCTTTGGGACCCCATGGACACCAATGTTCTCCATGGGGTTACTGCACTGGTTTGTCATTTCCTTCTCTAGTGGATTAAGGTAAATAGAGGTTAAGTGACTTGCCCAGGGTCCCACAGCTAGTAAGTATCTAAGGCTGGATTTGAACTCAGGTCTTTCTGAGTCCAGGACCAGCGCTCTATCTGCTGAACTACCTAGCTGCCTCTTTATGATATCAGCCCTGAATAAAAGATTAAAATAATAAATCATTTATTCACTTGTTCCTTCACTCATGAATTGAGTGGTAAAGTGCCTGCTATTTGTCAGTAACTCTTCTAGGCTGTGGTAATACAGAGACAAAAAACAACAATCCTTGCTCTTAAGAAGATTACATTCAGCTAATAAGTAATAGAGCTGGCATATGAACTTAAGTTGTGTGACTCCAAATTCAGTGTATTTTCACCATTTACACAGACTCCCTTCCTTGGAGGCTATTCCCTCATTAGATCATAAGCTCCTTGCAGGGAGAAACTTTTTGCCTCTTTTTTTTTTTTGTATCCCCAACACTTAGCATGGGGCCTGACCCATAGTAGGTGCTTAATAAATGTTTGTAGATTGATCAATTACAGACACTCTCTTGAGTTCAGTAGTAGCCAAGGGACTGTGGTTGACTCCTGAGGATAATGTGAGTCTCCAGAAAAAAGAGAAAGGAGGGGAATGAGATTCTAGGGAACTCTTCATGTAGGAGTATAAGAAGGTTGCAAAGATTTCCAGAGAAGATCGTCTATGTGTAGGAAGGAAAGTAGGAGACTAGGATGAAAAAAGCTAAGTATTTTCCACACCTTCATACTATTCTGTTGTTGGTGAGAGGCAGTCAGGTGGAACAGTAAGTACAAAGAATTGTAGAACTGGAGTCAGGAAGACAGAACTTTGTGATTCTGGTTACCTGCCTCAGTTTCCTCATCTGTAAAATGGGGATAATAATAGAACCTAACTTCCTGGGTTTTTGTGCAAATCAGATGAGACAACATTTGCAAAGTGTGTTGTGTGTCTTAAAGCACTGTTGTTATGCTTAAAGATAAATGTGAGGCTATTAAGATATAGTTAGGATAACATCTATTCAAATGTGGACAGTCCTGTGAGGTGGCAGAAATAATGATCCTTGTTTCCTTGAATATGGCTGAAGCAATGCAGAACCGGCATTTAAAACTTGGCTTTGTTTTCCTGAAACTGAAGAATTCCAGCATGAAAACTCTTAAACCTGATTTCTGCTTTTGGAAAAACGATAGCTTTCCAACGTAGCCACGTAGGGGCCAGCAGAGGGCACTAACAGCCCTATAGAAGAATAATAGGAGTCTTAGAACAATAGGGAGAGAGTAACTCTTGCTAGTTGGTATACCTGGAGACCCACTCTAGACGATTTATGCCCCATGGGCATCTGGATTATGACTCAACAGATGATAAAGTCTTATATTTACGACACCTCCTTTACCACCTTGTACAGAGCAAGGAAATACTGTGCAAATGAGGCATTCGCCTTAAAAAAAAATCACAAGAAGCAAGCTGGTTAAAACGAGCTGTTCACAACACAGAACGAGATTTTCTTCAGGTTGGTTAAGTTTTCCTGTAGTGAGGTGAAGTTTAGAGAGGATTTCATCAACTGCCTTCAAATTTCTATGTCACTCTAGTGAAGGGTTTCATCCCACCCATTTTGTCTTATAGACATTTGTATGAACTTACGTTCTACCCCCCACCCCCAGTAGAATGTAAGATCCTTGAGGGCAGGCATTCTTCATTTTTCTTTGTATCCTCAGCAAGTATTGTCGCAATAGGCGGCACCCAATAAATGTTTGTTGTTGTTTTAAATCAGCTTGGATTGGATGTGGCATCTCAGAGGGTGAATTATTGACAGAGGGGAACAGAGGTGGCTGTGTTGACTAAATGAGGATTTTTCCCAGTCTGTGACTCCAGCTGTCTGAAGTGGTTTGGCAAAAGTAGGGTCAGGATGCTCCAACAGGAAGTTGAGCAGTGGTAGGGATCTTGAATCCCTTAGGGAACTCCCCAGACAGAGGGTGTGGTGAGGAGTGGCCTTGAATTCAACTGCTGACTCCACCCTATAGCCAGGGCAGTGTTCCCAGGCCCTACCCTTTGCAAGCTGTGGTCATGGCAGTTGTCATTTGCTCTGGTTCACCCCTTCCTATTTTGGGGTCAAATGAGGGTGGAGCCTAGCCATGCTGTGAGGAGAGGAGATGCATCAGTGATACTGTGGGCATTTTATCCAAGTTTCCATCAAGCCTCACGAATTTAAAAATGGGCATAAATTGCCCACGTATAAAGGCAAATCCATTCCAGGTCATGTGTCATTGCATTGATAGAGAGAGTTCCCACACCTGCTTTAGGTAATCACAAAGTAGTATTTTGTGGAGACAACAAAGCCTTTCCCAATCCCCCTTAATGGTACCCTCAGGGATCATCTCCAATGTATGGTACATGTATCTTTGCACGTTGTTTGCTAGTTATTCTTCACATTAGACTTTGAGATAAGGGACTTATTTTTTTTTACCTTTGTTTGTTTCTTTGTTTTCTAGCACTTAGCACAATGTTGGGAATATATATATGTATGTGTGTGTGTGTATATGTATATATATATATATGTATGTATATGTATGTGAATATATTTATATATATATGTATGTATATATTGTTGTTCAGTCGTTTCAGTGATGTCCAACTCTTTGTGACCCCATTTGGGGTTTTCTTGGCAAAGATACTTTGCCATTTCCTTCTCCAGCTCATTTTACAGATGAGGAAACTGAGACAAACAGGGTTAAGTGATTTGCCTAGGGTCACACTGTTAGTAAGTGTCTGAAGCCTAATTCGAATTTAGGTCTTCCTGACTCCAGGCCCAGCCACTATCCACTTCGATACCTACCTGCCCCTGTGGGCAAGAATTAATAAAGGCTGATTGACTTGACACAAAGATGGAAACAGTGTAGTCTTTGTCCTCAAGAAATTTGCAATCCAAAAATGGGGGTAGAATGGAATGAAGGTTAGGAGAGGAAAGTTTCATTCTATAGGTACAACCTAGAACAAGTTGTAAGAACTATTTCCAATGACTAAGTTAGGAGCATTAACATGAAACAGTCTAATGGGATTAGAAGGTGACCAAACCTCGCTTTGGTTTTTTTTTTTTTGTTGTTGTTGCAGAACTGGGGTCTGTAGGCGTGGAACATTGCATATAACATCAGATATTTTTGATGTTAATTGGTTTTGTTGATTTATTTTTCCTCTTAAAAATTCTTTATTTTATGGAAAGAGTACCTCAGAGTGAGAGGAAGGTGAAGGAGTAAGGGGATAACATAAGCAATGTAAAAGCAAAAATGTGAATAAAATTGATTTTCTAAAAATGGTGTTCAAGCAGGGAGATTAATAGCTCCCTGAATCAATTATTCACCCAGGGATTGTTAGAATTTGGCTGTATTGATGGGGAGCTTCTTCTTAAGAAGATATCACATTTCTATGGTGAAATAGACAATTTTGAACTTGGCTCTTGTCAGTTCCCTGTCTCCCCTCCTCCTCCCCACCATGTTCACTTTTTGTTCTGTCTTCTAGTTCTCTCTCACAATTCTCTTGAAGCTCTGCCTCCTCTGCAGGCTAGTGGTCTGTTTTCATGGAAATTTACCTCATCTGCTTTGAGCAGATTGTCTAATCCTGGAAGCCTCTCCAATTTCTCTTTGGGATTTGTATTTCTTTCGCCATTGTTACCATGTGAATGTGGGATGAATTGTGCATCTCACACCTCATATTCTCTTGCAACTATGTAGACAAATATCTTTGTGATTTGAGTCCCAGAGTAGAAGAAGACTGAACAAAAACCCAGTCTTTCACACGGTGTGCTGTTGTCCCCCACCCCCCACCCCACAACCCCGCCCTCCTCCCTGCCACGTTACACTTTGAGGATAGAAACATTGTTGGAGATACACCCATTCCTTTATCCCGACCCAAGAAAAGGTTTTGATTGGTGCTACTGACAAAGCACATAATGTTTTTTTTTTTTAAATCAGTATGTCTGCTGATACACACAAAACAGTTAAAAGAAGAGAGAAAACAATTTCAGATACAGCTCAGATACAGGGAATGATTTAAGAGTCATGGAGAACAAAAATTCTTCCACCAGCCAGTATTTGAGAACTTACATATTCAACAGGTAAGAGGCAGCGATGGCATTGTAGAGAGAGGCTTGGCCTTAGAGTGGAGACCTGTATCTAAGGCCTACTCTTGATATATAGTAGCGGAGTAACCACGGGTGGGCGTGTCACTTAACCTCTTTAATTAATCAGCAAGTGTTTAGTAAGCGCCTACTGTTTAGTCAGGCGCTGAGCTAGGGGCTTGAAGACTAGGAGTTATAGAGAGTTGAAATTGGTGAAATCAGAGTCTGGAACAACTATATAAACCAGGGTGATAGATTTAGAGCTGGAAAGGACCTTAGAGGTCATCTAGCATGACCCCTTGCATTTTACAGGTGAGGACATCGAGACCCAGAGAGGCTAAGCGATTTTAGGGACTTGTTTTTGTGGTTGTTGGTCCTTTCTTCTCTAAGAGGATCGATGACATCATGAGGGTGATATCTTGACTTTCTTTTGAATTGGCTGTGAATGGATATGCCTAAAGTCCAGGTCTGCCCGTTTCACTCCCCTCCTCAATGACCTTCACTAGGATTAAATACAACCTTCTTTGCTTGGCATTTAAAGACCTTGCCTCTAGCCTACCGTTTCAGCCTTTTCTTATGTTACTTGCTTTCACGCTCTTCAGTGTGGCCCAACTAGCCGTGTAGCTGTTTCTCACATGTGATATTACAAATGCTGTCTCTGTGCCTTTTCTACCGGCTGTCCCTCAAGGCTGGAAGCCTACCTCCTCATCTCTGTTTCTTATAATTCTTAGTTTCCTTTTGAGCTCATCCCAAATGTTACCTTGTTCATATGAATTGGTCAGTTCTCTCCAGCTCCTAGTGCCTTCTTGACATATTACCTTGAGCTTATTTTGAAAAGAATAGGGACAACGACTAGATTTGTGATTTCATTGGTATAGGTAATTCCCAGGTGAAGAAACTCCCTCCACCAATGCAGATCAGTGCCTTCTCTGTACCTTGAATCAACCACCAATCAACAAACATTTATTGTTTATTGTGCCTAGTATGTGCTAGGCACTATGTTACAAATGCATAAAAGAAAGTCCCTGCCTTCAAGCAGCTTATAACCTAACAAGGGAGATGATAAACAAAAGGAAGCTGAAAAGAGGGGAGATGGAGGGGTGGGTGCCAGGACATGTACCTGAGGGTATGGGGTGGAAAAGTCAGAGAAGTTCCAAAGTAGTATAGCCAGGTGAGAAATGAGATGTTCTGAGGTGAGCTTCTTCCTGAACCGGAGTTTTTGGAGTTTGCGGCTCCACCTTCCCATCAGAGAAACAGAGGTTGGTGATGAGGCGGAGTATCAAGGCTAATGAGATCTTGGAGGATGATGAGAGACAGAGAGTTTAATTGACTTGCCCAGTGTCTCACAGTCAGTATGAATCAGAGGCAGCACTTGAACCCAGGTCTTTCTGTCTTGGAGGGAATGCTTCTTCTCTTTGAATGCTGCCTTACTTAGAATATAGTTTTCCCTTCCACATTGCGACTTTCCCCATTGTGGTTTTATATATTGTGGGCTGGCGTGAGAAATTAAATGGGAATTTTTGGGAGTTTTGTGGGAGCCACAGATGACACAGAAAAAGTTTAGAAACTCAGAAATATGTAAAATATATGTATGGTATTGTGTAATGTCAACATATTTTATCTTTTAATACCATAATTATTCAGATGACTTCTCTCATGCCAAGGGAGGACCAAAAAACTTCACACAGATTTTCCGGTTTGAGGGGATGCCATGCCCCAAACCCTTGCAATGTGGAAGAGATAGCTGTATATACTTTTGTATATATTTGTATGTTGTCACTCCTGATAGAATGGAAGCTCCCTGAGGCCCTGTTTCCTTTGTATCTGCAGTGCCTTGCACAATATTTCTACAAAATGAGCACCATATAAATGCTAATTGATTGATTGCCCAAAGTCATAGGAGTAATGATAGCGCTAGAATTCAAACCCAGGCTCTCTGATTCTAAACCCAGGATTCTTTCCTTTGCAGATTTCAGCTGAAAACATTTCTGCATAAATTCTGTTTTCTTTCCCTTATTTGCAGCACCTCAAATTCTGGCAAACCAATAAACAAAAATGTGATTTCTCCAGTGTTTCCAGTAAAGCAAGGTGATGAAGAGTTTCATAAAAAGTTGGGCCAGACCCTGACAATCTTTGGATCTGGATCAGGTGTGTAGATTTGAGATGCTCCATTCACTGCTATCAAAGCTAGTGGTAAATATTTTATATAAAGTGTCAAAATACTGTGTCCCTTCTTAGATGGCTATGAATCTTTGTCTTTTGGCAAGCAAGTCCCTGGATTTAAAACTCCTGAGGGTTTTGGAATGTGTCTGCCTGAGCCTATCCTCTCAGACACCTTGGTGCTGTCAGGGAAGGTATGGTGTATGGTGTGAGGGTGCTGAATCTCCATCTGATCCACATCTGTGCTCATGTGCTCTGGGGCCTAAAAGCAATGAAGACTGGCCTAAAGAAAATCAGGCCTCAGGTTAATTTATTACAGTCTGCCTCTCCTCCTAGTTGAGTTTTGGTTTGGTTGGCAAGGGGTTCTTTCTTTGCTGGGTGACTCTGACTGTGTTAGCTACGCACAGATGTTGGCATACTAAAACCTTTGTGATGTGGGGAATGTTAGCAGGCCTCAGGAGTGGGATTGATTAATGTAGGCGGGGCCAATGCAAATGATGCTTGCCAAGTAGACTTTTGGCAATGCAAGAAATGATTCCTGAACATTATTTTGCAAGGCTTCCATGGAGGTCTTTAAAAATAGGTTAGACTCCCATCTGTCTGGGCTGTAGTCTGGCTTCTTAACCCTGCCACTCTATTGAAGTTGTTTTCTTGGAGGTCATCAATGATTTCTTAATTGCTAAAGTGTTTTCCTAATCTTTATCTTCCTTGGACTCTTTATGGTTTGTGACACTGTGAGTACTCCTTCATTTTCTCTCTCTTCTTTTGGCTTAAGTGACACTTTTTTTCCTCTTGATTTTCCTTGTACTTGTGCGACCACTCCTCCTCCAACTCCTTCACTGATTCCTCCTCCTCCTCCCTCTCATTAATTGTGAATGTCTTACAAGGCTCTATTCTAGGCTTTCTTCGCTTCTTTCTCTGTACTCTTTTCTTACTAATGTCATTTACTTCCATGGGGTCAAATATCACTTCTATGAAGATAACTCCTAAAGCAAGATATATACATCTAATTTCACCATTGAATTCCAGTCCTA
>CM053627.1:158034538-158072403 GCA_028646595.1 Phalanger gymnotis
GTTTTCTGCTTCCCTCCTAATCTTGGTTGCATTGGCTTTGTTTGTGCAAAAACTTTTCAATTTAATGCAATCAAAATTATCCATTTTGCATTTCACAATGCTCTCCATCTCTCATTTATTCATAAATTCCTCCATTCTCCTTAAATCTGACAGATAAAGTACTCCTTGCTCCCCTAATTTGTTTATAGTGTCAGCCTTTATACCTAGATCATGTACTCATTTGCTCTTTATTCTGGTATACAGTGTCAGACGTTGGTCTATGCCCAGTTTCTGCCATACTATTTTCCAGTTTTCCCAGTAGTTTTTGTCAAATAGTGAATTCTTATCATAGAAGCTGGGGTCTTTGGCTTTATCAAACAGTAGATTACTATAATCATTGACTACTGTGTCTTTACATAATTATATATATATATATTTACCATATATTATATATATTACTATGTATTTTTACTATATATTACATATTTTACTATATATACATATAATTACTATAATGATTACTATAATCATTGACTACTGTGTACTTAACCTATTCCATTGATCTACCCCTCTATTTCTTAGCCAGTACCAAGTAGTTTTGATGACTGCTGCTTTATAATACAATTTAAGATCTGATATGGCTAGGCAACCTTCCCTAGCATTTCTTTTCACTAATTCCCTTGATACTCTGGACTTTTTATTCTTTCAGATGTATTTCGTTAGTATTTTTTCTAGTTCTATAAAATAATTTTTGGTAGTTTGATTGGTATGGCACTGAATAAATTAATATTGGTAGAATTGTCATTTTTATTATATTATCTCTGCCTACTGTAGTAACAATCTTGCTAGCAGCTTTTTCAGGGGTATAAGATCCACCAACAACCAGCACCCAGAAAGCTGCCAACACAGGTTCTTTGATCTGCTTTACTAAGGAAAGTAACTTTAAGGAGTTAACAATCTCAGTTTAATCAAACGTACAAATATCATTCATAGTTCAGGGGGAAAAGATCAGTCCTCTGAACTCCAAGGCAAATACAAATAGAAGTTACAAACATTAACAGACAGACCTTGTCTGATTCAAATCACAATACATAGTTACCAGTGCCAACTTCCGGGTTGCAAAGCTGAGGGGCAGTTTGCAGCTTGCCCAAAGTCTCGACACTCCTTATGTGACTGTGCCCCAAAAGTCAAATGCCAAGCTGTCCTCAATTCTGTACTGTTCAGAGCCCTGAGGGCTCTGACCTCACTCAGGCTGGGTGTGGGATAGTTCCCCTTCCCCAGTATCACATCATATACAAATCAATGACTCCCAATTGTCTCTGTGCTGAGAAATAACCAAAACAAAAAGATCCCACTTTATCTGCCCCGTTCAAACAAAGGCCAGAATCATTAAAGGCACTTAAGAAAAGCAAAAAGTCCCACCTTAATTACTATTACACCTACCCATGAGCAACTGATGTTTTTCTAATTATTTAGATCTGACTTAATTTGTGTGAAAAGTGTTTTGTAATTGTGTTCATATAGTTCCTGGGTTTGTTTTGACAGGTAGACTCCCAAGCAAAGTGGGACTTTTTCCTGTTTTTTTCTTTTGGAGTGCTTCTCAGCACTAAAGCAATCAAGTGCCTTTGAGTCTTGCTTTTGTTTGGATCAAGAGTCTTTGATTGAATCAAGAGTTCTTGATTAGAAACAGTATATATTCTGTGCGGTTAGCAGTTTGCTTTGGGGCTCACTCATTGGAAGAGTGTTCATGTGGTTTGGCCAGATTTGGGTAGCCGTTAAGGAGCCCCCCGACTGCGAAAACCCAGATGTTGGTGCTTCTCTCTCTGGTAACTATGTATGTATTACTATGGTCAGACGTTTAGAAGCCTGTCTGTTGATTTGTGTTATTTTCTCTATTTGTAATTTCTGTTTGTATTTGCTCTGAAGTTCAGGGTACTGACATTTTCCCCTGAACTAAGTGAATGACATACATATCTTTAATTAAAGTAAGATTGTTAACTCCTTAAAGTTGCTTTCCTTTAGAAAAGCAGATCAAAGAACCTGTGCTAGCAGTCCTCCTGTGTGCTGGTGTTATTGGCCTTATATCTCCACAGTAGCTGCAAGTAACATTGTTGTTATATAACTTTAAATGGAATTTCTCTTTCTCTGTCTTGCTGTTGGGCATTGTTAGTAATATATACAACTGCTGATGATTTATGTGGGTTTTTTTATATCCTGCAACTTTGCTGAAATTGTTTATTATTTCAAGTAGTTTTTTTACTTGATTCTCTAGGATTTTCTAAGTATATCATCATATCATCTGAAAAGAGTGATAACTTAGTTTCTTGTTTGCCCATTCTAATTCCTTCAATTTCTTTTTCTTCTCTTATTGCTGAAGATAACATTTCTAGCACCATATTGAATAGCAGTGGTGATAATGGACATCCTTGTTTCATCCCCAATCTTATTGGAAACGCATCTAGTGTATCCCCATTACAAATAATGCTTGCGGTTGGTTTTAGGTAGGTGCTACTTATCATTTTAAGGAAGGCTCCATTTATTCCTATGTTCTCTATTGTTTTTGATAGGAATGGGTGTTATATTTTGTCGAAAGCTTTTTCTGCATCTATTGAGATAATCATATGGTTTCTGTTAGTTTTATTGTTGATACGATCAATTATGCTGACAGTTTTCCTAATATTGAACCAGCTTTGCATTCCTGGTATAAGTCCTACCTGATCAAATTGTATTATTCTTGCGATAAGTTGCTATAATCTTTTTACTAATATTTTTTCTTAATTTTTGAAACTATATTCACTAGGCAAATTGCTCTATACTTTTTTTTCCTCTGTTTTCACTCTTCCTGGTTTAGGTATCAGTACCACATTTGTATCATCAAAAGAATTTGGTGGGACTCTGCCATTTTTCCCAAATAGTCTATATAGTATTGGAATTAATTGTTCTATAAATGTTTGATAGAATTTGCTTGTAAATCCATCTGGCCCTGGAATTTTTTCTAGGGAGTTCACTGATGGCTTGTTCAATTTCTTTTTCTGAGATGGATTACTTAAGTATCTTATTTCTTTTCCTGTTAATCTGGGCAATTTATATTTTTGTATTTATTTGTATTTTGTATTTGTATTTTATATTTTGTATTTTATTTATATCGTATTGTGTTTGTATTTTATATTTCATCTATTTCACTAAGATTGTCAAATTTATGGGCATACTGTTGGGCAAAATGATTCCTAATTACTATTTTAATTTCCTCTTCATTGGTAGTGAATTTATTTTTTTTCATTTTTTGATACTGGTAATTCGGTTTTCTTCTTCCTTTTTTAAAAAATCAAATTAACCAAAGGTTTATCAATTTGTTTTTTTCATCAAACCAGCTCTTAGTTTTCTTTATTAGTTCAACAGTTTTCTTAATTTCAGTTTTATTAATCTCTCCTTTGGTTTTCGGTATTTCTAATTTGGTATTTAATTGAGATTTTTAATTTGTTAAAAGAGAATTAATAAAGAACAAAGAGGACATAAAAAGATCAAGGACAATCAGGGAGTACAACTCCTTAAAAAAGGTATACTCAAGAAGGAGATGGTAGTTGGCAAGGCAAGGTAAGTTAAGAAAAGAAAAGGCAAATGGAACATTTAAAAGGTGAAGCAAATTGGTAGCCTGGTAGGTAGGGGCAAATGGATGAATCAGATAGGGAGAATGGCGGAAGGCTGAGGGGAGGTGGGCATGGTGTGGTGTTGTTAAGAATAAGGAAATGAAGTTGAATGGAGTTGTCAAATTGTTATTAAGAGCTGCATCTGGAGTTCTCTATTTAGGGAAGTGGTCCCTCCACAACTATCTGTCTTTGTCTTCCATGATGCTCACTGAACAATCCTCTTTGATGCAATCCCCCAGTCACAGGCACCAATAAAGAGCTATGTCAATTTAAGGTGTCACACATGCTTTTTAACAAGGGGCCAGAGAATAGGTTGCACCAAAAGGGGCCAGAGTTTAGATCCATGGGATGTATTCCAATCCACTTTTTTTTTTTAAATTTTGGTAATCAGAGTTAAATGACTTGCCCAGGGTGACATAGTTAGTAAGTGTCAAGTGTCTGAAGCTGGATTTGAACTCAGGTCCTCCCGATTCCAAGGCTGGTATTCTATCTACTGTGCCACCCAGCTGCCCCTATTATCCACCCTTGATACAAAATTTTAATGTATCACCCAAGATGTCTTTCCGATTAAACCCATGAACATTATTCAACATTTCTTTTACTGTTAGACTTTTTAAGATAACGAGCTATTGGAAAGCATCTGTGTCATCTTCTGGACGAATATGCCTTTCGAGACATTCCTGAAAAGCTGTTGGTAAAGAAAAGTGGTAAACGATGTAATTTCATCTTTCAGTGGCCTAGACTCATATTTCATCATGTGAATGTCAGTCCAGATTTTTGTTGTTAAGTTTCAGTCATGCCTGACTCTTTGTGATCTCATTTGAGGTTTTCTTGCAGACACACTAGAAGGGTTTGCCATTTTCTTCTCCAGCTCATCTTATAAATGAGAAAACTGAGTCAAACAGAGTTAAGTGACTTGCCTAGGGTCACACAACTATTAAATGTCTGAGATTTGAAGTCATGAAGATGAGTCTTCTTGATTCACAGCCTTGTCCTTCATCCACTAATCCTCTAATTGCCCCCAGTCCAAATTATCATAGAGAATAAATTTAAACCCATAAAGGACATTAGAGCCTATACAGCCCTACCATTTCACTTCATAGTTGAGGAAACTGAGGTCCAAAGGGTAATTTGCCCATGTTCACAGAGCTAGTGAGTGTTTGAGGTGGGTTTGAGCACCTTTCTTCCATCCTCAAAGTCTAGCTCTCTATACACTTAAAATAATACAATTTGTAAGGAAAGAGTGAACTCACGTGAAAAAATAAATACATCCACTTGAGACAATTTGATGTGTTTATTTTTCAGATGAATTTGCAATTTCCAAAGAGTTAATATAGATTATATAACTCCTTAGGGGAAGGCGATGGATCTATTATTTCCATAATGAATTAGTGAAAGGCTCTTGAAAAGATTTTCAAAACTACGAAGTCATTGCATTAGGTTGGTTGTATGTTTGCACAATAGGAAGAATGCTATATTTAGATTCAGAGAACCTAGGTTTGAATTCTGCTTTGCCAACACTCCTTGAGAGACCTTGGACAATTCACTGAACTTTCTAGCCTCATTTTCCTCATCAGCAAAGTGAGGACATTGACTAAATGACATTAAATTTCTTCAGTCTCAAAATTCTCTTGATCTGATCAATATGCAGTGCTGAATCTTTCAAAGGCCTCTAGAATGACCAAACACACATAACCTGGCCACTCTGAGCCACCTGTTATGGTAGAACATGAATATCTCCATCTTTTATTTCATCTCTATTTTGTAGGCCAACCAATCACATGGACCCCATTATCACTCACACATGGTCCTCATTAGCACGTCATTGCTTGACATCACAAAATCTAGTGCCTTGTTGAGTAATTGAATGTTTTCAGCAGTTTAGGGATAGACCTATTGAGAAGGCAGGCCCACTAAATGATTGCTAAAGGTGTTGTCAGGCATAGCATAAAGGAACTATTTAATGGACATCAATTTTGCAGTGACTCCATTAATTCACTCAGTTCTGCATACATTTATCACTTGCTTCCTCTGCGCTAGGCATTGTGTTGGGTGCTGGGGAAAAATTCTAAAAAAAAAAGAATACATATCTCCAAAGGACCTTACACGCTACTTAAGGGAAACAACATAGACACAAATAAGTATAAATTATTTTTTGTTTTTGTCTCAAACCATGAGTGTATCAATGTCCAGAGGAGGGGGAAATTTCTTTTACCTTTCATTTGCCCTGGCCTATTGCAATGGTCTCCTCTTTGGTCTCCTTATCTCATACCTCTCCCAACTCTAATCCATTCTCCATGCAGCTGACAAAGTGATTTTTCATAATGCAGAGTGGAGCAGAATATAATGATAATCTTAGGTACACTGAGTTGAAAATACCAATGGGATATCCAGATGGAGAGGTCCAAGAAGTAATTGGCGAGATAGGACATTCAGGAAAGAAATGGGGCTGGAGAAATAAATCTGTAAGTCATCTGCACAGAGATGATAAATAAACCTATGGGAGCTGATGAGATCATCAAAAAAGAGAGAGAACAGAGAGAGAAGAAGCCCAAGGGAGATCCCTAGGTTCAGTATTGTGCAGGAGCCCCCTCAAAGGGTGAGTGAAAGCTGATTGTTAAATTTTCAGAGTGAATATTTGTACCTTAGAAATCATCGAATGTTACAAATTAGAGATGGATTTATTGTTCTGTTGGTTTCCTAGACTTGGGAAAATTATGGAGAAAATATTAGCAACGAACATTAAATTCAAAAGGGTGTCAGATACACATTTTTTGAGGCATTTATCAGCATTCTGTTGGTTATACATGTGTATAAAAGGGTAAGATATAAATGATGATCCAGCCAAGGAAACTGAAAAGGAAGGGATATACATAGACTTCGGGAGGAGGAGAACCAGGAAACATGTATCATGAAAAACCAGGGTAGAATGAGTAGGTAGAAGAGAATTTGCAACAGGTCTAACACTGCAATAGTCTGAGTGCAACAAAGTTGAAATAGTGCCATTTGATCTGAGAAGTGAGATTAGCCAACATGTGGATCTTCCCTTTTACAGGGCCTACAAGTTAATGTTGTGATCTTAATGTTGGAAATCAGCTTGTCCATTTACAGGTTATGATTTCAGTTTGTTTAATGTCAACAGCAAATGAGAATAGCGATGGGCTTTGGTCATTTTCTGATCATGCAAAGCTGAATACATAAAATGAAACCTAGAGGTTTATTTTCATAAAAAGGCACAAAGTTGGATATCAATTTGAGATTTAAGATGAAGCCAGTGAGATAGGGAAAAGACACAGTGTTAACAAAATCTTTTTAAAAAATTATCTTCACTAGCATTGAACGTTTAATAGTTAGTGGAAAGTTGGTTTGAACTGGCTCCAGCACACCTATCTGTACCCAACTTTGTATGCATATTTTTCCTTCCTTCGACCAGGTCAGGTGCTCCTCTTTAAATTTCAATGTTTTTGTTATTCAGCCCTCCAAGTTGACTGTCAGATTTTGCTGGTCTTACTGGGGCATTCCTTCTTATACATGTAATTTGAGGCAGTCCAAGTGGAACTTTGCTGTATACCATTTGAGAACCACTGTCCTAAGTAATTTAAAATATATTTCAGCACTTTAAGGGTTCCCATAAGCTCCTTGAGGACATGGACTCTTTTTTTTTCTTTTTATATCCTCTGTGCCTAGCACAGTGCCTTGTACATAGTGCCTTCCTAAGGTTATCTTCCATATATTCTGTATATTTTTTGTATATATCTATTTTTGTGCTGTCTCCCCTATTAGAACGCAAGCCTCATGAGAGTAGGGACTGTTTTCCCTTTTCCCTTGTACCCCCAGTCTTTATCACAGTGCCTATCACATAGCAAGCACTTAATAGGGGCTTATTGATTGATTGAGTTGTTCTGTAATTTTCGGTCATGTCTGACTCTCTATGATGCCATTTTGGGATTTTCTTGGCAGAAATACTAGAGTGGTTTGTCATTTCCTTTTCCAGCTCATTTTATAAATGAGGAAACCGAAGCAAACAGGGTTAAGTGACTTGCCTAGGTTCACATAGCTAGTAAGTGTCCAAGGCTGGATTTAAACTCATGAAGATGAGTCTTCCTGATTCCAAACTCAGTGCTTTATCCACTGTGCCACCTAGCTGCCCCAACTGATTCAACAGGCATTTGACAAATGCTTTTTGAATTGACTTGACTTGAATTTCATCTTTGAAATCCCTTGAAATGCACCATTCTATGGATTCCATGGAGATTAATGAAGGCAATTATGGAAGAAGGGTAGGTGTTACAGCAATGGTGGAGAGTATGTATAGTGAAGTTTAAGCCTTATATAAGCCTAAAGCCCTAAGTAAGACATAATAGGCACTTAATAAATGCTCGTTTCTTTCAATAAAAAAACAGGGAAGTGGAAGGACATATACAGCTTGGGTTTCGATCAAAAGGCTTTTTGCATTATTTACTAAGATACACTCCATTGTACATATCATTATTGTTTTTATTGTTGTTGCTAATGACAAAAATATCAGCAACAATGTAGTGTCATAGAAAAAGGTCTGGAGAGAACTAGATTCTAGTCCTGATTCTGTGACATATAGATATAAGTAAATACTTTTGCTTCTCTCAGCTTCAGTATCATCATCAGTATAAAGAAATGGAGATAATGTCTACTCTCCCACCTCCTAGGGCTTCTGGAAGAATTCAGTGAGATAATGGATAGGAAAATGCTTTGGAAATGATAAAGGGCTTTGTAAATGCAAGGTATTATTTTATATTTATTATTATTATTATTATTATTAAATCTTCTGAATTAAATTAATTTGCAAGTTTTGGGCCTGCCACTCATTCAATCTCAGGAGTTTATAGGGTAGAAAGAGACTACTCATGTTGCAAAAATTTCAGAATCACTTGCGCAACGACAATATTTCTATGGTTTCTATGGTGTGCAAAGGCTTCATGGGAGTTTAATGAGCATATCTTGATGGGTTGATGAAAATAATTAGAGGCTTCCTCTGACTACTCTCTATCAGAACTGTTTGATGCTTCCCGAGATTCTCCATCAGAGGCTGGCAACCTTTTGGAAGAGGCATAGCAAACCTTTGTTCCCTTCCATTTCAGTAGAAGATAGCTGCAGTGAATCCTCTTTATTAGGGATGGGGAGGAGGATGGGGATGGGGATGCACCCTCCAGGCCAGATGGAGCCTTTTGGCTGAAATGAGAGATCTAGAATTGGGAAGGATGTGGTGGGGGGCGGGCATCTAGTCCAACCCTCTCATTTTATAGACAAGTCTTAGGAAGATGAAGTAATTTGCCCAAGGCCAACAAGGCCCAAGGTCAGAGGCAGGATTTGAATCTAGGCCCTCTGACTCCAGAGCCAGCATTCACTCCATTATGCTACAGCTCCCTGGATGTTCAGGTTGATAGAATCCAGGTACCTGGAATTGGAGCCATTGGTCCTGTGGAAGCAGTGGGCTCTACACTGCTCTCCGTCCACTTGTGCTTCTCTCCACGACCCCAGATACCACAAATATCACTGAAAACCATCTCATATGCTAGCCCATGGTCTTTACTTGTTTATATATCCAAGAATTTGTGAGGATTGGAGCTTTGTTCCTTTGAAAGTGAAACCAAAAAGATTCACCTATTTAGCTATTTTAGGAAAGGGAGGGGGAACCCTCCCTACTCTGCCCCCCATCCTTGGAACATGGGTATTCCAGATTCCTTCAGTCCACTTATCTTACTAGGTAGTGGCTATTTTTCCACTTGCCACCCTCAGATCCACCCCCTATAGAGAGATTTCTTTGCACAGTCACTGGGTGGGAAAACAAGAAAGAGGGCAGTGTTATGCAGAAGTACTCATCAACTCCTAGAGAGCAATGGTGGTCAGCTTGCTTTTTCTTCTAAGAGGGAGAAAACCCCAGATGCAAATCTTCCTCTCCTTTGGAAAATTTATAAAATATAATAACATGTATCAATAAGGTTCTCTCTCTAATTTTTACTCAAGAGCTTGTGGGAGGGGAAGGCAAAGGGTGAAAAGGACTCCTTTGGCACCGACATTCAGAAATAATGAAAGACTTCTTCCTTCTTTTAGGCAGATCATTATCCTAATCCCCTCAAGGAAGTGGGAAAGTAGTTACTACTCCCAAATGGATAAGTTAAGGGCCCCTAGTCTTATATCACCAATATAATTACTTCAAGGGAAGATTCCTTCTTGGTTTCAACAGAGAGGTGAGACATTGTTTCAGAACTGATAGAGAAAGATTGATTTGGTTTCTTTTTCAGATAAATACAAAGGCCTCCAGGCTGGAATAGTTTTAAAATGCAAGGGATGTCATTTGTTGGCTTACAAGGAGGTCAGAATAGATATATCTCCAGTATCTCCTTCCCTTCCTCCCCCACCACTCCCCTTCTCTAATAGAGATTTTAATTTCTGCCGGGAGGGAACAGAGGAAGTTAGGGTCAGAGGTTGGCCTCTCTGCTCTCCTCAGAGAGAGAGAAAGAGGGTACTGGGCTAGAATTATATCCATCTGCTCCCTTAAAAGTTATTAGTCTAGAGTATATAATTTTTAGGTTCAAGCTAAACTGGTCTCTATTCATTAATTGGGAAGGAGAGGGCCAAGCTTCATATCCAAGTCTTGATTCTTCTTCCCGCCAAATACTAGTTCCACAACGAATGCACATATAGTAAATAGGAAATAAACCTATTTTTTTTCCAAATTGATAACAAAACAGAAATCACAGAAAATACATATACAAGAATATATTCCAGACAATACAGACTGAACACTGGGAGTGATATAACTCGGCTCAACCAAGAGAGAGAATTTTACATCTCATCCAAAGGGGAAATTCCCCAAAGTCTCTAAGCTGAGGATAGAGACATGATGGTGATTACCAGCTACTCTCATGCTGGCTTCTTTCAAAAGCCCTTTTCTCTCTTCATTGACCTGAAGAGAGAGAGGCATCACGTATCTTTTTTCTCAAAGCTAGAAGCCAGAAGTTGAAGAGACTGGGACTCCAGGTTCTTTACTCTGCCCTGGCCTTCACTCCACAGGATATTGGTTTCTACCAATGAGGAAAGAGTCCCATATGAATGACCTCTGAGGCTCAGGTTACATTAATATTTCACAAAAAAGGGAGTGAGTGAGGAGAAACTGTATCTTCTTCTGTGCAAAAATGAAAGAATAGGAAAACTTTGGAATTAATATTCGATTTCCCAGGCAGTGAGAAAGGAGGGAGGAGACAAAAGTGTCACTATTGACCTCTTAGGCAAACTCAGTTAGATTTTCTCTTCTACCACAAATGATTTCCCTCACATAGTATATTGTTTGTTAGTGACCAAACAGGATTAATAACCACTTATTATGTATTAAGCACTGTGCTACAATACAAAGAAAATAAACAATCCCTGATCTCTAGGAGATTGTATTCTAATGGGAGAAAGAACGTGTAAATAACTGTGTACTTATAAGTTATATGCATTCACTCTTCCATCTCTGTCATTTTCCCTCCAGAAGAAAAAAAATAATTATTCCTTTAAGACTTACAGATCTTCTTTTCTCTATACTTTACGCCAAGCCAAAGACATCTGTCCATGTCAGCAAGACTTCATTGGTTGGAGTGCAGTCTGTGTTTGGGAGGCACTAGTACTTTCATTTGCATGTGGTTGGCACTCAAAGTTTGTAGTCTGAAATCCAGATTTTACGTCCCTCTAACACCTCCCTTAGACCTTGCTGTATGCTTCTACTTTTGACCGTGCTTCATTCTTGGCACTGCCTCCCACCCTTTCTTGCTTGTTGATTTATCTACCAAGCTCCTTGTATTGGTTGGGCTCAATGCATCTGTGACTTCCACTTGTGCTGAGGGAAACTTCATATTATTAATTCATATTTGTGCAGTACATTAATACTGTAGAGGACACGTCCTTCTCCCACCTACCCAGCTCTGATAATAAATCAATACTATCTCCTGTTTTGGAGAGCAATCTGGAATTATGCCCAAAGAGTTACTACACTACCTATACCCTTTGACTTAGCAATACCACTACTACGTCTATTTCCAAAGATGATTAGGGAAAAAGGCAAAGAATCTTTATGTTCTAAAATGTTACAGGAGCTCTCTTTGCGGTAGCAAAGAACTGGAAATTGCAGTCATTTGGGGAATGGCTGAACAAGTTGTGGCATATGATTATGATGGAATACTACTCTGCTGTAAGAAACGATGAGTTTGACGGTCTTAGAAAAACATGGACTTACGTGAAATGGAAGAGTGAAATGAGCAGAACCAAGAGAGCTTTGTATATAGTAACAACAACATTGTTTTAAGAGTGACTTTGAATGAATAAGTAATTTTGACTATTACAAATTTCCAAATTAACTATGAAGGACATATGAAGAAAGATGTTATCTGTATCCAGAGAAAGAACTGATAAGTAGAAGTATGTATAGAATATATGGGTATATGTATACATACATACATATATATATATATATACACACACACACACACACACACAACCTATTTATGTTTAATGGTAGCCATCTGTAGGTGGAGGGGAGTGAAGAAAAAAGAAAAAAAGAAATTTATATGATAACTTTATTATATATTTAAAAGGAATAGCAAGTTGTACATTATAGGTTTGCTATTTCACGTAAAATCATCTTTTTTATTATGCTATGTTGTAAAAATGCTTGTTTTATTCCATAAATTAAAAATAAAATAAATTTAAAAAAACAACACTATCATTCCTGGAATGGACATGTCAATCATTTGTCCTATGACTCCAATCACTATTTCCTCTGACATCTCTGTTGAAGACATCTTTTCTTGGCTATCGTTCTCCTCTATAGTCTTCCTTTATTACAAGCCATTTTTGTCTCATGGGTGCCTTTGGCAATCTGGTGAAACTTATGAATACCTAGTTAGAATAATGTTATTAAATGCATAAGATAAAATATGCAATTACAAAGGAAACCAATTATATTGAAATTGAAATGGTTTTCAAAATATTAAAAAAAGTTCTCAGACCCAGTTAATGAACCCTTATTATAAGTTCCTTGAGCGTAAGGACTGTATTGCTTGCTTGTATTTGTATCCCATCACTTAGCACAATGCCTGACACCTAGTAAGCACTTAATAAATGCTTTTCCCCATTCATTCATTCACTTTAGGTTTACAAAGTACCTTTCTCACAAAATCCTGGGAGGTATAAGAGATAGTACAAGTATAATTATCTGCTTTATAGTGTTGGGAATATGAACAACAATTCTGACTGCAGGTGGGAAATAGAGCAAAGATCACTTTCCCTACCTGGCCTAAAGTGACTTACATGGAACTTAGAGCATTATTGGGGTGTTCAAAGGAAATGCCTCACCCCAACTCCTCCCAACTCCTTTGAAGTTTTGCTAAGTGGAGTCCTTGGGATAATTTGAAGGGTACCTAGGAGTTAAAAGGAATTCAGGACAATGACTCAGAATAGGCACCCTGAGTGGTGCCCTGAAAGAAAGGGTTCTAAAGAGAAATTTAAAAATGCCTAAGAGAGTTTATAGTTAGTAGATTAAGTAAAGCTTATTGAGACTTGCATTACTGACCAACTAAAGCTATTCCCTAGGCTATAAAGCTAAAGCACTGGCAGACCCTTTCCTCTGTGGGGAGAAGAGATGGGGCCAGGGTGCAGGATTAAGAAGGGGAACCTCATCACATTTGAAGAACGTCATGTAGCAACAGAGCAGTAGTAGTCATTCATTGAAGAATACACATTATCGTTGAAAACCTATAGATGGCAGCAGCGGAACAATGGTTGATCAGCTGAGAAGCCACATTGCCCCTGAAGACCTGCCCCATACTTAAGACCTTTCAGACTTGGTAGAACCAGCTGTAGCTTTTGTTCCACTGGCACAGCCTTCAAAACCCCAAGGGTCCCCTCCATGCCACAGGAGGCATTGGAGAGGGCCTTTGGTGGAGGCATTTGGAACTAGGGTCTGGAAAAATAAGAGGTTCAGCTTTCTGACACACAAGGAGGGAACAGGAACCAGACTCTTGATGTTCAGTAGGTCTGGAGAAACTCATAAAGTGATTGTACCATATTAGTGGGTAGCAAATTACATGTGAGCTAGTGATGCAATTTAACAGTTGAAGAAATGCCAATGTGATTAGGGTTTCTGTGTGAAGACAAAGTCAGCCAGTTTGGGAGCTAGGAAAGTATAAGTTCCAGCTGTTGGAAATGTCCATTGGTAAGTCTGGACAAAGGCTAGGTGACCAGAGATCATGAGTACTGCTGGCTGAATTGAGGTACACAGTAGCCCTGAATGAAGGATTCTCTCTTGATTTCATTTCTAAAATGACAGAAAGAAACCAATAAAGAAACTCTCTTGTGAGGACTTTTCTTGGGTTCTACTTCCAACTTTTCCCTTGATTGTTTGTGGGACCTTAGTCAAGTCAATTACTCCTTTAATTTAATTCACAGCAAGCAGTCTTTCCTGTCAGAAACAAAAGTCAAGACTGGTTTCCCTGTCAGAAGAACCAGCTCTGTGCATGGGTTTTCATCATAGCATGTTAGACGTAAACCTCTTGAGTGAATTTATTTCAGAATCACAGAATCTCAGAATTGGAAAAGAACTTGGAGGTCTTCTAATCCTACCACATCCCTGAAAAAGAATTCCCTTTATAACTTCCCTGTCAAGTAGTCCTCAGCCTATGTTTGAAGACCTCAAGTGGCAGGCAGCCTGCTACCTCTGGACCTCTGCTTTGGGGTAGCTCTAATTATTAGAAAATTTTTCCGAATACCAAGCCTAAATTTGTCTTTTTTACACCTTCCAACTACTGTTCCTGCTTCTTTCCATTGGGGCTAAGCCGCATAAGTTTAATTTTCCTTTCACGTGACAGTCCTTCGAATATTAGAAAACAGCTACTATTTCTACCTAGAGTTCTCAAGACAAAACCTCCCTAGTTCCTTTAACCGACACATGCCATGAACTCAAGGCTTTTCGCTGTCCTGGTTTCTTTTCTCTAAATACTCTCTGGTTTATTAATGTTCTTTCTAAAATACAGCATTCAGAACTGAAAAGACTATTCCAAATGTGGTCCGATTAGGGCAGAGAGTAGCAGTGTTCCTACTGCCCTCCAACTAGGCCCTGTGGCCCTCTAAATGCTACTTCACCCCAAATTACATTACTGCTATATCACACTAACTGCCCTTGAGCTTGTAGAATGCTAAAATGCTCCCGTCTTTTGCAGATAAACTGCTGTCTGGACAGGCCTTCCTCTTCTAAAAACTGGTTCTGATATAGTTGCTTTGTTTAATAATTCAAACATTTTTGGTTTCCTTGATATGGATACTCCTTCTGCTATTATAGATAGTAATTAACACCTACAGAGGTGGTCTATCATGAACTGTTGTGGCTGAGAAAAGAATCGTCACCAGGTGGTCAAGCATGTGATAATTGGCTTCAAATTTAGTTCTTATTGGGAATCTTTCTGACTTGGAGGGACCAGTCAGAACTTCATAAGTGCAGAACCCCCACTAGTGAAGAGGCACTATACAGCAAAAAAAAAAAAATCGATCTATCTGTAATTATATATGTGCATACACACATATTATATGTATGTATACATATATATATATATATATGTCTATCAGGGGCAGCTAGGTGGCATAGCAGATAGAGCACTGGGCTTGGAATCAAGAATACTCATCTTCATGAGTTCAAATCTAGCCCTAGACACTTGCGTGACCCTGGGCAAGTCACTTAAACTTGTTTCCCTCAGTTCCTCATTTGTAAAATAAGCTGGAGAAGGAGATGGCAAATTTTTCCAGTATCTCTGCCAAGAAAACTCCAAATGGGATCATGAAGAGTCAGACATGACTGAAATGACTCAAAAATAACAAAAATAGTCCAGCATGTTATAAAACGCATTATTAATTGAAGGGTAATTAACAATGAATGGTCATTCACCTCTTCAAGTACAAGTTGGCATGCAGAATTTTAAACAAATAGTTGAGGAAATTGATGTCCTTCATTTAAATAATCTTAGTCTTCAAATTTAATGAATTTTCAAACTAGATTCCAATAGTGTATAAAATGGTGCACTGCTGCGGGATTGTAGAAAGAGTACTGGAATGAATTAGGAGACCTAGGTACAAGTACTGATGAAGTCACTAATTTGTTTTGGGTCCTTGGTCAAGTCACTCCTAACTTCTTTGTGTCTAATTTGTGAAATAAAGTGGTGCATCCTTGGGCAAGTCACTTAAACCCCCAGGCCTCTGTTTCCTTATCTATAAAAGGAAAGAGGTTGGACTAGATGGTCTTGGAAATACTTTTCAGGTCTAAATCTAGATCTCTTGATACTATGAAGGGGGTATTTGGATTCAATGCTCTCACAGTTATATTCTAGCTCTGAAATTCAGTAATACTAAAAAATGCTTTAAGGTATAATATTATGGCCCATTTTAATTGAAAATTGTAAATAACTAAAAAAGATGAGGAGAACAAAGTCTTAGAAGCTCTAAAGGAGTTTGCCAGTCATTACTGAAGTTCTTATGATATAAGAGTAGAATGAATGAATGAAGGAATTAGTAAAGAATCTGTTAAGTGCTTACCATGTACAAAGAGCTATGCTAAGTGCTGGAGGTACATATAGAAAAGTAAGACTTTTCAAGGAGCTTACATTCCAACGGGAGACACAATACACATAGAAAGTTTCAGCTCCTGGTCAGATGGAAAAAGTCCTATGGTCCTTGGTATAGCAGCAAAGCGGGTGGTAATGCCTCTTCTTTAATGCCATTTCCACCGAATCAATCATATGAATTTCTGGTGTTGAACCGTTTAATGGTGCTAAGAATTTTGGTGAGGAAAATCTTCAGTAGCTATGGCACCTGTAGGCTGCATTTCCATTGGGGCTGCTTCCAAGGGTGACAGCTAGAGGCACTCCGTTGGAAGCATTGCTATTCCCAAGGCTCTTGGGTTCAAGGTCCTGAGCTGTCTCCATCAGGATTTGAGGGGTGACGGTGATCTAGGTGATAGTAGTGGTGATGGTTTGACTTGCCCGGCAGATGTTGCCTCCTGTCTTTCCTCAGGGTGCTTTGCTGCTTCAACTAGGCTGGCTTGCCTGCCCTGTGGGTGGCAATGGGTAGGATTGGCTGGCCCCTTTTCCTCAGGGGATGCTTCTCTGGATTATGGCTGTGAGTAGAGAGATGCTCAATGGCATAAAAAAGCTCCACAAGTTAGTAAAATACTATTATGTCATTTTACATAATTGGGGTTGGGTGGGGAATCACAATTCCCAAGAAACTCAAAACTGCCAATGAGTAATACCTAGAATGATTTGGAAAAGATAACAGTTCTAATCTTTCTGTGGGCTGTGAGTTTTCAAATCAGTGGAGTCTCCAATTTTATTTTTCAAAAATTTTATTTGTATCTTTTTTTATATATCACCTTCATTTCCAATATTCCCGCCTTTTTTCTTACTGAGTGAACTATCTCCTGTAACAAGGAATGGATAAGAAATAAAAAAAATAAAGCCGAGAAAAAAATAACCAATGCATGAACTGAATCTGCTAACACATACAGTGTTCCACACCCATAGTTCCCTGAACCCTGAAGGCCAAGCTTACTCCTTCAATTAAAATGTTCCAACCTACTCTCCCACTCCCATCACAACCAAATTTGTTGTTGTTTCTCTTTACATTTTTTTAGTGCGTATTATTTTCCTGGTTCAGCTTACTTCCCTTTTTGTCAATTTCTACTAGTTTCCCCATACTTCACTGAATTCATCATTTATGCAAAACCAATTTATTTAGCCATTCCCTATTAGTAGATGTAATGGACATCTACTTTCTTTCCAATGCTTTGCTACAACAAAAAGTATTGCTATAAACATTTTTAGTGAATATGGAACCTTTCTTTTTGTCTTGAACTTACCTGGTCTTATCTGCCTAGCACTGAGATCAAAAGGTATTGCCTTTTTTGTTAATCAGTGTAATTTCAAATTGTTCTCCAGAACAGTGGGACCAATTCACAGCCTCATCAGCTGTGTCTTCTTCCTGTCCAGTGGGTCCCAAAGTGGGCAGTTCTGCCCCCTGGAGGGTGCTGGGACCACCCAGGAGGTCAGTAATAGCTTCGGGTGCTATTGCACACTTAATCTGAGATTTCTCTCCTAGTTTATAAGATTTCCAGGGCGTGCTGAGTGATTTTTCTTTTGAAAAGGGGGCCATAGTTTGGGAACCTCTATGTAGCCCTTCCAACACAGCTTGTGTGGGTTTGGTTATGTGTGCCAATTGGATGAGTATGAGATAAAACTTTTGAATTGTGATTTACATTTCTTTTATTATTAGTGATTTGAAGTAGCCTTTTTATGTGGTTGTTAATTATTTGCTTTTTTTTGGAGAACTCTTTATTCATATCCTTTTATCATTGGTAAAAGTCTCCAATTTTTAGTTGGAAATTAATGAGGAGATGGGATTCTGTTTCTAGTGATCCTCTTCATAGCCAACTTTTCAGTACTATATCTATTTGATAATGGAAGGAATCCCTGCTCTCCTCCTTAAAGTCTGAAGATGCTTTACTTTTTATTTACATAGCCATGAAAAAACCCTGAACATCTAGGGACTAATCTATTAATTTCAGGTTGACATAGAAGAAATAGGGGGATATCATGAAACAAATTGAATACAATTGAAAAACCTCCCTGGTTTTGTTTATTTGTTTGTTGAGATTTGGCTAGATTGCTGGACATGGTATCAGGGAGACAGTGCCATACCAGCTAGGTGACCACAAACAAGTAGCTTTTCTATATTCTCACTTTTTTCATCTATGGAATAAAGATAATAACATCTGTGATATTTATTTCACAAGGAGTATTGTGAAATTCAAATAAAGTTCTATTTATTAATCATCTTCTCTGTGCCAGGCACTGTGCTAGGTACTGGTGATATAAACACAAAAATGAAAGTCTCCTTTCCCAAAGAGCTTGAATTCTCCAGTAGAAAAACATGTACACAAATAAGTAAATGCATAATATATACAAAGTGATTTTGGAGTGGGGGCGCTAACAATGGGGAATGGAGGAAAGGACTCTTCTAGTTGAATTGACCTTTGAAGGGAGCTAAGGATTTTGAGTGTAGAGGTGAGGAAGGAGAAATTACTGGTGTGGGGGACAATTAGTCTAAGCAAAGACACAGTGATGAGAGGTGGAACATCTTGTATAGGTCACTTCTAGCAGGACAATTTAGTTAGAACATGGAGTATGCAGTTATCTGGAAAAGATTGACTAAAGTTAGATTGTAAAAGGATTTAAATGCCCAACTGATCAGTTTGGATCTTATCCTAGAGCCAATAAGGAACCACTGAGGCTGACATGATCAGATATGTGCTTTAGGAACATCAATCTGGCAGCTCTGTAAAAGGAGAGAGGTCAGGGCTAACTCAGACCAGTCCATTGGTTCAAGCTCAAGATTATATTGCAATGAGACCTTCATGAGCCATAAAATATTTAACAAAGAGAAGTTTGTTCAAACATAGCAAATGTCAATAAGGGTACAAAATTGATTCAAGGAGAAATGGCTCCTCTCTGCCTCTAGGCCTCTATAGGAACAGCGCCCATTCAGAGATGGGTTGACTTGCACAATAAAGTGAGAATTCTGTAAAGTCTGAAGAATACTGACTCTTCATTGGTTAGGGTTTTTATACCTTAGCCACGTCAATGGCTCAAGCCCTAATCCCCCAGACCAATCAAATTCAGACAATGGCCTCCTCTCTTTAAAGAGAAACCATCCCACCCTGCATAAAACAGATACTGCTCCTAACACACATGGAGACAAATTATGAGGCCATTGCAATAGTTCAAGAGAGACATGAAGAGATTCTGTATTAAGGTGCTTATGGTGTGAGTGGAGAAAAGTCACTAGAGATGTGGTTCAGATGGAATCAACAAGATTTGGCTATAGATTGTATTTGAGGTGAAAGGGGTGGTGAGTGAGGCGAAGCTCCTAGATTGTAATCTTGGTAACTAAAAGGCTGGTTGTTGTTTTTATTCTTTCTCTGTTTTTGAAGAGGACCAATGATATCACAGGTGATACCTTGATTTGCACATGAATTGGTTTTAAATGAGGCAGAGTTGTACAAAGTCATCATCCTCACTCCCTCTTCCAGAGTCATCAAAGTCCAATGGCAAGACAAAAGTCAAGATGATTGTTGATGGCCCAGGGATGCAGTGGGTGACCTTGGTGTCTTTGCTGTCTGATCAAGCTCTAAGCACTCTTGTATCAGTAAGGCAAGATAAGCATGAACATGCCTGTATAGTTTGGAATTGCAAAGTATAAGAGATTCTCTAGGTAGAAGGCAGAGGAAGTATAACATTTATTTAGACACCAGAGGATCAAATCCCAGAACCAGTAATTCCAAATTCGATAGAGTAGTTTGTATTCCAAAACCAGTAAGTCCACCTCAATGTAACAACAAGGAAATTATAACACAGTATTACAGCAAGGAACCAAGTCATCCGATAACCATCCCCCCTGTTGAGGCCTTTCTGTAAACACTCATGAATTCCAACTGTCTGCTGGCCTGAGTTTTTTCCCTTCTCAGTTCTCTGGTCTCCACAGCTCCCTGGTTTCCACTCTCCACTCTGCACTCTCTCTGCAGCTGTGCCGACTCACAGTTCCTACTTCTTCTTGGGCTGAATTCTGAATCCTGACCTTGCAATGGCTACCTTCTGGGTATGTATACTCTTTTTAGGGCCTAAGGGCTTCATGCCCAATCAGCTAAAGGGTGTAGGCCTAGGGCTTAATAGTAAGTAAAGGGTGTAGGCCTGCTTACAAACAAACCTTTAATGAAGCTTCCCTTAACTGGCCCCACCTGAGGCCTGTTGAATGTGTGGGGAAAGGTCTTTAGTCACTGATTGGCATCACAAGGGTACAGGCCTGCCTCTAATCAAGCCTCCCTTAACTGGCCCCATCTGAGGCCTATTGAATGGGCGGGAAAGATCTTTAATCACTAATTGGCATCACAACTCTACAGCTCCTTCGACAGAAGGATGATATTGCTTTCAAAAGGAATAGGAATGGGTTTAGTGGACATGATAATGAATGCTGTTTTACCTGTATTTAGTTTGAGGCACCTAGGAAATATCCAGGCAGAGATGTCCAACAGGAAGTTAGAGATGTAGGACTGGAGCTCAAGCCAGAGACAAGGGCTAATAATGTATTTAAAGTGCTTTGTCAACTTTAAAGTACCATTTAAATGTTAATTATCTGTGGGGAAAGTTGGGCCATTTTTTTTTGTAGATAGGGGCTTTTCTGAGCCTTTATGTCCTCATCTGTAAAATGAGGGGTTTGGCTTGACTCTGAGAGCTCTAGATTCTGTGGTCACTAAAGAAAACAGCTAAGTGAAATGGAGGGTGCTTGTCCCGTAAGGAAGAAAAAAAATTTAGTGAGTTCCTTCTATATGCCAGGCATTGTGCTAAGTGCTTCTTACAAATATTGTCTCATCTGATTCTCCCCCAAGCTCTGTGAGGTAGGTGATGCTATTATCCCCATTTTCAGTCAGTCATTTTTCAGTTGTGTCTGATTCTTTGTGACCCCATTTAGAGTTTTCTTGGTAAACATGCTGGAGTGGTTTGCCATTTCCTTCTTCAGCTCATTTTACAGATGAAGAAGGTTAGGCAAACAGGGTTAAGTGACTTGCCCAGGGTCACACAGCTAGTAAATATCTGAGGCCAGATTTGAACTCAGGAAAATAAATCTTCTTGAGTCCAGGCCCCACATACTCTTCACTGTACCACCTAGTGCCTGTTAAGGAAACTGAGTCTAATGGAGATAAAGTAACTAACTCAGGGTCACTCAACTAGTAAATGTCTGAGGCTAGATTTGAACTCAAGTCTTTCTGATTCCAGGTCTATTTTTCTATCCATGTGCCATCTACCACCACTTAAACACAGGGAGAAACAATGCAAAATTTCTAGGTCACACAATGTTGCTATAAAAGACCCAATGTTTTTGAGAACTGTTTGCAAGGATGCTTCATTTAAAAAAGTAGGATCATAGCTCTAGAGCTCCAAGGGCCTTCAGAGTTTAACTATTCTGACCCTCTCATTTTATAGATGAGTTAACTGAGGCCCATGGAGGTTAAGTGACTTCTCCAGCATTACATAAGTAAGGCAATAAGCATTAGCGGTTGGATGTGAATGTTGGTTCTCTGATGCCAGAACCAATGCTGTTTCCACTGTACCAGTTACTGAAATCTTTCTGTCTGTCTGTTGCTGTTCAAGGCTGATCTTTTCAGTGATTCTGGGTATCAGTTTCTTGACCCAAGTTTTGACTTCAAGCCAGCTGGTTGTCTTTAAGAGGTGAAAAGAATTTTTAAAAAATCAACACAAACTGGCTAGTCCTTTTCAACCCTCAAGTGCCAAGAAAATGTTCTCAAGTGTGTGTCTTTTCTTTGTGGGCAGTTTGGAACTTACTGGACAGGCAAGTGTTGAAAGCCTTGCTGTATTTGCTCAGTGGCTGAGTTTCGCCAGGACAGCCCAAATTGCCTTCTAGACATATGGATCTATTTTCTCAGAGCAGGGACAGAAGTGATATTTTTCATTTCTATGCCATAATTATTTTTGAGAGGTTGGAAAGTATGAAGCTGTTTCTCTAGGCAGAGCTTTACTGCATTGGGGGTGGTGGTGAGGCTGTTCCTTCCCCCTAGAAGTGACAGAATCCAGTACATGCTTTCTACTTTGAGGACAAGCCAGCAGTGACATTTGTAGAGCCTGGTTCAATTAAAGTAAAATGCTGTGTTTCCTCTTTCTTTTTGGAAAAAAACCTATAGTTTACATCTGGAATGAGGCCATAAATGTCCATGATTCTAGAAGACATCACTTCAGTACCTTTGCATATGGTACCCTGAAACCTACAATGCCTTCACTGACCATATCTATCATGCCCATTTTGTTTGTTTTTGAGACTAGGTCTCTCTATCTTAACCAGGCTGGCAATGCAATGACCATTCAGAGATCCAGTCCTGTTACTGATCAGCTTGGGAGCATTGACCTATTCCTTTTCTTACCTGGCCTGTTTAACCCTTTTGGGGCAGGCTGGTCACCCTGCTGGACTTAGTATGGATACTCTACTGACTTTAGCCCCCTGTAGCTTACAACTCCTGAGATTATGTGATCCAACAGCCCCAGACTCCCTGGTAGAAAGGATTACAAGCATGCTCCTGGCTGTATCCGTCATATCTTTCAAAATTCATTTCTACCAGGAAGCTTTTTCTGGTTAAATCTGGCTTAAGTTGTGGCTCATAGAGCTGATATTACTGCATCACTTACGTAATTCACCTTTGTTTACATATTATTTGTATGATAAATAACAGGTACTAGACCTGAGATTTCATTGGGTATAGAGAACTTCCAGGTAAGGAAACTATCAATTCAGGTTGACACCTTCTCTGCAACTTAAAGTCTTCAGGGCACTGAGAGGGTTAGTTTTTTACCCAGCATCACACAGTGTGTGTGTAGGGGTAGAGCATGAACACAGGTTTTCCTGGCTCTGAGGTTAGCTCCCTATCCATTATGCCATTCTGCCTTTCATGTCATTAATAGAGAATACTTTATTCTTCTGGGTTTCCAGGTACAAATAACAATAATAACAAAAGGAATTTGAGTGCAAATTATTTGCATTGAATGGTGTGTGCGTGCATGCATGTGTACGTGTGTGTGTGTGTGTATGTGTGCACACAGACAAAAACAAAAATGTCTCCTAAATAGCTGAGAGACCTTGATCAAGTCATGTTGACTGATGACCATCTCCAAGATTCCTACGAATAGTTGACGCTCTCTGAACTTCAGTTTTCTCATCCAATATGAATAACCCAAAGCCTCCTTCCAGCTCTAACAGTCTACAATTCTGATTTTGTGACCATATCTTAGACAATTCCCAATGTCCTACAAACAGTAAATACATTTTAAATATTAAATAAAATGTATAATTTTGTCCATATTTTTGGTGTTTGTGAGTCTGTGGCTATTTGAAAGGTAGGTACTGCCATTCGAAGGGACCAGGGTCTTCTCAGTATTTAAGACTGGCCATTTCCATTCTACTCTGGGCCATACAGATCTCCATTTTCTTCATAGAGACAGGAATCTAGAAAAAATCTTCCAACTTGGTTACATCCCAAGGTGGGAATAGGTGACTAAAGACCCCCAACTGCACTAAGAGATAAGCCTATCAATCCGTTTAAAGATTGATGATGTCCAAGAGGTGAGTATATACTTTGTAAGTGCTCTTACAGTCTTTGTGCGTATTTCCCCCAAGGTACCAAGAAGGCAAAACATTTCACACCAGTTTGGAAATCAGGCTCTATCCAGTTTTTTTTGGAGAGATTAGGTGGGGGTGTGTGAAGGGGTCTAGACTTGTGACTTTATTCATGTAGGGTATCTACAATGTGGGAACCCTTTCTTCTGATGTTCATGGGCAGCTCATATGTAACTCATGGTCTTATAGTTTGCTGAGGGAGTAAGAGTTTAAATAATTTTTCTTTCCCCACACAATCTAGTATATGTTAGGGGAAGATTTTCAAACTAGATCTTCCTGGTTCCTAGGCTCGCTGTCTAGTCACTATAATAATGTCACTTGTAGTCTAACACTTCAAAGAATCCGTGATCTTATTGATTTAGGTACCACCTCCAACTGTGTAGATCAATTAATCAAGAAATATTTCATAAATTTCCTACTATGTATCAAAGTAGGCACACCTCATCATGTGCAATTTTTGTTTGTGTCCTTCCATAAATCTTCCATAGGGAATTTACCTAATGTGCCGGAGGAATTTCTCTGGGGCTTTTATTTTTTTGCGGTTGTCATTGTAATGCTTAAGCTACCCATTTGTTATTTCTAATTCTCAATATTAAACTGGTTCATCTCCTTTACCAGTCATATATGTCACTGATAATGTCTTTTATGAAACCCTTTGCATGGAAGTCATGACTAGTAGCATGCTACGTAGCTTACCTAGTCCCACCACATGTCTTTCTACATTTAACTGTGAGGAAATTTTGATTCTCTTAATATCATGGTGTTTCAAAATCACTGTTATATGATATATAGCACCACAATATGGCATATGGCACCATTATATGGAGGGCAGCTGGGTGGCGCAGTGATTTGGGACCGGAATCAGGAAGACCTGAGTTGAAATCCAGCCTCAGACACTAGCTGTGTGACCCTGGGCAAGTCACTTAACCCTGGGTGCCTCAGCTTCCTCATCTGTAAAATGAGCTAGAGAAAGAAATGTAAACCACTTCAGTATTTTTGCCAAGAAAACCCTAAATGGGGTCACAAAGAGTCAGACATGACTGAAAATGACTGAACAATAACAAACTATTATAGGAAACCAGGAAAGTATTGACTATAAAAAAATGCTCAAGCAGTACACACAAAAAGGCACTCACAAAAAAGTAAGAAACATGGGATTATTGGAAGCATTTACATTTTAAACATTTATGTGCACCATTCATATAAAGTTTAGTTACAAACCACACAGCTATGATGGACTGACAATGTGTCTTTCATCTAATGACTAGCCTAAGTTGAGGCAGATCTGTCATCTGCTTCACCAAAGGGTAGTACATTTTTTCAGCCACAGCAACTCTCAAAAAGAGTTTATTGAGTTTTAGGGGAAAGAAGAGAGATCAGTATTAGTGGAGGGCATACCCCAACAAAGGAAAGCATTGAAGTAGAGAGAAAAAGCCAGTGTTAATAAACAGAAAAGAAAAATTGATTGCTTCTAAATCTGCCATAAAATTTGCTAAAGAAAACTACCAATTAACCTTAGCAAAGCTATAGATCTGATGAGACGTTGGGTTACAGTTTTAATGTGATTTTTGCATCTTTTATTGCAAGGTAAACTATTTTGACCTCAGAAATCACAGGAAGAAATAAAGAAGGAAATAGGTTGATCATATGAAAAGTTGAGTTGAAATTTGGAAGAAGAAATGTAAGTGTGAAAGAGTTAAGTTAGGGACAGATTTTTAACTTTGCTTTAACATTAGTGGGAGTTTGAGAGCTTTTGGATGAACCATCCTATCTGCTTGTCTGGGTAATAGAGTTTGGGTACAACCACTGCCATGTCTTTATTATTTGGAGCCATTGGTTCAAATGGCCGTGTTATTTTTAAAAATAAATTCAGGCTTGTATTGGCTGCTACATGTTAGATGATAATGATGATAACAACAATTAATACATAGTGCTAAGTGCTTTACAATTATTGTCTCAAATTATTCTCACAACAACACTGGAGGGTAGGTGAAGAAGCTGAGGCAAATAGTCTCTTGTGACTTGCGCAGAGTCACATAGCCAGTAAGTAACTGAGGTGGGATTTGAACTCAGGTCTTCCTGACTCCAGACCCAGTGCTTTGTCTACTGTGTCATCTAACTGCCCATCAATTAATCAAAAGGCATCGACTAAGAACCTTTCATGTGTCAGGCTCTGTGCTAGGCCATCTAGGTTTTCTCTATATGGACAGTGCAATCAAGAAAGATCCTCTTCAGTGCCCTACCCATGAACTTGGAGCTCGGAGTGGGATGGGGGCAACCTCTGTTTACATCTCAGTTTCATCCTGAACTTCTTTTCTATATAGTCTATGAACTAGAGCCCACATTAGTGGCTGTTGTGGTTTTGGCTTGGGGATGGAGAATGCTTGTCTATCAGGAGCTATACTGTGAGAGGTACCTCATTTCTTTGCCAGAAGCACACCAGATGACTTTTGGTTTACAGAAGGGTAAGAATATATTTCCCATTACCAATTTCTAAGCCAGCTAGTTCCCACTAGTGGTATTTTAACTGAAAATCAAGAGACCGTCTGCATTTTTTTGTTTACCAACTCTTCTAAAATGGTCCCCAAATGATTTTAATGCTTTTCCTTTCAGGGGAGAATACAGGGATTTAAAAGGAGAGGATTTTATTACAGGCAGATATATCAGGGTGAAGTCCAGAAATGTCTGTATCTGATACAATGACTCTAGCTCATTTGGACACCTAAAATGACATTTCTGGTAAGGGTACATTTCTTCACATATTTGGAGAAAATACTGAATGTAAAGAGGAATAAACAATCATCACCTACGTCAGGGTCCTGAGGAATTTGGGTCATTGTGGTCTATTTTCCTATTTACTGCTGTTCATTCTATTGACTCGAAAGATGCTAGAAATAAAACTGGGCAGGGAAATCTTACCCATTTTATTATATTACCCGTGGGTAACCAAGAATGCATCCCACAGTCATTAATTCCTCAAATAACTTTTTTTTTGGTCTGATTTGACTTGAGAAAGTGTGGTTTCTGGAAGAGGACGTGGTGATAAGGCATATTTCATTAGCAGAATTCTGATCCAGTTCAAACATAAATGAATCCTCTTTTTGAATCTAAAGAGGTTGGCCTGAAGTACAAGGGTCCTCCTGGGGACATGGCATAGTTTCTATCACACACCTTTGACTCTTAACCTGTTTCAAATCTGAACATATAAAGCTTTGCCTCAAGGGGGAGACTTCAATGGCCACTTATTATAGTACTAGCTACTGTACATACTTTGTCACCCAAGTCCTGTTCTGATAATTCATTGTGGCATATAGGACATAGGATCTAGAGATGGAGAGACTTTCAGATGTCTTCTAGTTTCCCTTATTTTGCGCATGAGGAAACAGAGGCCCAGATCGATAAAGTGACTTGCTCAAATTCATATATGTAGGAAATAGCAGTGTCAGAATTCGAACAGGTCCTTTGTCTCAAAATCCAGCTTTTTCCACCACACTGTTCTTCCTCCTTTGGCCTACATTCTAGGATGGTGTGCCAGCAAAGAATATACTTTTCGAGAAGAGACCAACACAGAAAAGTTTTGAGGACAGACCCAGTAATGGACATCCAAGTCTATTCTTGCTAACGAGGTTAGTGCATTATAACAGGACCTCCAACCAATGTGGTGTATACTCCCCCTAATGATGCCTCACTCTTTTTCTGGGCTTGGCTCTCTCATTTCAAATTGTTTTCATATTACTTTTCATACTAAATTCCCAGAGACAGAGTGAAGGTGTTCATACCCCATACTGTTTTTAGTCCTCACTGTAACATACTTGTCTTGTTATATTTTGGGGGCTTGTCCTTATAAAAAAGGGTATTAAAGAGAGAATGTATCTAACATTCAGTTAAAAGGGATTTTTCCTCAACGTGTCCATTCATTCACTTAACAAGCATTTATTAAAGGCCTCCTATATGCCAGGCACTATTTTAAGCACCGAAGACACAAAGACAACCCAACAAAACTGTTCCTGACCTTTAGGGGCCACTGGCCCAAAAGTGGTAATTTTTTTTCAGCCACAGATATTCATGAAGATTCTATCAGTAAGTCCTTACTGTGTCTCAGTCATTGTGTTAGGTAATGTGAATACAAAAATTAAAAAGTTAAAACAGCACCTCTTCCAAACCTATTACATTCTAACAGGGGAGACAATACGCACATATCTAAGTATATTCAGGTATAAAGCAGATATAAGGTAACCTTGGAGTAGAAGGCATTAGCATCTGTAGGGGTCAGGAAAAGCCTTATGCAGAAAGAGGCACTTTGAATGAATCTTGAAGGTTAACATTGATTCCAAGAGGCAGAGGTAAGGAAAGAGAACATTCCAAACATGGAAGAAAGTCAAGGCAAAGGCACCAAAATGGAAGATTGAGTGGGATGTGTGAGGAATAGCTAAAAGGTCAGTTTGATTGGATTGTAGAATGAGTGGACTGGGATAATGTAAAAATAAAGCTGTAAAGGTGGGAAGGATGGGGCCAGGTTATGATGAGTTCAATGCCAAATGGAGGAGTTTGTACTCAATACTAGAAGAAATATGGAGCCACTGTTTGACCCTAGTTGTGTGACCTTGAGTAAGTCACTTGACTGCTATCTGCCTTAGTTTCCTTAACTGTGAAATGGTGATAATAAGAACACTTACCTCTCAGGGTTATTGTGAGGATCCAATGAGATAATATTTCTAAAGAGCTTAGACTTAGCTGGAACATAGTAAATAATAATAAATGTTTGTTCCTCCTTTGTCTCCCCCCATGTGGTGGGTGAAAGATGAAATGCCTGATGAAATAAAGGTTTGAGCTTCTGAATATTTTGATTTGTTGCACAATTGATACCAATTGCCTAACAAATTGAGACCAGGCCCCCTCAGCTTTGGCACTAGACCCCAAATACAGGGAGACAGATTTTTACACACTGAAAACAATTAATCAAATAAAGCCAATTAATGAAAAGAAAATAAAACATTAGGCAATCTGATTTCTAATTAGAAGAAAGATTAGATACTTTACAAGTGGGAGAGGGAGAGTAGACATGTATAATTCCCTGCATTTAGAAAAAGAAGTTTCCTACTCTTCCTGAGTGTCTGTAAACAATCAAAGAAACGTGGAAACAATAGCTGATTGAGCATTAGGAGGCCAGTTTTCAGATAAAACATATGGGTTGCTTGAAATGTACAACTGCGAGAAAACTCCTTGCATAAATCTTTGGATCTGACTCAGTTTCTGGTCAGCATAACCTAGGTCCTTAATTAAGGGTCTCTTAGCAACAGGTAAAGGTGGTCCAGCTTTCTAGCCATGCAGGTCAAGGTTCAAACAATGAACTAAAGTTCTTTTTTTTCCTATTTCCACAATTGAATAAAGTTGTCTCCCAAGAGATAAGTTGGATAGACCCATAATTGAATAGAAAGGGAACTGAGCTACTTCCAGAATTGAGTCACAAGATCACAAGATGGAATCAGTGTGGTTCACTCATTTCCCACAGTTAACCCCTTGCTGTCTTAAACCCTCAATTCTCTTACCCATTGGAGTTTAAAGTGTGTGTGTGTATGTGACATAGTCAGGGCTGTGCTTTAGGAAAGTGACTTTCTCCCATTAGATTGTAAGCTCCTTAAGGACAGCTTATCTTTTGCCTTTATTTTCTATCTCTAGTGCTAGTACAATGCCTGATACATAGTAAGCACTTTAATAAATATTTATTGATTGATTCACTGAAATGTTTTACAAAGTCATGGAGGGCGGTGGTCTGTGTTTGTAGGGGAAATACCCACCTGACAGAATTATAGATCCTTGAAGGCTTTAGGTTAGTAATGATATCCAACTATTATACTACGCTTTATTAGGAATGTTCATTTGCATTATTTTATCCCACCCCTACTCCCCTAGCAACCCTGTGAAGAGGGTGGACAGGTATTATTATTTTTATTTTACATCAAAATACATGCTGTCTCTCTGCACTCAGGTCATGGTAAATTCTGTGGGGCTGGATGTGTCCATAGCAGGTTGGTCTTTCCCAAGATTTATACTAAAGTCAGCGCCTGAAGCAAAACTGTACATTATGTAATGAAAGGAGCATTGGATTTGGGATTCAGGCACTTGGATTTGATCTGGCTCAAAATTTACTATGTCTGTGCCAAGTCATTTCACATTTCCTCATTTGTTAAGATGGAGTGGGTAAGGACTAGGTCAGGGGCTCTTGACCTGGGGTCTGTGAACTCATTTAAAATTGTTTATAACTTTTTTCCAATATCATTGGTTCCCTTTATAATCCTATATATTATTACTTTATGCATTTAAAAGCATTATTTTAAAAAGGGTTTTATAGGCTTTATCAGGCTGCCAATGGGGCTCATCATGCAAAAAAGTTAAGAACTCCTGTATTAAATGGTGGTTCATGAACCTGGATGGGGAAAAAAAAAAGACCTATAGGTCTTTTCCTGTTGCTATGACCCTAAGCCGGAAAAATTTGCTTTATGTGTTTCCACCTCCCCTTCCAGTACCATTATTTCTTTCTTCCTGATATACTTCTCTTTCCCCCACGGTCATTCGTGAGACCTTCAGTGCTTTCCTTGAAACATAGTTCTCAAATTATCACCTCTTTATGTCTCATCTTTCATTCTTTCAGTATCCAGATTTAAGGTAGCTCTCACAGAGGAAACCAATCACCATCTATCCATCAATCCATCCATGAAACATTTTTGAGCTATTTGTGGATTCAAACTAAGATATGAGTGATAACTTATATTTACTCCTTTTAGATGTATTTACATTCATAAGATGGACTTAGTAAACAAAAGAAAAAACTAGCTCCACATTATGGCACTTTAGTTCTTATGACTGACAACCATGTGAAATAAATTATGCAATACTATTATCCTAGAGAAGATAGAATGTAAGCTCCTTGGGTGTGTGGCAGGAATTTTTATCTTTTTATTCCTTACACCTAGCATAGGATGTGGCACATAGTAGATGCTTAATACATTTTTTTGTTAATTAAATAATTAATTCTCATTTTATAGATGAATAAATCTGAGCGGTTCAGTAACTTACTAAGCCCACATGGCTATTTACGGTTAGAAATCTGACTTTTAGCCAGGTCCAATGCAATTTACTCTGTTATCATGCTGCCTCTTGTAATGAGTCACTAATGGAACAGTTCCAGATAAAGTGACAAGCAAATGGAGGCTCTGCTACTTATTATCTTTATTGTCTGTATGACATTAAACAAGCTACATCAGACCCCTTGGGATCTTTGTTTCCTCATCTGTAAAATGAGAAATTGGACTAGAATGATTTCTAGGGTTCTTCCTAGTTCAAGTTCCCATTATTTTTTCAGAGCGGGCCTGACAGATTTCTCTCAAATGACTTCCACTCTAAGACTGTTCTGGTCATTGGCGCCGCTAGGGGTCTTCCATTAGGCCCAAGGCCATAAGGAAACAAGAAAAGAAAGTTGAAAGAGAGGAAAAAGATAATAGATTAAGAAGAGAAAGAATGGAAAAGAACACAAAAAGGGAAAAAAAGAGGCAAAAGCAGAAAGAAACAAAAACAAAGGGTTTGTGTGGGGAATGTGTTGAGAACAATTACATGGGTCAATCATGGCTTGGTAATCTAACCTGAGAATCAAGACAAATGGATTCCAGAACCATCTTTCCCTTGTAATCTTGAAAAACGAAATTAGTCTTACTGTACTTATGTTTAAAGAATCATAATACCTAATTCTTTCTTTTAGCAGCTTCCAAATAGTATTTTTCCAGTTACATGTAAAGATAATTTTTAACATTCATGTAAAAATTTGATAAAGGTTATGTATGTGCACTCATGTAAAACATATTTCCATACTGGTTATTTTGTGAAAGGAAAAAAAGATTAAAAGAAAAACATTATGAAAAAAATAAAGAGAAAATAGTATGCTTCAATCTACATTCAGATTCTATCAGTTCTTTCTCTGGATTTGGATAGCATTTCCCATCATGAGTCTTTTGGAATTGTCTTGGATCATTGTATTGCTGAGAACAGCTAAGTCACAGAAGAACTAAGATTACAGTTGGTCATCACACACTGTTGCTGTTGCTTTGTACGATGTTCTGGTTCTTCTCACTTCACTCAGCATCAGTTCATGCGAGTCTTTCCAGGTTTTTCTGAAATCTGCCTGCTCATCATTTCTTATAGCACAATAGTATTCCATTCCATTCATATACCACAACTTGTTAGTCCATTCCCCAATTGAAAGGCATTCTGTCAAATCACCACAAAAAGAACTGCTATAAATATTTTTGTACATGTAGGTTCTTTTCCCTTTTTTATGATCTCTTTGGGTTACAGACCTGTGGTATTACTGGATCAAAGGGTATGCACACTTTGATTGTCCTTTGGGCATAGTTCCAAATTGCTCTCCAGATTGCATCAGTTCACAATTCTACAAACAATGCATTAGTGTCCCAATTTTCCCACATCCTTTCCAGCTTTTATTCTGTCATATTAGCCAATCTGATAGGTGTGAGGTGGTACCTCAGAATTGTTTTAATTTGCATTTCCATAATCAATAATGATTCAGAGCATTTTTTCTTATTTCAGATTTCTTCATCTAAAAACTGCCTTTTCATATCCTTTGACCACTTATTAATTGGGGAATGATTTGTATTCTTATAAATGTGACTCAGGTCTCTATATATTTTAGAAATGAGGCTTTAATCAGAGACACTTGCTGTAAAAATTGTTTTCCACCTTTCTGCTTTCATTCTAATCTTGCATAATATCTAATTCTTGAAGACTTCATAAGGATGTGGTCAGATTAGTGCTTTGAGATACCTCAAAAAAAAAGAAGTTAAATTACAGAGAATCATAGATCTAGAATTGGGAGAGACATCAAAAGCCACTTAGTCCAATTCTATTATTTTATAGATAAGGGAAATGAGGACCAAAGATGTTAAATGACTTGCCCTAGGTGGTCTCTGTGTGTGTGTATGTGTGTGTGTGTGTACATGTATATATATATATGGGTGTGTGTGTGTGTGTGTGTGTGTGTGTATTTCCTCGACTGTAATAAAGGAAAAAATACATAGACACACACATTTATCTATTTATCTTTCTAAATTTCCTCAACTATAATATAGAAAAAATTACACACACACACACACACACACACACACACACACACAGAGTCCTCTATTTTATAATCTACCTCACAGGGTTGTTGGTGAGGAAAGCACTTGTAAAATTTGACATGTTCTAGAAATGTGAGTTACTATGAATTTTGAATGCCAAACTAAGGAGGTTCCTTGGGCAACATATTCTAATATTTAATAGTTGTCATATTCAATAAATTCTTCTCTTTGCCTAAGTCCCTGATGTCCCTTAACTCTTATTCTGATTTCAATGGAGATGGAGAATGACTGCCATCCTTTGACTAAATACCCTTTGTAAATTTGAAAAGCCTAAGTGACCAAACTTTAGCTTTGTATTCTTTGGGTTAAAGAGTCATTTCAGGGGAGTCCTTCCCTAGCTTCTCTTTAACTATTGTGTTCATTCTGGCACTGTGGTTTCCTAATTACTAATACAACTACCACACCCCAAATCAAAGAAAGAAAAAAAGTACCCATATGTACAAAAACATGCATAGTAGCCTCCAAACCAGAAACTTAAGGAATGCTCACCTTTTGAAGAATAGCTAGGCAAATTCCAGTAGGTATATAGCTGTAATTAGGATATAATAGCACCATAAGAAATGATGAAATGAATGATTTTTGAAGGAAACTAGGAAGACCTCTATGAACTTAGGCAGAATGAAGTGAGCAGAATTAGATCAATTAATAACTTGAAAATAACATTACAAAGAAAAATATTTTGAAGGGCTTTAGAACTATGATCAATATAGAAACAAACCACGATGCCGGTACGCTGAAGGTGAAGCATACTATTCACTTCCAGCCAGAGAAATAATGGACTTAAGATGTGTAATTATAAATACATTTTTGCATATGACTAATATAAAGATTTATTTTCCAGACTATGCATATTCTTTATAAGGTTTTTTGTTATTTTATTGTTCAGTTTGGAGGAAGAGTGGGAAGAGAAAGAATAAATGTGCATAAAATAAATAAATTTTTAAAAAGCACTATCAATAAGCTGGAGAATGTCCAGAAGAAAGCAGCTGAGATGGTGAAGGGCCTTGGATCTATGGCATATAAAGATCAATGGAAAGAGTTTGGCATGATTAGCCTGGAGAAAAGGAGACTCAAGGGAGACTTGATGGATATGTTCAAGTATTTAATGGATTTTAATATGGAGGTGGGATTAAAACTTGTTCTTTTTGGCCCTGGAGATCAAATCTAGAGCAATGAAGGGAAATTGCAAGAAAACCAGCTTAGGTTTGACGTCAGGAAAAAACTTCCCGGCAATTTGTGCTGTCTAAAAGTAGATTGTCTTGCCCCAATAATTGAATGATTCATCCTCATTGGAGGTCATCAAGCAGAGGCTGTCTGACAACTTGCCTGTTATGTGATAGTGAGAATTCCTTAATGTATGCCTTGGCCATTGAGGTCTCTTCCAAATCTCAAATTCTGTCAAGTTTTTTGAATTGTTCAGCTGGGAGATGAGTGGAGTATTTTTGCCAAGGGAATTTTTCGTTATAAGTACTTGGGAAGTCAGCGTAAAGTAGTGGAAAGACCATTGCATTTGACATCAGTAGACCAGAGAAGGGAACATCTGGATAACAAGATGATATCTGACATTGGTATTTTGATTTCTGTGTCATGGCTTAAAAAGCAGGGATGACAGACTCCTGGCCAGGGATAGAGTATGCTTAACAAAGGCTAGTAAGAATGTATTTGTCTACTATCTCATATATAAAAACAAAAAGACTTCACAATTAAAAAAACAAACAAACTGGGGAACAAGAAAACTGCTGTTGAGAAACTGGAGACTGGTGGAACTCAAGATGTTTATGTTAAGCCCTCATAGCTCCACAATACCAGTTGGGACTGTTGTGAGCAAGGAAGCAGAAATGGGTGAGTTGAGATGAACTATGATTCCAAGGTGATTGATTTGTGACCCAGCTGTGGGTGCTTTGAGCAAAAGGAATATAAAAGACGTTTTTAGGAATGGGGGGGGGGAAGGGATATTTCCTGAGATCCCAGGAAACCTTCTTGCTGGCAGATTTTATTTTTCTGAATTTTAAAAAATTTCCATCGGAGCTGCTTTTACCTGGGAGTATTGGGATATGTTTTCAGTAAAAGGACTTAAAAACTTTTGAATCCTTGGGCTCTGAGTGATCCAATGTGCCAGATGTGGAACCGTGACTGGGACAATTGCCTATCCACCAAACTACCTTTCTTGGAGAGTAGCAATAAGGAAGAAATTTTTACCAGACAAAATTCAAGAAATGAGACAATGCAAAACTTGTGTCCTCAAACATCTCTGTAAATGCTCAGAGATTATGTAAGGAGCAAAAGGAATCAGGGATACAAATGAGAGGAAGCAAATAACTACATAGCAATCACTGAGACTCCAAATGGAACCTCTGACTAGGACTATAGCTCTGAGTAGGTATACCTTAAAAAAATAGAATAGATAAAATGGTGAGATGTGTATTAAGAAAATATACAAGATAACATACTCACATAAGGAAATCTAATATCCAGAGCTGGTGAATGTGGAATTTCAAGGGACTATAAGCTTAATAGGAATCTATGTAATAATTAAAAAAAACCCTAAAATGATCTTGGGCTGCAATAAAATGCATAACATTCAAGAATAAGGAGGTGATGGTCCTCTTGCAGTCTGCCCCGGTCAAACAATCTCTGGAGCACTGTGTTTGGTTCTTGGTGCCACAGTATGAGAAGGACATTGATGAGCTCTAGGGATTCCAAAGTAGAGTGACCAGAATGGTGAAGGACCATGATCAAGTCCATACCATATGAAGATTGACTGACAGAATTAGGAATGTTTAGCATGGAAAATAAGACTGGGGAGGGAGGGCATGATAGCTTTCTATAATTATTTGAAGGTATGTTGTGTAGAAGAGTTATTAGACTTGTTCTGTTTGACTCAGAGTAATGGATAGAGATAGGGCAGCTAGGTGGCAAAGTGGCTAGAGCACTGACCTTGGAATCAGTAAGACTCATCTTCATGAGTTCAAATCCAGCCTCAGACACTTACTAGCTGTGTGATCCTGGGGCAAGTCACTTAACCCTGTTTGCCTCAATTCCTCATCTGTAAAATGAGTCGGCAATGAATGAAATGGCAAACCACTCCAGTATCTGTGCCAAGAAAACTCCAGATTGGGTCATAAAGAGTCAGACATGACTGAAAAATGATCAAACAGCAACAATAATGGGTAGAGGTTGCAAAGAGGACAGTTTAGGCTTGACATAAGAAAACAAACTTCCTAATAATTAAAGCTATCTAAAAGTAGGATGGACAGCCTAAGATGGACTAGCTTGTCAAGGAGATACCTTCTACCCCCTAAAATTCTATGATTATGTAATCAGGGTTCTGCCACTGAATAGCCATATGAACTCTAGAAAGTTTAAACTTCTTTAAGTCTCACCTCCTTTCTGTAAAATGAGGGTTTTGAACTTGGCACTGGGAAAAGAGCAGAGATGTAGCTAGGGAAGCAAAGAAATAAGTATTTATTAAGCACTTACTATGTCTCTCGCTCTTTGCCAATAGTATTTTATTTGATTCATACAACAATCCTGGGACATAGATGCTATTTTACAGTTAAGGAAACTGAGGCAGACAAGGGTGAAGTGATTTTCCCAGGGTCATATTGCTAGTAATTGTCTGAGGCCAGATTAAAACTTAATTTTTCCCGAATCCAGGCTTAGCACTCTATCTACTAGGCCACTTAGTTCCATTTAGGGTGAGGCAACCTGGGGTCTGTGCCAGTGTGCTGAATTTAGAAGATGCTGAAAACACTTGAAAACTTCAACAGAAAAAAGCCACAGAATTTAACACCAGTTTTAAAAAATCGACCAGATAATATACTTTTTTCTTCTTTAGGGAAAATATCCCAGATAAGTTCCTCCCTAGAGTGATCCCACCCTAATCTCCTGAATAGCTTTCCCAGAAATGGCTTCACATGGTTCCATGACGTCTGCCCATGTGAGCGTCTCAGTACGATTGTGTATTTCATTACACCTGTGCTATGCCATGGTAAATGCTGCCACAGCACAAAATTGTCAGCTACGACTCCAGGAAAGAATCCTCATCAGAAGACCAGGCTGAATCCTTGTTCTGCTGCTCGTTCCCTGTGTGACTTTGGGAAAAGTATGTCATACCTCTGGGTCTCTGTTTCCTGATCCCCGAAATGAGAGAATTTAGATTATTTAATCTCCAAGTTTCCTTTTTGCTCGAAATCTACTACCCTATGATATCCAAGGTCACATTTGGTTCTGACATTCTGTGATGATATCCATTGGGATTGCTTTGAATAGAAACAAACAAATAAAATTTAAAAGTTTTTAAAAAAATCTAACTCAGATTCACTTTGTGTGGTCCACTAGGACCCTTAGATGTTTTTTAGTTTTTCACCAGACAAACTGGTTTTTCTCTTTCTTGTATCTGTCCTCCTTGTTTCTGCTTTCTAACGGTCCTTTGCTTCAATGCTCCCTTCTGATTGCATTGGAATGGACAGAAGGTTTTCAGTTAAGAGTTCCCACTCAACAGTGAAGATGGCTTGTCTGGATTCTTTTATTTCCAAGAGTTCTTTCTTTGTGATGGGTCTGGAGCAATTTAGAGTTTATCTTCAACATGGAAAACATTATCCATCAAATAGTATTCCTCAAAGCCCAGGCCTCAAAGTAAGAGAATTGGCATGGGATCACATTTAGTTGTGGAAGCACACAGAACTATGGAGATTTATGCTTCTGTTCACAGCAATTGCCCTCAAGGAGGTCCTCCCCATTGCTTTTTCAA
>CM053627.1:158081838-158112729 GCA_028646595.1 Phalanger gymnotis
TTTTTTATAGGTTTTTGGAGGGATTTGGTGGGGAGCTCACGCCAGTTACTGCTTTCTGGTTGCCATCTTGGCTCCACCCCAATCAAAGCAATTATTAAGAGTTATTTTGTCCAATTACATGCCAATGAATTTAACAATTTAGTGAAATGGAAGAATAATTACAAAATCATAAACTACCCAGTTGAACAGAAAAAGAAATAGAATATTTAAATAAACCTATTTTAGACAAAGGAATTGAACAGGCCATAAATGATCTTCCTAACAAAAAAAGATCAGGACCAGATGGATTTACAAATGACTTCTGCCAAACATTGAAGATTCAACTAATTCCAATATCAAATAAATTATTCGAAATAATAGGCAAAAATTCCTATGCCAAATTCCTTTTGTAAAACAAATATGGTGCTGATACCTATATCATGAAGAGTAAGAACATTGGAAAATGGTCAAAGGACACTAACAGGCAGTTTTATAATGAAGAGATCAAAAGTATACGTTCATATTAAAAATGCTCCAAATCATTATTGATTAGAGAAAGGCAAATTAAAACAACTCTGAGATGTCATATCATACCTATCAGATTGGCTAAAATGATAGAAGGGGAAAATGACAGTGTTGGAGGGGATATAGAAAAATTTGGACTCTAATATACTGCTGGAGGAATTGCAAACTGATCCAACCATTTTAGAGAGCAATCTGAAATCATGCCCAAAGAGTTATAAAACTACCCTTTGGCCCAATGATACCACCAAGGTGATCAGAGAAAAAGGAAAAGAGCCGATATGTTTTAAAATAGTAATAGCAGCTCTCTTTGTGGTGGCACAGAACTGGAAATTGAGGGAATGCCCATCGACTGGGTAATGGCTGAACAAGTTGTGGTATATGAGTATGATGGAATACTACTGTGTTGTAAGAAATGATGATCTGGTTGAATTTAGAAAAACATGGGAAGATGTGCATGAAATAATGAAAAGGAAAGTGAACAGGACCAAAAGAATGTTGTACATAGCAATATTATTTGAAGAATAATTGTGGATAACCAAGTTATTCTGAGTATTATAAATACTCAAATCAATTCTGAAGGAAAATGCTATCCACTTCCAGAGGAAAAAATGATAAAAATGTCTATATGTTATGTACTATGTATAGTTTCACACACACACACACACACACACACACACACACATTATATATATATATATATATATACATATATATATATATAAAGAGAAGGAAAGAGCTTGGAACTCAAATGTAACAAAAATAATTTAAAAAAAGAGAGAACGGGTTTACAATAGTTGCTATGGCGAGTAGAATAGAGATTAAGAAAGAGTAGGATTTTCTTGCTTCACTGAAGGTGCACTTAAGTCCAGACAACAAATTTGTAGCAGACCCAGTCAACACAGTTGTGTGACTTTTCCCAGCTTGATTCAGTGGCTCATGAGTAGGAATGAAGGAGTTAGATGGTGGGAGTAATCCAGGGTTGGGCTTTGACAAGATAGAACTGTGTAGAGTTGAACTGAACTCTATGGTTGAAATTGGTAAGGAAGGAAATTGATATTAGAGTAGGGATGATAGTCTGGTGTAACGGGACGAGTTAGAGCCTACCCCAACTATCGTTGGACCTCTGCGCCCAGAACCAGCTGAGATAGCCTCAGGGCTCTGAGGTATGGGAAGAACAAGATGGAATCTGGAGGAAGGGTCTCACCCTTGTTGGCAATGTGGTGCCGGGTTCTTTTCCGGATTTACCTGTTCACAGGTGAATCATGGGGAGAGCGCGGGAAGGAAAGGGGAGGAGAATAGGAGGAGAACAGGAGGAGAATAGGAGGAGAATAGGCGGAGAGTAGGTGGACCAAGGCAGTCCTAGTACTACGTAATGAAGGCTATAAAAATCTGGTCACTGACTTTATTAAACGGAGCTGCTAACCATCTTTGCTTCCTGCCTCATTCATTGCCCGCGAGATCAGGCCTTTGCTGGACAAAGGCCTGGGAGTATGGGGTAAGAGAGACCCCTACACTCTCTCATCAGGACCAGTGAGCTGTGGGGCATGAGAGAAGGTGCAAAGAGTACTGGAAAGGGTGGACAGGCATTTGGTATCACTGAAGGGGGAGCCAGATTGCAGTGATTGCCAGAAGCTTGAAAGGAAGAGGTTTAAAATGAAAGGAAGTTTGTTAATTAGTGAGCAGGGGACATACTTAAAAAAGGTCCCACCTTAATTACTGTAACAGCATGGTCCTCCAGTCTCTCTCTCTGTGGTACTTGCTGCTTCCATGTTCTCTCAGTAACCCTCTCTGCCTAGGGCAGCAGATTGGTGGCATCATTCAGAAGCTCAGTGTCCTCATCCCAGTACAACAGCATGGTGCACTACCTCCTTGGCAGAATTATTGTGAGGAAAATATGTTGTAAAACTTAAAATGAATATATAAATGAGAATTCTTAATATTTCTAGATGCACTCTGGTGCTAGCAATGTGTGTTAACAGTCCCTGGGGGCTTAGAGCCACTTAGGTCGGAGTTCAGGAACTTTGACTCTTGGATGGCCAATGTTTATAAAATGGGAACATAGGAATTAGGCCATTTGCTCCTGTTCTTTCCTTGGATTCCCTTGGCCAGATTCCTTTTTGGAATGTATGAATAAAAAGAAAAGTATATCCTCTGCTACCACTCCAATTCTTGTTAAATTGAAGCCTCACAGGAAAAGGAGATGTTAATGGAAGACTATTTGCAAAACTGAGGCCTATAAATTCTAACTGCCATTGGACCATTGTAATTCATATGCTGGGTCAGGGATCCCCTCATAAGATGAATAGGTGGATTTGGAGGAAGCAGTGGTAGAAAAAGAGAGCAGTGGACAAGAGGAGCAGCCAAGAGGGGTGGGTAGAAGCAACAGAAAAGGAGGGAGACTGCTTTTTGTAGACTCAGGATATTTGTGGTTTATTTTATTTTATTTTTTGAAATTTTAAATGTGTTTTATTTACTGAAGCTTAAGAATGCATTTAATGATAGCAAAACATCTTATTTAATAGATTAAAAAAGACCTTGCTTCTTCAATCATTTCCTTTTTCTTCTGCACCATTCTTTTGCTTTTTTTCCTTTTTTTCTCCAATTTTCTTTTATTGTCAGGTCTGTGTTCTTTCCCTCCCATCTTCACACCCCTCTCCCACCCCAGACTCCTATTAAAAGCATGTAGAGTCAAGCATAAATAAATTCTCACACTGGCCATGTCATTCATATATGTATATATGTGTACATACATACATACACATTTATATTTACATGTATGCATATACATATATCTATACCGTCATTTTGACTATTATAAATACACAAGTTAAAAATAAAGGACATATGAAGAAAGGTGCTATCTGCATCAGGAGAAAGAAGAGATAAATAGAAATATATATAGAACAGTTTTACATACATATGTGTATGTACGTATGTATTATGTGTGTTTATATATAAAATACCTATTTCTGTTTTGTTTTGTATATAAAAAATACTTAATGGTAGCCATCTCTAAGGTGGGGGGAGGGAAGAAAAAAAGGAAAAAATAAAAAATTACAAGAAAGTTGTGTGTTCTTTTCGTGAGAATGTGTCACAGACAAGGGGCAAGAGGTGCTGTACCAACGATTCTTACCTTAGTAAATACCCCTTTCTAAAAGCTACCTAAGGCTGACTGACTAACTGTTTATCTGGGGGCTTGAATGGGTGGAGAAAGCATGTTATTGGGGATTTGAACTGATGACATAAGAGAAAGGCACTCCCAGCCCTTCAGGGATACTCATAGAATCTACTTGCTTAGAAACCTATTTCATCTGTGTGATTGAAGCTTGGGATTATATGGGCTAAGATTATATGGGCTACTTACAAAACAGGAAATAAAACCTTTGTTGAAATAGAAGATTCTACTTCCATATAAAGGGCTCTGTGAACAGCTAAAATTCCCTTTCATAGTTCACTATGTCCCAAGAAGCAATACATAGAAGTATAGACTGGCATTTCAGTCTTCTCTTCTTACATTTAATTCTATATTGCTAACTACTTGTAACAAATAAAATCTTGATATAATTTTAATTCGTGACAGCAGCAAATTTCCTGATGTTTGGCATGCTATAGTGTTTTATATATATATATATATATATATATATATGTGTGTATATATATATATATATATATATATATATATATATATAATTTCAGAAATTCCCAAAATGGTGATGGAATTTGGAAGCATGACCTTATACCATGCCAAACATTCTGAAAGTTTAAGAAATTTATCTAAGATGTGGAGATAAACAGGTGTCAATGATCATCAATTAACATTCATTAAGCATCTATTATATGCCAGACACTGCTGTAAGCATTGGGGATACAAAAAACATCGCTGAACTCAAGCAGTCTAAGTACAAGTAAGCTACATAGAGGAAAAATTTGAAATAATCAATAAAGGGAAGGCATTAGGGTATTGGAAAATGCTTCTTGGAGAAGGTGGGATTTTAGCTGGGGCTTGAAGGAAGATGGGGAGGTAGAGATGAAGAGGAAAAGCATTCCAAACTTGGGGGATGGCTAGTGAAATTTCCTGCATTTGGGGGTTGGAGCGTCTTGTTTGAGGAACAGTAAAGGGGCTAGCGTCACTGGATCAAAGATAATTGGGAGAGGGAGAAGTGGGTATAAGAAGACTGGAAAAGTAGGGGAGAAGGACAAGTTTTGAAAGGCTTTGAATGCCAGAACACAGAATTTTATACCTGATCCTGGAGGTAATATGGAACCACTGGAGTTTGTTGAATGTAAAGGTGCTATGGTCATACGTATGCTTTAGGAAGATTATTTTGACAACTCAGTGAAGGATGGAATGGAGTGGGTAGAGAATTGAGTCAGAGAGACCAACTAGAAAACTATTGCAATAATATGAACATAAGGTGATAAGGGCTTGCAGTACGGTAGTGACTGTCGGAAGAGAGAAGAGGGTATATGGATTAATTGATGCCTATTTTGTCACTTGTGGCACTGTGAAAATGTGGTCAACTGTAAAATTTTTTTTTTTGAATTTTAAATCTTGACTGTTTTCTTGAGTATTTTCATAAAGGATACCCTTAGCAGATGAATAGATCCTTCTCATAAAGATTATATAGAGATGAGAAAGTAAGCATAACTGGAGAAGTGTGGTGAAACTTTGATCCAAAAAAGTGTTGTCTTTCTTTATCTCTGAAATCCATTTTCTCTCTCTTAAGGGAAGAGAGATATCCATTGTTTTCCCTTTATGAACATCTCTTGGATTCCAAATTCTAATCATGGATTTCTTTTGATGGATGATCTCATTTAATTATAAGGAATTTCTCTTAATTAGGTGCTTACCTACTTCACCACAGACCTCTTACACTTCATATCATCATGCATCTTCATCTATGGCTCATGACAATACTTCGTGGATACACCCACCTCCAAAATATGTCTTAAGACTTATTTAACCCTTATTTTAAACCATGCTTTAGCGTGTTTCTCCATTTCCTGCATGGCTACTTTTGATTTTAAATTCTTATATGTTTATTCCTTGATATAGTAACTTGGTTAGAAACATTCCACCTCACCAACTCTAGAAGAAAAGAAGCTGTGGAGGGTTCCGTGTTGGACATTTGCCCATCATTTTGCTATACAGTTACTAATTATCTTGACATGCTTATTTGTTGACCTGAAGTTGCCTGGGTATTTTACGTGGATCCATTCTGTGGACCTTTTAACAAAGATGGTGATTTGGAAATATCTGTTTGTATCCAGACTCAATTTGATCTGGATTGCACTGAGTGGATTCTCTAGAATGGAGCAATGTCCCCATTGGTTTCTTCAGGGAAACAGCTTTGGTCGAATTGTAAAGATTCCCTTTCTTTATTTAGCAAGTGATGGGTTTGGAATTTGATGGCTGTTAAGTCAGCAGGTATTAGAGGCCATCATCTACCTGCTTTCACCGTCTCTCACCGGATAGACACTGGTCTATCTGGTCACTGGGCTATCTCTGGAAATATGATTTGGAAAAATTTCAAAGGAAGACATGAAAATGAATTTGTGGGGTCTCTTTTGGGTCTCCAGTGGAAATACGCCCACATCAGAGAAAGACCACATGAGTTGGCATGATTAGCAGTCTCTTTTCCAGGGAGGCCTAATGTTCTAATAGTTGGGCATGTTTTGGATTAAGATGGAAGTAAGTTGCCAGGGTGACATGGGGAAACTCACATCATACATAATGCCTGTCAGCACCATGCCTTGATCAAACCAGTGCTTAGGAATCCCTCAGTTTAATGAGTCCAATATACACCTACAAGTTTTATAAGCTAACTCCAAAGGGCATTAGAAAAGAGTTGAACATACACATTTCTGACACAGCTATGAGATTTCAGGTATTTTCCCCATAAGACTTCCCAGTGGGTCCTCCTAGAAGCAGAACCTGGGAGTCATTGTGGACTTGGCAGCTCGCTTGAAATGGCCCCTCCCTTTTAAGGCCAGATGGCCACTCTCGAGGTTATTACCTGAATCCTTCTATAGAATTGCATCAAAAAATTTAGCTGAAGACTCATTAAACAAACAGTGGGTCCCAACCTAAGACCACATGAACTATGCAGTTATGTGTATAGACAGGAAAACTGGAGTTGATGCAAATTCTCAGAGAATGAGGAAAGGGAGGGTCTTATGAACTGTGTTTTCTGATTGAGCTTTACCAAGAATCTGTTAATTTCAACTCATGTTTAAAGCATTTTTAAAACTTATTAGCTCATTCTCCTATCTTGGCAAGTAGATTAGACACACACACACATATTACACACTAGAGACAACATGGCATAGTAAATAGACAACTATCCTTGGAGTCAGAAAAACTTGAGTTCAAATCTAACCTCAGACATTAGCTTTGTGACTCTGGACAAATTGCTAAACTTCTGCCTGACTCAGTTTCCTTAACTGAAAAATAGGGATAATAAAAACACCTACTTTTCAGAGTTGTCGTGAGGATCAAATGAGATGTTTATGAAGAATTAAACAGAGAGCCTGGCACATAGTAGTAGCCTGATAAACACTCTCTTCTTCCGTATTTATCATTTATCTAGCTGTACACATGGGGTCAGCTAGGTGGCACAGAGGATATGGCCTTGGACTCAGGAAGACCTGAGTTCAAATACAGCCTCAGACACTTATTTGCTGTGTGACCTTAGACAGGTCACTTAACCCACTTTGCCTCAGTTTCCTCATCTGTAAAATGAATTGAAAAGGAATTGCAAACCACTTCAGTATCTTTGCCAAGAAGACCCCATATGGGGCCACTCTGGATCAGACATAATTGAAAAAAGACTGAACATCTACATACACATATACACATATATTTGTCACAGAGATATATACACGTACTTATATACATGTATATATGTGTATACTTTGATGGAAAATCCTGCAGGATCCTGGAGTTATCATGTTTCTAAATATCAGTTATCACGGTCCAGACCTATAGACGTAGAAAATTAGACTCAATTTCTGCTAACACCAGCATGAGCATGTATCCTGATAGCTGCTTTGTTAGTGAAATCCTTGTGATTCCAATTCTTGCTGACTCTTTCCTCTAAAAGAGAAATGAGGAAAGCAAATTCAGGTTCTGGGCAACTGAAAGTTTAAGGCTTTGCCTTCTCTGTCGCCTTCCATTCGTGGATAAATATTCAAAATCACCGGTAGTGTTATTAAGGAAACGACTTGAAAAGTCGAGGCTTATATATCACTGTTACCACTCTAGTGCAGGGCCTGATTCACCCAGATTAGTGCAATAGGTTCCTAACAAGTCTTCCTACCAGAGCCATAACTAGCGATGTTTATACCCAGGGCATTTGGAAAGAAACACTTTCTTAACCCAGTTACACAGTGGAAAGACATCAATGGAGACCCTCGGATGTTATGAAGTCACTGCTGAGGAAGCTGCGTATGGGAGATGAAGCAGGGTGGGTGGGGAAGAGCAGGGTAAGTCTAGATCAGGGAGAAACTCATGTGTGGGAGCCATCAGGCAAGGAAACCAGGCATTTGTATTAGCTAATTATTCTTATCTAGGTGCTAAGCTCAATCGTTTCTCAGTCACTGAAGCGTCCTCTAAATTTAGCACAAATAAGTGCCAAGATTATCTTTATCTGACCATATTACTCTTCTGCTCAAAACCATTTAAGGGACCCCTGTCAAGTCAAGTGCAAGGTCCTCTAGTCTGGTATGTGCTACTTTTTCATCCTTATTTCATGGTATTCCCCGCCATGGACTCTATGACCCAGCCAAACTAGAGTATTTTACATCTCTGATATTCTCACTTTCCTATCTCCATGCAAGTTTTTACCTGGAATACTCTCTTCTCTCTTTTTGCCCATTGAATTCAGACTGAATCTTTTAAATTTAATTTAAATTGAATTAAAATGAAAATTTAATTTACAACCTCCATGAAGCCTTTTAAATTAAATTTTTTAAAAATTTTAATTTTTTTCTTTTAAATTTAAATTAAAATTTAATTTACCACCTCCATGGTGGTAAATCTCCTGATTGGTAGTGATTTTCTCCTCCTTCGGAACTCAAAGAACATTTTTTGAGTAGTCCTCTTCATGCACTTATATATTATTTTGGAGTATAGGTCATGGAGTATAGGCTTATAGATTTAAATCCAGAAGAGACCTTCATGATCATCTATTCCAACTCTCTCATTTTATATATGATCCCACCTTTTACAGTGAGCCTTCCCTAACCCCTCATCCATCTAATTATTTCCTATTTATACTGTATATAACTTACTTTGCATGTATTTGTTGCACATTCTCCCCACCTCTGCCATTAGATTATAAGCTTCTTGAGGGCAGGGACTGTCTTTTGCTTCTTTTTGTATCTCCAGAGCTTAGCACAGTGCCTGGCACATGGTAGGTACTTAATAAATGTTTATTGATTGATTTGTATATGAAGACACTGAGATCAAGATAGTAAATGGCAGATCCAGGATTTGAAACCAGGTGTTCTGACTCCAAGTGACAGTATCTACTGACATTTATATAGCATTTTAATGTTTGTGAAGCACGTCATGCATGCTACCTAATTTGATCCTGATAATAACCTTATTGTACAAGGACTGGACTTGTAAGCAGGAACATCTGGGCTCAAATTCCATCTATGATACATTCTGACTGTGAACCAGGGCAAGTCATTTGAAACCTTAGTACCCTAGGCAACAACTCCAAGTTGTAGATGGATCACTATGGGAGCTTCCTCTCCCTATGAAATCATCTATCTAGAAGAACAACAAAAATCCTTTGAGAATAGAGCTGCAGATTTTATCACCTCTGTTTTATGGAAGTGGGAGATGAGGCTTGGGGTGATTAAGTGACTGGCCCAGGGTCACCTAGATAAAGAAATGCTAAAAGTGAGATTTATCCCAGGTCTTTCTGACTCTAGCTATAAAACATACTATCCTGCCTCAACCTATCCCCTCAACTAGTAGAGGGCAGTGGAAGTCTTACTTAAATTTGGCATCACTCTTAGCACCTGGCACAGTAAACAATAAATGAATTGACTTGAATAGATCTATGAAGATGTTGTGAGTATTAAGGAATTGTGGGCTTCATACGTGGCAGTTTACATCCAGTCTGATCTAAGATCACAGACATGAATGATCTGTCTAGTCCAAAGAAGCTTCACTTGGGCCAAAAACAGTGACAGGAGGCTGCAATATATACGGCATACTGCACTCCTTTAAGGGGTTCTTTCTCAAACAAGACATGAAATGAGAATTCCCCAGCTAGCATCCCTCTTCTCATCATTACAGCATAATTGGCACAGCTGGCTTCCCCTACATCTGTAGGAAAGATGTTGCTGATTGCTGAGCACATGCTATTGGCTGTGATTGTCAGCTGTTTGGGGTTAGTGCTGCATGTGTCTGTGTGATCATTCCAATTTCATTCACAATAAGGGCTATTCCAATGGACCCCATTAACCACTTAAATATGGAGCTACATGGCACAGGTCAAAGCAATAACATGGAAGCAGCATGAAGTAGGCCAGAATGTTCTGGTAGGTACTTTATTTAAGCCAACTGTATTTCTTTCAGTTGCGTCCAATAAAAATAGATTGGGTGGATAGATGATGGGGCAGGGGGCTTGAAGGAGACAAGACTCTTTCAGCTTTTATGATTCCCTCCATCTCCTTTCTTTGTGCTACATAATAATTCATTTTATTTTGTCTTGGTGTCATAGTTTGCCTGTAGCTCAGAGTCGGCAATTTTTTTTCCTAACAAAAAAGACCCTTTCGTAACCTTTCCCCATTGCCTCCAAAAAAGATCTCAATACTGTATAAATTTAAAAAAAAATTATGAAGGCTATCTAACATATTAGCTGTTTATAAATACCTCATGGAAAGGACAATGTTGTCATTAAATGGATAGACTTCTAAATTGAGGAGGACTTTTTAATGTTTCTGTTGGTCAGGATTTCTCGTTCGATTTGTTGTTCCCTCGCCATCATGCCTTCCTTTGATATAATGCTTTACAGTTTAAGAAATGCTTTGATGTAGAGCCACAGTATGTCAGAACTGCAAGGCACCTTAGGGATTTCTAGTCCAACTCCCTCATTTTACAGATGAGGACCCAAGGAGGTTACGTGATTTATTCAAGGTCACACACATAGTACATGGTGGAGTTAGGACTCAGACTTTAGACTTATGAACCCAAATTCATGGCTTTTTATAGTATACTCTGCTTTTAGAATTTTGAGTAGCTGGTGGCAAAGTAGATAGAGCCCTGAACCCAGTCAGGAAGTTGTCATTTAGTCCTTTTTCAGTCATGTCCAACTCTTTGTGGCCCCATTTGGGGTTTTCCTGGCAAAGACACTGGAAGGGTTTGCCATTTCCTTCTCCAGCTTATTTTACAGATGAGGAACTGAAGCAAACAAGGTTAAGTGATTTGCCCAGGGTCACACAACTAGTAAGTGTCTGAGGGTGGATCTGAACTCAGGTCTTCTTGAATTCAGGCCTGGCACTCTATCCACTGCACCCCCTAGGATAGGAAACCACTAGAGATTTTTGAGCAGAGAAGTGTTTGACCATATTAATGCCGAAGGAAGATTAGTCTTATGGTGATACAAGATGGGTTGGAAAGGGGGAGAGAGTAGGGTGGATCTATAATGTGGATATTTTAGGAGTCTGCTAGCATGAGAATGCAGCAGCTAGGTGGCACAGTGGAGAGTGCTGGGCCTCAAGTCACTTAGATTCAATTTCTTAGTTGTAAAATAAAGGGTTGGATTATGCAGTCTCTGAGATCCCTCCTAGCTTTAGTTCCATGATGCTTGTACTAGGAGGTGAGTGGTAATAGAGGAGGGGATGGATAAAGAGCTATTGAAGAGGTAAAATTAGCAAGACCTGGTAATCAATGGGCAATGAAAGGTGAATGAAAGAGATTAGTCAAAGGTTTCAAACATGGGAGTCTGAGAGAATGGTGACATTGTTGGCAGAAAAAGTGAAGGCAAAAGAAGGAGCTCGTTTAGGGAGAACTACAACGAGCTCAGCTTTGATAATAATACATATTTACACTTATAAAGTGCTTTAGGATTTGCTTTTTTTCTCATAATAACCCTGTGAGATAATGTAATTATCAGTCCCATTTTACCTATGAACAAACTGAGGATCAGAGAGACTAGGAGACTTGCCTATAATTACACAGGTAGTAAGTTTCAGATCTGTGACCAAAATTCATTTTTTACTTTAAATCCAATGCTGCTTTAACTATGTTGTTCCTTTTCTCCAATAACTATTACTGATTTTATCTTTTACACGAAACTTATAGATTTGCTATACTTTCATATTTCTGTTGAAGTTATCACCATCCTCCTAGTCACCCAGGTCTATTAACCTATGTTGTTTGTGAACTTGTGTATTTGACTCTTTTCTCTCCTTCATAGAACTTCCTCCATCCCATAGCTAATTAGTGACCAAGTGTAATAACAATTTAGATTTGAAGATCTTTCCCACCCATTAATAGGCCATGTGACCTGCTTATGTCACAGGAAGTCTAAGTCACACGTGGCGGTCCTGCTGATTTCTCGCCCATGACATCTTCCCTGTCTTATTCTCTTGTCTCCCAAAGCCATCACCCTAATTCAGGCTTTTATAATTTCTTGTTTGTACTACTGTAATGGTTTGCATCAGTTTCTTCCTCCAATTCATCCTTTAAGTAGTTGACAAAATAATCTTCCTAAGGCATAAGAGTTATCAAAGATTAATCTGGTACCAGTGTATAGGATACTAAAATAGAGAGACTGGAGATTAGAAGACTATTGAAATAGTTCAAGAATAAGCATTAGGACCACTACTAGGTCTGTAAACCAAAGAGATCATAAAAAAGGGCAAAGGACACACACGTACAAAAATATTTATAGCAGTTATTTTGTGGTGGCCAAGAACTGGAAACTGAGAGGATGCCTCTCAATTGGGGAATGGCTAAACAAGTTGTGGTATATGAATGTAATGGAATACTATTGTGCTGTAGGAAATGATGAGCAGGTAGATTTCAGAAAAACCTATAAAGACATATATAAACTGATGCTGAGTGAAGTATACAGCACCAGGAGAACATTGTACACAGTAACAGAAGCACTGTGCAATTATCAACTTTGATAGACTTAGTTCTTCTCAGCAATACAATGATCTAAGACAATTCCAAATGACTCATGATGGAAAATGTTATCCACATCCAAAGAAAGAACTATGGAGTCTGAATACAGATTGAAGCAGACTATTTTCTCTTTTTTTTCTTTCTTGTGGTTTTCCCCTTTTGTTCTGATTCTTCTTTCACAACATGACTAATGTGCAAATAGGTTTAATATGATTGTACGTGTATAGCCTGTATCAGATTGCTTGCTGTCTCGGGGAGGGAGGAGGGTGGGGAGAAAAAATTTGGAACTCAAAATCTTGTAAAATGAATGTTGAAGACTATTTTTATATGTAATTGGAAAGAAATAAAAATACTATTAAGAGGGAAAAAAGAATAAGGATTAGGACCCAGATTAGGATAATGGCAATGGGAACAGAATAGAAGAGATAAATGCATGGAGTATTCTGTAGCCAGCTTGAAAGGCTCCCAAGAGCCTCTAGTTAAAATTTTAGTGTAACCATTTACACCTCTGAAATCCGCAAATGCTACAAAACAGGCTTTATTTTTTGTTTACTGTCTAGACTTATGAAAGTGATGAAGAAAATCTTAATAATACAGATTAAATTAACACTATTGTCATATGTACTTTTTTGGGGAAGAACTGTTTATTAGTCACTTATCAGCACACCCCTGTGAGAGACATTATGAAGGAAGAATTGATGGGACGTGGTGACTAATGAGATGGAAGACTAGGGAGGGAGGGAAGAAGGGAAGCATCAAGGATGAAGTAAAGTTTCAAGCCTTTGTGCTTCAGCAGATGATGAATAGATTGACGGAATACAAAGTGCAGAGGGAAGTTGGATTTAGGGTAAAGAGGATAAGTGTGGTTTTAGACATGTGCTTAGTATGGACTTTTGCCTAGGACATGGAGATGGTTACATGGAATTGTGGGCATTAGTCAAAAGAAAATTCTATTTGTGCACACAGGGAATAAGGGGTTAGAGTATTTTTTCCAGCCATTTGTTTTTCATTTCAATGCACTGAAATTGTGCTAAAGGTTGTACAGTTTTGTTGTCAGTATTCTACATGTGCCTTGTGCTGTGTATGTGTGTGTGTCTGTGTGATATGAATATTTGTGTCCTTGCTCAATACATGACACTGCATAGTGATTATTTTATAAGTAAAAATTAATTCATTTAGATATCACTTGGAAATTTAGGAAGATAGGATCATAGGTCTTGAGCTGGAAGGGACTTTAGAGATCATTTAGTCTAGCACCCTCATTTTGCAGATAAGGAAACTGAAGCAAAGAATGTGGCATGGCTTATCCAAGGTTCCATAAAGCAGGAAGTAGCAGTTGGGACTCAAACCCATGTCTCCTGATTCCAAGCACCTACTGTATCCTTGCTTGGCATCGTGCTAAGCACTGGGGATACAAAGAAAGCTAAAAAACCAAAACCAAGACAAAAACAAAAAGGTACTTCCTGTTCTCAAAGTGCGCACGGTCTAATGGGAAAGACAACATACAAACAGTTACGTACAAACAAATTATATAGAGGATGAATTGGAATTGATCAATAGAGGGAAGGTATGAAAGGGGATGAGGGAAAGTTTCCTATAGAAGGTAGGATTTTAGCTGGGACTTGAAGAAGACCAAGAAAGCCAGGAGGTGGAAATGAGGAGGGAGAGCATTCTAGGCATGGATAGTTTCCAATGAAAACTCTTAAAGTCAAGAGAGGGAGTGTCATGTGTGAGGAATGGCAAGGAGACCAGTGTTATTGCAGAAGAGTATGTGAGGGTGAGTAAAATAAATTAAGACTGGAAAGGAAGGAAGGGGAAAGATTATGAAAGGCTTTAAAAATCAAATAGAGGATTTTATATTTGATCCTAGAGTTATAAGGAGACATTGGAGTTTATTGAATGGGGGGCAGAGAGTGAGGCTGATATGGTCAGACCTCAGCTTTATATGGGTCTATGGAGTAGGGAGAGACTTGAGGCAGGGAGAGCAACCAGAAGGCTATTGCAATAGTCCAGGTATGAGGTGATCATTCTGTCACATGGCGAAGGCTAAAGTTATACATGTGTTATCAGTAAAATAAATTTGAAAGACATAGTAGGTTTCTTAGTCAATGAATAATGTAAATAAGATTTTGTGTTTGGTTTGGATCTGTAATTTCATTTATTGTAGGGAAGTCCCAGGGAGTAATCTTCCTCTACAAATGCAGAACTAAAATTGTTGTGCAACTTATTCTTAGAAACTTTCCTAAGACTGTGAGTGAGTGGTTAAGTGGCTTGCCCATGGTTATATTGCCAGTGCATGCCAGATTCAGGAATTGAACCTAGGCCTTTTCTCCAAAGTTGGCTATTTGTCCCTGCAGGCTGGCTATCTACTATACCAGGCTGCCTGTGAAGGTTATAAGGAGAATATTCTTTACTAAGAGAACAGTTTTCACGTACTTTAGAAAAGTATCCACTTACATACTAAAAATTAATTACAATGTGAACAGAGACAAGCATTAAGATAGTGCTTTGAAACTACTTTTTTACAAGCCATTATTTTTTCAAAATAAGTTTTTATTGATGTTTTCTGTTTCTTTCATCATCATAGCTATCCCAAGTATCCTTTTTTTACCGCCTCCAGATAGCCATCTCATATAAAAAATTGGTATTTTTTTAGAGAGGAAAATGAAACAGCACAGGTGATTGGTATATTGGAAAAAGTCTGAAGACATGTGCAACATGTAATACCTGTCTTCCACCTCCACAAAGAGGTGGGCTGGGAGTGTATTCTCATATTTCTTCATTTGAGTCATGCTTGATCTTTAGTTTTCTTACATTTACTGTGTTGTAGTTACTTTGTATATTGTTTTCTTGACTCTTCTTACTTCACTCTGCATCAGTTCATATAGACCTTTAATGCTTTTCTGTATTTATCACACACATCATTTCTAGCACCACAATAAAATTCCATTACATTCATGTACCAAAATTAGTTTAGCTATTCCCTAACTGACGGGCATCTGCAATGGCCATTCCAATTCTTTGCTACCACAAAAAGTGCTACTATAAATATTTTAGTGTATATGGGGAGTTTCTTCTTTTCAGTGATTTATTTGGGGCACAAGCCCAATAATGGACTCTCTGGCTCAAAGGGTATGGGCATTTTCGTCACTTTATTTGCATAATTCCAAATTGCTTTCCAAAATGGTTGTACCATCACACAGCTCCACTATATTTAGTGTGCCTATCATTGGAATTATGCAAATAAAGTAACTTTCTTTCATCTCTGGGACCCAGGTGGAGAACTACTCTGGCAAAATGTCACAGAAATCTTTTTCCACTCCAGAATTCTCCTTGAGCAAGGATACAGTTAGTTGAAAAATGCAACTGTTAACCACTTTTGTGATACTTAAAAGACAAAGTAAACAAAAAGATAAGCTTTTAAGAAAAAGAGATTATTCTAAGAATTATTATTCTAATTAGATTCTTATTCTAATCATTCTAATTCTAATAATTATACTAATTAGAGATTATTCTACGAAAAAGAGACATATTCTAGGAGAAAAAGGAGTGGAAAAGACAGTATCCATCTCAACAGTCCTAGTCCACAATTCACACACAGCTCCAATACTGGAGTTTGGTACAGAGTCTCTGTGGCACTCCATGTCATCTTTCCTTGCTTGCCACAGTGGTCCCCAGCCCTCTTCCACTTTCATGTTCTCTTTGGCACCATTTGTCTCTCTCTTAAATTTTCAGTTGACCACAATCCCTAAGGTTGGGAACATGAGTCTAAACCAGGACTGGGGAACCTGTAGCCTTGAGGCCACATGTGGCCTTCTAGGTCCTTGGGTACAGCCTTTTGACTGAGTTCAAGTTTTATGGAACAAATCCTTTTTATTAAGGAGATTTGTTCTGTGAAGTTTGGATTCAGTCAAAGGACCTCACCTGAGGACCTAGAGGGCCACATACGGCCTTGAGTCCACAGTTTCCACACCTCTCTGCTTGTCCATAGGATGGGGCAAAGTCCTTTGAAGGACTGAGAAGGGAAATGCTGGCATGATTTCCGCCCAACTAGCAGGAACACTCCTTTGGCAACCTGATCTCTTTGGCAATGCCAAGATAGTCCTATGCAAGATATATACAAAATAAACCCTCCAACATTGATTTTTGTCATTTTTGGTCATTTTTTGCCATCTTGCAGGGTATGAGGTAAAACATTAGGTTTGTTTTGATTTGAATTTCTCCTATTGTTAATGATTTAGAGCATTTTTTCCTGTAGTTATGAATATTTGCAACTCTTTTGAGATCTGTTTATTCATATCCTTTGACCACTTACCTATCAGAGAATGGCTATTAGTCATGTATATGTGTATATATACATATATGTATTTGTTTGTTAATTGTTTACATATCTTGCATAACAAACTCTTATCAGAGAAGCTTGAAACAAAGATTTTTTTTCCTTTGACCACTTCCCTTTTTGTTCTAGGTGCATTATTTTTTTTTTTTTTTATGGAGAAGCTTTCCAATTTCATGTAATCAAGGTTATATATTTTATCTTTTGCAATTGCCTCTATCTCTTTTCTTTTGGTTAAGAATACATTTCCTGCCTATAGCTGTGAGGATATAATCACTTTGTCTTCTTTTTCATAGTATGGTATTTAATATTAAGGTCATGTATTTATTTAGAATGTACTGTGGCATGTAGAAGGTGCTGGTCTAAGTCTAATTTCTGCTGTATTTCTTTCCCATTTTCCCAGCAGCTTTTATCAAATAACGAATTTTTTTTTCCTAGGTAATTTAAGTTTTTCACCTTATCAAGTTATCAAGTTATCAACTTTATTGAGTTCTATCATTTCTGATTCTTCTTTGCCTAGTGTGTTCCATTGATCTATTTCTCTACTTTTTTTTAACTGATAAAGCCATTCTTATATAATCTTTAGAGATGGCCCTGCTACTGCATCCTCCAGTATCCTGGTCATTGCCATCTGCCCTTCCCTGCCCTGTGCCTTATCATCTGATCTGCTGCTGAGCCCTAAGAGCACTGGGCCTAATTATGATATCCTCTTCCATCACAAAGGTCATTGGACATTACTGCATTTTGTGCTCCCATCTGACTTATAACTGAATTTTCATCTATGTGTATTGTCTCCCTCTATTAGAATGTGAGGCCCTTGATAGCAAAGACTAGCTCACTTTTCTATTGTGATTCCTTATCACTTAGCCTAGTTGTTTATTATAAATTTATTTATTGTTATAAATTCATTCATTCATTTACCTACTTTACTGAGCAACACTGAAGCGCAGTTTAGTAAGATACTATACTTAAATGATTACAGTTGTGTTTCTTTTTAAAATCTCTATTGTAAACAAAATTTTGTAGTTTATACTTTACACTTATTCAGAAAGGATTTCCCTCAATTCTTCTGAATTTGTGAGTTTATTTAAAGCAGAGAGAGGCAGCATAGCTTAGCAGATAGAGACCTTCACCTTAAGAGTAAGGAAGCCTTGAATACAAGTCCACTCCGTGACACACATAACATGAGAAAAGCTGCTTAACCTCTCAGGGTTCAGACCAATGTCTAACTGTAAATTGCTGAATGGTAGCAGATCTGCATTGGGAGAGTTTTCTCTCCTAGAGTTCCCCATGCACTAATGAAATTACTGATTGGACAAAAATCCACCACAACAAAAAACCTTGTTATCAGTAGGGATGAGGACTGTGTCTTCCATTTCCTGTGAAATTGAAAAGAGACCGTTTCAACATTCTTCAGTTAAAGGCACTTGGTAAATGTTTGCCTACAATATTTCAAACATCTTGAAGACACTGACTCTGTCATTTTTCTTCTTTGTTTGCCTCGCATTGCACACTTTCCAACCCACAATAAATCTTTGTTGACTTCAATTATCAATTAAATTGCCTGAAGGACCTGTAGATGGATTCATATTCCATCATATTAGTAGAACAGATGACAAGTTATGAAATTGGCTTATTAGTTTAAATTTTTAATGGAAGATTTTAATGAGTTTTTTTTTATCCACCAAGTGTCAGTTTTGGGGAAAATGATCTCATAGATATTAACCTTGCAGCTATTTGCCTGCTTTCCCATGGAGAAGATTTAATTAATTATGGATAGAGCTGTGCCTTAGAAATTCGATGAGTGGCATCACTCTACAGTTATTATATCCAGTAGAAACATGAGTACTCTTTTTTTTTCTCATCAACAAATCCAGGTTTTCTATCAAGGGGTATTAATATTCATCTGTCTCTTCCACAAAGTCTTGTCATATGTGTTATGGCGTAAGTTCAAACTAAAGACACACACACACACACACACACACACACACACACACACACCCCTCCAACATTTCTAAGAGTCTAGAAACACAAATATGGATAAAGGTTTTTCAATGAAATATTTATTTTTCTTTCCATTATGGTAGTAATGGGTTTCATTCACAAGCTAAAATCAATAGATGGATTTGGAATTTGCCCCAGAACCTTTACGAAGCTCATCTGGAAATTTGAAAGTACCAGCTGGAAAGAAATTTCGACCTGCCTGAATGAACTTCAAAGGACAAAATCAGCTATCATTATTAGAGATCATTATTTTAACACTTATATTTTGCTTTCTTTGTTCATAAGATTTTAGGGTTCAAGTTTGAAGGGACTTCAGAGGTCATTTGAATCAACCCTATTATTTGATACCTAAGGAAAGTAAGGCTTAGAAATGTCAAGTGACCTGTCCAAGATCACAGAAGTAGAAAGTAGCAGAGCCAGGATTGGAACGTAGGTTCTCTGATCCAGGGCTTTTTTCTGTAACATCATATGGTGTCTCCAACATTGGATATACATGATCTCGTTGTATATGCATTCTCTTTGCGCAGATAGGAAGTGAAAACTTAGGACAAGTAATTGGCTCAAGATCACACAGCTGGTTAAAGAGCAAGGAAGGGACTTAAACATTAGCCTTCTGGCTTTCAGTTCACTGGTCTTTCACTTCTACCATTCTCCCCTTCTGCAAAATTACAGATTCACAAAATTAGAGAGTTGGAAGGGATCCCTGCAGTCATGTAGTTCAACCCAGACCCCAAAGAGAATCACCTGTAACAAACTCAGTAACTGATCATCTGGACCACAGGTTCCCAAAGTAGATGATGCCACCCCCTGGGGAATGCTGGAATGATTGGGGGTTGGGGTTGGGGGTAGTAGTATCCTTGGATGAAGCAAATTTCAAAAAAAAAAAAGATTAAAAGGTTAAAGAAAGTGGATTTCCTGGGGGCGCTGAGTAATTTTTTTAAAGGGCATGGTAGGCCAAATAAGTTTGGGAACCTCTGATTCTGGACCCTCAGTGAGGGGAAGCCCATCACCTTCTAAGGCAATCTATTTCACTCTTACCTAACTCTTACTTAATAAAAATTTTTTTCTTATATCAAGAATATATCAGGCTCTTTGCAACTTGAACCCTTTACTCTTGGATTTTCCTTCTGTAGTCAAGGAGAACAAATTTAATCTTTTTTTTCCACATGATATCCTTTCAGATATGTGAGCACAGCCATTATTCTTCCCCCCTCCCTTCCCCTACACTTCTATAGCCTAGGAAACCTTAGTTCCTTTGAGAGAGGAGCCAGAATCATCTGAGGTTATTTCATCTCTTTCAGTATCTCTCCTCCCTGAAAATGTTTTATATTTACTTAGCTGCTGTCTGCCTCAATAGAATGTAAGCTCCTCAAGGACGGGACTGCTTTATGTTTATATTTGTATCTCCAGTGCCCAGCATAGTGCCACACAGTACAATCTTCCTGTTCCAAGTCTGGGTAAAGAGAAAAGTTTGTAATTGAATAAGGGCTTTAGCATCAGTTAATCAAACATTTATTAAGTGCCTTTTCTAGGTCAGGCAATGTCCTAGTTGCTGCAGATATAAAGACAACGGTTTAACTGTCACTGCCCTCAAGGAACTTACAATCTAATCAGGGGAGATAATATATATGTATATAAGCAGGTTTACGTAAAACAAATAAAAGGTAATTTTGGAGGAAAGACTCTAGTAGTTGGGTAGGGTCATCAAAAGCTTCATGTTGTCTGTCCTTTGTTCTCAAAGAGGACCAATGATGTGATGAAGGTGCTGTCTTGATTTGCTAGTGAATTGGATTTAAGTGAGGCAAGTGGCACAAAGTCATCAGCCTCATTCTCTCTTCCAGAGTTATTGGGGTCCAGTGGCAAGATAAAACTCATGATGACCTGAGTGTAGAAGAGAGAGCTTAAGCTGAGCTTATAGGAGGAAGGAGATCTAGGAGCGTTTAGAGGACTCGTCTTGGCTGGGTTCCAGCAAGGGAAATGTTCAGATACATTCTTGTTCCATGCCTATCAGTGACTAACTCTCCTTTGCTACACCAAAAATATTTATTTTTGTATGGTACAGCATTTGTAAAAAGAGTTTCTCATTTTTAAGGTGATTACTCAACACTAGTATTTTTATACATCATGTTAGCTATTAAGCATTTCCTGGGCTGCTTTGGCTCGTGATCAGAGTCTTTACTCAAGCCAGCAATTTTAAACCCAGGCATTTTTTTCTTTCACTTAATTATCAGGATGGCCTACTGGATCTCTCTTTGGCTTCTTTTCTTCCTTTTGAAATACTCTCCACAAAATGAGTGAATCTTGTATAACATTCCATTTGGCTCTTTCAGACACAGGAACAGTGTTTCTGGTCTTTATGGGAGAACTTAGTAAAACAGGTATAATACATGAAAAAGATGTTTTAGGGTTATGTCAAGGTTGATGAGAAAGTATTTGAAGTGCACTAAAGCTGGAAGAAGAAAGATACTCCACAGGTCCACAGGTAATATTACACTATCATCTGGGGCTTTACTGAAGGAACACGTTTATTAAACATCGTGGTGATTTTCCAGTTTGTAGCCCAGGGCTCTTTCATATAAGAAGTATGCAATTAAGGTTTCAGAATGATGCAGATGATGAGGCTTTGAGCAGAGTTCCTCTTTTGAATTAATTACATTGGAGGAATACATTGTGAAAAAAAACGAACTGAAGCAACAAAGGTTTAATAAAAGAAGGATGTGTTTCATGTGTTACGGATACAACAATGTTTACCGTGATTGTAAGCCTAGCCCACCTAACCAAACAAAGGGCATATATCCTTTCTCAGAGAGGAGAGAGATTTAAATAAGATTTCAAAAAAGCTGTCTATGAGTTCCATACTTCAAGGAGCTCTTATTTGGTCAGTATAGATATTCTGACCACTAACACATCGCAACCCTTCTGTGCTTTCGTCTTTGTGAGATGCTGTGGGGGAAAAATAGTCATTGTATGAGCAAACTTCTGGGAGGAAAGAGCCTGGTGCTGTGGCTAGGAAGTGATAGCCTCAGAACAAGAAAGACATGGGTTCAAATCTTGCCTCTGACTCATTTGTGCTGACTTTAGGGAAGTCATTTAACCTCTTGGAGTTCTAGGCAACTCTAAGACCATCGGTGGCAGAACAGTTGCTTGTCTTCATTGGTAGGAGGAAATTTTCTAGACTGATGAAATTTTAGGCCTATTCCTAATATAGATGTATTTATATATATATATACATATATATACCAAAGTAACATATATTTTTTGCATATACACATATATGTGTTTATGTACATATGCATATCCTTATATGCAGGTATATGTATATGTATATATAAATATATGTATATGTATATGCACATAGGTCAACTTTCTGGTGATTAACTTTTCCTTACCAAATTGAGCTAGGTTGGTTTTTGGATAAAAAGATGTTTAAGTCTATGAGTAAACCTCCCCCCTCCTTTTACTAAGAAAGGAGGCCATATTGTTAGGAAGTGTGGAGAAGTTTTACAAGTGATCATACCTTTTTTTAATGGAAGGTGTCCTGGAAAGCATCAATGAAAGGTTGTTAGCCAAGAATGGAGATAGAAGGTCTAGGAGGTTGCCTCTCTGACTCATGATTTCAGAAGGCTAGGAATGTACTTGTATGTTCTACTAATTTCAATGAAACTTGAAATTCCATTAATGGAGCCTGAATCTTTTTTCATTTCACTATCAAGGATAAGGCTCGAAACGTAGAGGCCCTTGAGAGACGTGCCACATTGACTTAGATTCCTGTGGCCAATAACAGAAACTTTCCTGAAACCAGGCTTTATTGGAGAACATCAGTAGAAAACAAAGGTTATTGGACACCTTTTGAAGAGATGCAGAAACTTGAAGGGAAAGAAAGGTCATACATAGAAATGGGAATCTGGGAATGTCTAATCCTGGCATCAGTCCATTTTCAGAGCTTTCTTCAGGGTTTTAGAGCAGAATTAGGGGATGGTTAAGGTTTCTTTTGGATCCCTATTCAGGGAGGACTAGCACCCCTGGTGTGAGGGCTTTTTGAGCTCTTTTCAGGGCTGCTTATCTACTATTGGTGCCCACCTTCATCCAACTCTGATCTATGGTTCCAAGAAGCGTTAGCATGTCAACAGCCACGCCCCAAGTAAACCAGCTCAGCAGACAGGCTAAACCAGGTTGAGAGTAACTGATAGGCTTCAAACCCGTTGGTGAGTGAGGAGGTGTCTACCCCAAGTATGTGAAGACTTCCCTCGGAAGAATGGACAGATGAGAACAGTTTGTTCCAACAGCCATGAAGGCAGCTGAAGCAGGCACTGTGGAGTGCTTAGAGCTTGGTCAAAGATACCAAGGTCACCCACTACATACTGGTCCATTGCTAGTCATCTTGATTTTTGTCTTGCCACTGGACTTCTATGACTCTAGAAAAGAGAGTGAGGCTGACTTCGTGCAACTCTGCCTCACTGAAATCCAATTTACCAGTGAGTCAAGACATCACCTGTGATATCATTGGTCCTCTTCAAAAACATGAACGACATGTCCAAACCTCCTTGATGGCCTAATGAAGTAAAGCTGAGATTCTGCAAACAGGCCAAGATAAGTCAATAAATATGAAGTCTGACACTGGAGCTTAAAAAATCGACTTCATTGGCAAAATATAGTAGTGGCGTGGTTAGATTTTTGTATGAAAACAACCTGGGAGTTACAGTGAATCTTATGGTCAATATGAGTTAGCAAGTTTGATATGGTAGTGGAAAAAACTAATGATATCTTAGGGTTTATTTAGAGAGGCCCAGAATAAGCTAAGTGACACTCCTTCTTTGGTCTGACTACATCTGAAATATTATATTCAATTCTTAGTACCACATTTTAGGAAGAACATTGATAAGGTGGAGAGCATTCAAGAGGGTAAGAAGGATGTCGTAGAAGTTGAGACATAAACAGTGAAGTGCCTGCTTTGTGCCAGATACTGTGCTAGGCACTATTATAATAATACTATTAGCTAACATTTATGTAGTACCTACTATGTGCCAGGCAGTGTACCAGATGCTTTACAATTATTTGATCCTCATAACAACCCTGGAAGGTAGGTGCTATTATTAGTCCTTTTTTACAGTTGAGAAGAAAGAGAGATAAAGTGACTTGCCCAAGGCCACATAGCTAGTAAGTGTCTGAAGCTGGATTTGAACTCAGAACTTCCTGACTCCAGGCCCAGCACTCTATCTACTCTACCACCTAGCTGAATTGTGGATGTATAACCTGAAAAAGACTGTGTGTGTGTATGTGTGTGTGTGTGTGTGTGTGTGTGTGTGTATGCGCGCATAATAGCTGTCTTTAGGTATTTGAGTGTCTGTCATGAAGAAGAAATTTGATTTGCTTGACCCTAGTGGGCAGAACTAGAAGTGATTGGTGGGGAAGAGAAGGGAACAAGCATGTATTAAGTGCCAGGTACTGTACTGAACACTTTACAAATATTATCTCATCTGATCCTCACAACAATCCTGAGAGGTAGGTGATATTATTACACGCATTTTAAAGGTTAGGAAATTGAGTCAAGTAGAGGTTAAGTGACTTGCCCAGGGTCACACAGATAGTAGGCGTCTGTAGCCAAATTTGAACTCAAGTCTTCCTGACTCCATGACCAGCACTCTATTCTGAGTCAACTGGGAAGTTTCAGAGAGGCAGATTTAGCCTCTATGTCAAGGGGGAAGTGCATGGAAGTGAATCGTCCTAACACATAGAGTGACCCAGGAATCAAAGGGACTATTTTAAAAATCTCCTAAGAGCAGGCTTTGTTGGGTAGGTGAAGGAGGACTGAGGAAGATAACAATGGTTTGGGGCTCTTCATGTTTTGGGGTGCCTCATAAAGACAAGGGAACAACTTGAAAGGGGTTAAGGGCATAGAAAAGGGAGTCTGGCATTGAGTATTTTAAGAGTGTTGGGAGTTGTTTAAGAGTATTTTAACAGTGTTGGGTTAGCTGATATATAAAGTTTCCCCTGACCTGGTGCCATCTTCTTGGGCTTCCAGTAAAGAAAGGCTAATGACCATTCGGGAAGGATGCTGTAAGAAGGAGTTCCTGGTAAGGTGTGGGTGGGACTAAAAAACTGAGGTCCCTTCTGACCCCAAGTCTGTGGTTCTATGAACAGGTTTTTTCATGAGGATATCTTTTGCACTTGGGAACTGGAATGGGAACAACAAAATAGCATTGGGGAATAGCAAAGGAACAGAGAAATTTAGCCTGCCCAAACGGGCTGTTTGATATCACAGGCTGAGTAGTTGAGGGGTGGGAAAATTTTTTTCCTTCCAAATCAGAATTGTTCTGGTGAAAACTAAATCGATCACCGCCTAGGGTCTGTGCCTTGGGAATCTGATCAAGTTACTTAACATTTTCCTCTTTATTTTTTGGGTGTGACTCTGTTTATGTCTTGTATCAACATACTGAGTCCATATATCACCAATAACTTGTTCATAACTTCTGCATGTTATCTCTTGGCTTTTGTGTGATATGTGGGATTGGAATAATTATTACTTGGACTGTTTGGGAGAGATTGAAAACATATGATTTGAAACAAACATACATTTAAGGAAAGACAGCATTTGGAACTTGTTAGCTTTCTGTGTGCTTCAAAAAATTAAATTTTTTTTTATAAAGGCAAACGTACGGGATTCTAATGCTTTGACTGACCTGGGTGAGCACAATAAGGGGACTTAGTACTTTTCTTTCCAAACATAGCTTTCCTGGCCAGAACTGGCTATCGTGATTGGCAAGTGTTGTAGTTGTGTTCACTGGAAAACAAATGATCTCATAGACCGAATGGCTCCATAATAAGAGTTATGAAATAATCACAAATAGAGGGAGCCCTTCGTTTACACTTCAGAGCCATCAGATGGGCATCTTTTACTTCTGGGGAGGGGGAGTTAGGGCTAAAGGCGGATTTATTTACTTGCTGGACTGTGACACTGGGTTGTTATGTTACCTTCCACCCTCTACTCCCTGAAGCACAGTATAATTCAGTTTTAGATCTTGGTTTTCTAAGGCACCTCAAGGTCAAGTGACTAGCTCAAGGTCACCTAGTGAAAATGACTTTTGGCTTGTATTTGACCCCAGGAAACAAGGACTTCTTGATTCTTGGCTCTCGCCTAGAACCATTAGTCTTCGAAATCTCCTCTGTGGTTTGTGCTCATTTGTCTATGGCAAAGTGATGTATGTAACTACAGATGTTGTTACAGGAATTAGACAAGAGGTTGACTAGCAAATGCCTAACAGTTTCTTTTGAAAATTTTTTTTTTCCTGAGGAGGTGATGCTATAAAGGAAAGAGAGTCAGTGTGTTTTGGCAGAAGGACCTTGGGATCTGGAGACAGGAACTAGGCTGTGCTATTTAATACCTGTGTGATCTGGAACAACTAATTCCCCTTCCCAGTTCGCCCCTTCCCCACCTCGTTTCAATTTCATTTTATACATATTTCATTGTCTATCATGTACAAGGCAGTAGGGATACAAAGACAATTCTTATCCTCAAGAAGCTTGAACTCTATAGGGGTGGGGACTATAATGTGTATACTGGCAAGTAAAAAGAAAGTAGATACAAAGAAATACAAAGTAATTTCCAGGAGGGAAAGGTCTTATGAAGGAGATAGGGTCTGACATACTTTGAAGAACACCATGGATTCTGTGAATTGGTGTTAAAGAGAGGTTACATTCTAGACACCTAGTCTTTTTAGAACCTCTCCTCTGAGAAGTGGCCGTCCAGGATTCACAGTATAAAATACCTTACATATTCAATGAACAGCATTAAACAATTCTCTATCCCAGAGGTGTCAAACATGTGGCCTACACCACTCCCCATTTCACTCCTGAGTGCGACAAAGACATGGATAGAGAAAGGGTGATTATGTCCAAGGAACAGCGAGGAGGCCAGCTTAACTGCAACAAAGAATAATGAAAGGATATGAAGTAAGACTTGAAAGGTAGGTGAAAGTCAGACAGATGAAAGTCTTTAGATGCTAAAGCCGGAGGATTTTATATTTTAATCTAGAGGTAGTGGGGAGTAATTGAAGATTTTTGAGCAGAGAACAACACTGCGAGATCCGTGTTTTAGGACTATCAGTTCGGCAGCTATGCGGAGGATGTTGAAGAGCAAAGATATTGGAGCCTCTGATTAGGAGATTCATAATTCAGGCGAGAGATCACACGGCTCTCTTATGAAACATGGTACAAGCGGACCGATTAACCTATTCCCACTTTAAATCCTATTAGATATCCGAAATCACTCGAGCCTGACTAGGGCTCAGCTCAGAAACTAGGAATTAGAACTCTCAGTATCATCTTTACTGCACCAATGTGTTCAGTCAGTTTAGGCAGAAATTCAGTCAAGTTCCTGATGCTGGTGACAGTAATTAGCCAGTCTGAGTTGTTTATTTAATAGAGCAGCTATTTGGGCATTGAAGAGTTTCTGAGCTCTCTGTTTATTTGTCCTCTTTGACCTCATAGTATTGCAAGTTAAGTGTTTTCCCCTTGGCCAGAGAAATCTCCCTTTTCCCACCCATGTTTAGTATCTGGATTTTGGAGCCCATTTTCATGATTAAATTGTCTCCCAGAGCCAGTGACCTCTGAAAGTGCTGATGCTGTAGATACTTGCTTTCCCCCAGGATTCCCTGTCCTACACGAATGAGAACATAGTTGGTCACGTGCAGAGGGCTGACTTTGCGTCTGGCAGTCAGACTGGCACATAGTAGGTGTTTAATAAATGTTTATTGACTGACGAGCCGTTTGGAAGGTGTGAACAAGCAGATAGTTAGATTTGTTCTGTTTGGGTCCCAGCGAAAGGAATTAGAAATGAATAGAAGTTGTCTAGAGGCAGATTTTTGCCAGATATATGTACATTTCCCAACCATTAGTGCTATCTTCAAGAAGACTGTGTTGCCTCAGGAGAAAACGAGTTCCTTATTTTTGCTGATCTGCAGGTAGAGACTGACTGACCGCTTGTATAGACATAGAAGGTGATCCTGTTCAGGTAGATGTAGGGATGGTGGGTCTCTTAGGTCCCTTCTGTGTCTGAGATTTTGCAATGGCAGGGGGAATGGGAAGGCTCCCCCATCCTATAGATTGAACTAAAACTAGATTCGTACAAGAGTAATATCCAAGCCTTTTCTGAAAACTGCTTTGATGGGTGGGGGACACAAGAATAAGCATTTATGTAGTGTCACTATATGCTGGCACTGTGCTAAGCACTTATATAAATATTTCATTTGATCTTCCCATGAGCTCTGGGAGGTAGATACTATTATTAATTGAATTTTACAGTTGAAGGAATGGAAACAAACAGAGGTAAAGTGACTTTCCCAGGGTCACATAGCTGGTAAGTGTCTGAGACTGGATTTGAACTCAGGTCTTCCTGACTCCAAGCCCAGTACTCTATCCATTGTACTACCTAGCTTCCTCTTAAGAGAGAGCACTAGATTCCTCAAGTCAAAGGAATTGGGCCAACCAAAATGGGAAAAGAGCAGAAAGGAGCCCCAGAGGATGTTGAAGATAAACGTCACCAAATTCATTTCAATTCAATTCCGCATCACATATCGGTTCTCCTCAGTTTTAGGCACTACAGAAGACGTAAGAATGAATAATACACAATTAGTATTGTAAAGTAGCTTTTTTGCCTAAGGCTGAGAATGTTGAGTCTACCTTCAGCTCTTAATTAACATTAGCATTATTATTGGTGTGCAGGCACGTGTATGTGAGCGCACACGCGCGTGTGTATGTTTGATGCCACATTTTGCTCTTAGAGGTATACAGAAGTTTTGTCAAACTCAAATAGAAATAGGGGTATAGATAAGGATCTCTGTAGGCCACATATTGACTTAGTTTTAAAATGTAATATTAGCTATGTTTTATTGTATTTTTATTTATTTTATTAAGTATTACCCAATTACATTTTAACCTGGTTCTGGTTGCACTCAGGAGTGTAGTGGGGAGTGGTGTAGGCCATATGTTTGACACCTCTGGGATAGAGAATTGTTTAATGCTGTTCATTGAATATATAAGGTATTTTATACTGTGAAACCTGGATGGCCACTCCTCAGAGGAGAGGTTCTAAAACCTCAGTAGGAATGTAAAGATATTGTTGACTCCACTGGGGGATATAGGTGGGACAAATCTCTCCATGGGAGCAAGTGTGTTATCTCAAGCTGTCATGACAAACTGGAGAAAGTGAAAACTGAAATTTGGAAGGAGATAAAGTAGAGGCTCAGGTCTGATTAGAAGAAGTTCCCTCTTGAGGGAGACTCATGATGTGAAGGAGCATAGAATCTTGAAGCTCATGAAAGGGATCATGGTGCTCTATGGTGAATGGTCCTAGGTTCACATGACCTCCAGAGAGAAAGAGGCCACAGATACGAATCTAACATCGATCTAACAACATCAATTTCAGAAGATCAAAACATAAATCACATCTAGCTAATATCCTTAATTTAAGCAAACCAGTTGGGAGAGATAGAGTGGATCGAGGTTCAAGAAGCCAGTGGCTTTTCCAAGAGGATGCAGTTGATAAATGCCAGGTCAACGAAGGAAGATTGAAACTCAGAGAAAGAAAACTTTGGAAGCCAGATAGGAAACAATTTTTCTTATCCATGAAGCAGGGATAGGGGTGGGCTAGCAAAAACTGGACTCTTACAGAACTATGCACAGAAAGTTTTAAGTAAGGAATGTGATCATGAGTGCTTTGCAGGTGAAGAATTCTCCAAGGATCCTTCTATTCCAGGAGAAAGATGAAGTAGCAATGGAGATGGGAAATGAACTTGCATACCTAAAGCCTGAATTGAGAAATTACTTTTAAATTTTTTTCAATTAACAAGCATTTATTTTCTCTCATTTCCGCTTCTCCCTCTCCTGATTGAGAAAGAAAAAAAAGAAAAAAACAACCTTTGAGTCAAATATGCATAGTTTAGTATAACATGAGCCCCAAAGCCCACTGGTGTGGGATTCTCTCCTCTTTGGTGGTAATCTGACCCTGTGTGAAGGATAAGGCTGAGTGGGCAAGAGAGGGAGAGAAGAGAGACCTGATCTCTTTGGTTTGTTCTGGCTTCTAGATTCAAGAGAAGACCTGTGGTGCCAACCTTTCTTTAAGGTGATAAAGGGAGAAAGACTTTGAGAAGAAGCTGAACTTCAGTTGTGTCCTTATTGTCAACTTCTACACAAGGGAATACAACTTTAGAGAGAAAGTTGGTGCCAATGAATCCAGTCCAGGAAGTGATTGTTGGATAAAAAGAGTGGGATCATTGGGTATAGTGAACCCCGAGGCATTATGGGTTTTTTCTTTTTACTCCATATGAATCTACAAAGAAGATCCATCTATGAGTGATGAAAGCCTGCCCTTCCCCCTTCAGACGTGGGGAATGATTATTGATAGTCATGTCCTTTATCACAAATTATTGACTTAGGGATTACATAGCCAAAGTATTGCTATGATGGTAAAAAAAAAACATTTTTATCGTGAAGAGCTTTCCAAGCCCCAATTTCTGGCCTTATTACATTGAGTAAAATTCACTATCATTGTAGTGTAGAGAAAAGGAAGCCAGATTTGGAGTCAGAAGTGTGAAATTGCATTTTGGTTCTTGTACTCACTTGTTTTGGGACCCATTGAAAGTCACTTAACTTTGCTAAACCTTGATGTCCTCATTTTTCCTAAATGAAATAATAATTGCAAAGTCTACCTTATAGTCTGTCTCATTTTGTTAATTCTTAAGTTTCTGGTATCACAAATAATGAATGAACTTGCCTTAAGATCTTAAAACCATTTGTTTGAAATCTTAAACTCTCTCTCTCTCTCCTCTCTCTCCTTTCCCTCTTCCTTTCTCTTTTATCTTTTTTCTTCTCCCTCTTTACTTCTCTTTTTTTTATTTTT
>CM053627.1:158113229-158131264 GCA_028646595.1 Phalanger gymnotis
GTAGTGTGGTTGTTAGTTACTAGGGAAGCACATGGAGATTTGGGAAATGCTCTTTCAGTGTTTCCCAATTACTAGTCTAGAGAAACATTCCAGGCCAAATTTTTACTAGTCTACAAAACTTTTACCACTAACAGTTTTCACTTTTAAAAACAGGTAAACTTTAAAAATGCTTACTCTTGATGGACAAGGCGAATTACACCCTAACCCACTGTGGTCCATGTGAACCAGCTCCAACTTTCAGGTAATTAAGGGTGGATGGAAAATTGCATGGACCACATACCTTGATGGGAGGCGTGGCTTGTTGTGTCTGTGAACATTCTACAGCCTTGTGCTTGTTTACAATCAGGAACCAGCCAGTGGAGATGGGCAATAATAATTTTTACTGGCATCACACAGTTATTTAATTATTGTGGTCTTGTGTTTGAATTCATTATATTCTTTTTATTAACATAAATGATGATGAAACTTAAAGGTGATTTTGTAAGACATGGAAAATTTACCACAAGGAACAGTTCTTTGTTTTGCAAGGGAACATGCTTCTGATTTACCTGTACTTGGGCAATTTTTTTTTAAAAAAGCATAATTTGATTGTCTCAAAGATTAGCTTTCTATTTTTCAGAGTTTTCTTCTTTTCATTTTTTGAAATGGACCTGAGATTTCGCCAGTACATGCAACTTCTTATGAGGAAATTCCTTCTGCTATTGGAGATGGGTAACTGTTGTGTAATTTGACTCTCGGAGCTGGCACTGAGAGATTAAATGAGTCATCCTGGGTTACATTGCCAGGGTATATAGAATCCAGGTCTCCTTGACTTGAAGGAAAATTGTCTACCCACTATAACACGTTACCCGTAATGCTGATTAAATACTGGGTTCCTTGTTTGAGTTAGGTCAGAAGAGAGTTCACCAAGACCACAATGTGTCACCTGCAGAAATGTTTTGTGACACAAAACCAAAAACACGTTCTTGACATTTGAAGATATCTGAAAATAAGCCCTTTTAAAACAAAAATCTTTTAATGCCAAAGCATCTCTTTTAAAGCTATGGAGTATTTGAGAAATCACTTGATAAGATTTCCTATTTAGTCATCTTTTGAATTGCTATCAAGAATTTAGAAAGTACCAAACTCAAGAGGAAGAAATGGGTTGGTTTGGGGTCTTGCTCTGCATCTTGTCGTCACATCTCCAAGGACAGAAAAATTGGTGCGCGTGAAAGAGCAGTCATGCTGGTCTACTCTAATTATATGATTCTGAAAAGTCAAGGAGAAAGGCCTCAGAGATTCAATAAAGGAAGAATCACTTCAAGTTTGTATTTGCTTAATAATCCTAGTGCTTGTCAATTCTCCTACTAACCCTATTTAGGAGCTATGTAATAAAATTACTCTAGGTCTCAAATGAAGAAAACCTCAGTGAGATGACTGATGGTTGACCTTTTTCTCTTCATCAAAAAAACTTTCTTAAATGCCCTTTTCAATGTACGAGATTTGGCTGAGCCACACGTGTATGTACGTGTGTATATATCTATATGTATGTACATATGTTTATGTTTGTATATACATGTGTATACTGTATATGTTTGTCTAAGACAGAAAAAATTAGGATATACATTAAAGAATAATTTCGTATGTTGTATTTACTTAGGAAGATAGGAGTGATGGTGTTTAGGAGACCAAGCTCGCCATCTTTTTTTTGGGAGAGGTTTCCTGAAAGAAACAAGGTTTCAGGTACTAAGAAACTTCTTCTGGAAATCTTTTGAAATACAACAATAAATTTAAATATATAATGTAACTATTTTTATTCTTTAATAGGACCAAATTTACTTTTTAAAAAATGCTGTTTGAAGATGATGGGATTAGTGGTTATTTTATCATATAGCAGCAACATACACACCTGAGCCTGAGTAAGCATTTATTTGCTGTTAGTGATGATGAAAATCCAAAAATTTCAAAGTGAATTTTTTTTGTGTGTGGAAACCTATAGTTAAATAGCATGACTTTATATCATTGTTATTCCCATTTTACTGTTTCAAATATGTTAATTTGTCTTCCCAATTATATTAGTATCATGGAAAAAAACCCCACTGGTTTTTGAGCCCCGGGCTCAAGTTCCATCCTCAAAACTGTGTGACCTTTGGAAAGTCACTGACCTTCATTTAGCTTTAATTTACTTATATATACTCAAATGGATTCATGATCTTATTGATTTGAATGTTATCCCTACTGACAGGTAGTCAATAAGCATTTATTAAGTGCTTTACTATGTTCCAGATATTGTAATAAGCATTGAAGACATAAAAAAGAGGCTAGAGGTGGTCTCTGCCCTCAAGGAACTCATGGTCTAAGGGAGGAGAGAACGAGAAACTAATAAATATGTACAAACAAACAAGCTATGTACAGGTTAAAGAAGGAAAACAATAGAATTAAGAGGGGTTGGGAGAGGCTTCCTGCAGAAGATGGTATTTTAGCTGGGACCTGAAGGAAGCCAGGGAAGCCAGTAGGTGGCGATGAGGAAGAAGTGCATTCCAGGCCTGGAGGACAACTAGAGAAAATGCCTGGGCCCGAGATGTCTTAGACCATCTATCTAGTCTCATCTATGAAGAGGGAGGGGCTGAGAGATGGAGTGTCTTAGACCATTTATCTAGCCTCATCTATGAAGAGGGCAGGGTAATGACCTCATAGGGTCATAAGAAAAATCAGAAGAAGAAAAATCAAAATGTACATGATAGTGCTTGGTGACCACAACACACCATATAAATGTGAGTGAATATAATTAAGAGATTGGTAAATATCACACTTTGTCATACTAAATCCTTCTTCTAATGCCTAGCTTCATATTAATTACTCAATAAATATTTGATTAATTTACGAAGAATTTACTGGATTAAGAATTAATTAATGCAGAGTGATTCCCAGGGACCAACAATTATGAGACCACTATAGAGAATTTAAATTCAAAGTGGATTGTTTTGCGCATTTGAATTGCCTTGATTGGCTTTCTACATTCATCATAATAGCTGGATAATGGCCAGATGTACACTTTCTTTCATGCTGTGTAGACATAACCCATGTTTCTTCCGGTTACACATAGATCTTGTGGGAACAATTCAATTTCATTCAGGAAAGTAAATATTGCTTGATCTCCTGGAATGAGATCTGATCTTTATTGGGTTGGACCTGCTATTATTCTGTCTCAGACCTTTGTCAAACACCACTGTAACATTATTCAGTGTAAAAAATTGTGTCGGGGCTCCAGACCCAATTCAAAATTAGTTTATTTTTACCCACCTGGCTCCCTGTGGTGTCTGGGTCTTAAAGTCTAAGAGGAATCAAATTTGGAAAGACACCATTCAAGAAGAGTTGGGCTGACAGCTATTTCTTTTGAGAATGAATGAAAGGAAATTTGAGATTAAGTCTAAGTTTACTGAATCAGGAGAATGGATTTAGGATGTACTATTGCATATATGCAACTACCACTTTACTACTCAGGTCCCTTTTACCATGGTTTCTCAAATACTGTCATCTTAAATGCACCACAGTGATGGCAGGAACAAAGGATGGAGAAAACTTAACTATATCTGAGGTACAGAGTAAAGCATACTGAGGTACTTCAAGCATTTCGTAATTAACTATACTTTGGGCTGAAGACAAATAGATGCGGCCAAAGAAATTCTGGGGCTGAGCAGCTATAGCTGTGTCCAAAGAAAACTACTGCAGAAACATCTGTTGGAGGTTAGCAGATCTTCAGCATGTCTAGAAGGCTGAAAATATTGTAAATTTAAGCGATATATATTCAAGTCTCTGCTTCATGAATTTAATGGTAAAAAAGGGGGGGGAAAGCTAGATTTGGGTTTTCTAATCCTGTCTATGAAATAGTTGTAAGTAATTTGGTAATTTAAGTAATTTAATAAGTAATTTAGGGGAAAAAACTACTACCATTCATAAAAGCTCCAAATTTAGTGAAATTCAATCAATAATATCTAATAGAAACCTGTCTTCCAAAGGATACTACAGGAAGTAAGGTGCTGTATAATTCTAAGATGATTTTTTATAGTTATACAGCAAATAACCTTTGTCAATGTCCGTTATTTTGTCCATTTCATTTAATGAAGCCAATTGTTTGTTTAAATACATTGGCTTGGAGTTGCCTTGATAGAAAATTGTATCTTCTCATTTTTCTTTCCCCTACTTTCATATACTGATTTTTATTTTTACCCTGTTGAATTGATGGTCTGACTATACAAAAGCAGCTGATTTAGAAATGAATCCTATCAATAAGTGGTACTTTTCTATTAAAATGTTCATTTTATTCTTGTGCTATTATTTGGTGCTCACTTTGTCCAGTCCTTCCAAATCGTTTCTTAAAGGCATAGGTATAAAACAACTATACAAGCCTTTGTGTCTTCTCCCTCAAAGGAATGTCTTGTCACAATTATTATGAGCTTTAATAGACATTTGATCACAAAATTGTAAGTAATACTTTTATTACCTGAATTTTACAATGAATCACACCATTAAGTAAACATTTTAAGATAAATTCATTCAGTGGGAGGGATATACTGGAATACAGTCTCATCTTAGGAAAGACTTTGGGACACTGCCTTCACTCAGTGGCAATAAAGGGGAGCAGGGAACAAGTGCTTAGTCAGAGATGCTCTCACCTGTGTGCTATCTGGTAGTTAACAATTAGTGCTACAAGTAGGTGCTAACCTTAAGTCGTTTCTGTGCTGCTCAGAGAAGGTAAGGACTGTCAGCACACTCTAAATTTCATTGCCCTGGGGCAATGTTCCAGATGCCACACCCTAGTTATGGCTCTGGCTCACACCATTTAGGGAATTTAGAAAATTTAAAAAGGTGTTGTCTCTTAAGGAGTATTTTTACTAATGTTCATTTTATTAATGTAAAAAGAAAGGACTAACAGCACTCAGAAATTTAAAAGAAAAACATTTTTTTTTCATTTTGCCTACTGGTGGACTTAATTGATTTTAAGATAGTCTGCTCCTGACAGACTTTGTAGAGGGAGTAAGCCTTAATGGGCAAGGTGAGAAGGAAAAGGATTAGAAGGAGTGAGGGGGATGTTTTGTTAGAAGTGGGAGTGAATTCCTGGGATAAGACAGCATGGGAAAATGTGTTGAGGAAGGAACCTGAAAGTTTTATTGAAAAGCTCTTCCCCAACCTCCCTAACACCATCCCACTCCCATGCTCCCTGTCTCTGTTAATATTTGATCTGCAAAGCTATAGTATTTTTTTAAAGGAAAAAGTTTGTGAATCTTAGATCTTAACTTGGACTTTGAAGCTTCGTCCAGCCCTTTGAAAGGAAAAGCAATAAAAATGATTTCTTAAGGTGAAATCTAAAAGTAAAATTTACCTAATGTCTAAGAGCCAATATGTCAAACCTGTGGAGGCCTTTAGTGCTGGGATGATGTCAAGGCAGAGAATTCAGTACAAATGGAGTAACTTCTGTTTTTTCCTAATCCCTCGTTGGCCCTTCCCTGGGCTTTGTGAGAGCCAGATTTAAGGAGGTCTCCACATAGGTCACATTTCTCATTTTTGTAACATGACTGTCTAGAGCTGAACTAAGTAAACAGGCTCTTTTTGAAGATGGTTTTTAAAGTTTAGGTTTCGCTCCATGGAGGCACAAGGTGAGACATTGGCCCCTTGGGATTAAAGACAATCCACACATGAGAATGTAGTGAAAGGCCATGTGTTGACAATCCAACACCTCTGGAAACCTTTGCTAGTCAGTCCAACTTCACCAGTGAGAGCAAAGGTCTGGTAACACTGAGTCATGTGAAATACATCTTGTGGGAGGCAGGTGTGATGAGCCATGGAGTCATTTGGATTCTTGGGTTTTCCTATAAGGAAATAAAATGTACAAAAATAAAGGGCAAATAGAACACTTGGAAGGAAATTAGTCAGAAGTATTGGATATAACAATAAAATTTTTTCCTCCTCTATATAATATTTTCCACTAAGCTCTGACACTGATGTCTCATTGTGGTATGGAGGTTGCCTTGACTTCTCTAAGGATGTACTGGTGAAACATAAGCTTTGGAAAACTTTACCAAGAAGGAAAGGCTTTGAGTACATGTGAGGGTTCATTATCAGAAGATTGGCTGCTGGGTAATTTTTTGGGGGGGGATGGAGGCTTCCTGCTAAGATGTGGAGAGCTTATAAACTGCATCAGTGGAGGAAGTAACCAATGTGACTTAATCATATATATTTTAAAGTATGGAAATAGTCTAATACATTATTTGGTTGACAGTTTTGGGGGAAAATAAAATGGGTTCCATTTTGGATATATCGACTTTGAGATTCTTATAAGACGTCTGTATAAATATACATAAACATGCATATATGCCATGTATATGTATGTATGGACACACACACACACATATATGGTTATAGACAAATATATATCTATATAATTGCTATATAGATAATAAGAAGCTAGAGCAACAATTCAGGTAAAAAGGGATGAGAGCCTGAATTTCAGTGGCGGCTATGTGAGTAGAAAGAAGAGAATGGATGAAAGAGGTACTGTGCAGTTAGAAAAGATAAGATTTGGCAACTTGTGGGTATATATAGAGTGAAAGAGAGAGAGGAGTCAAAGATGGTACTGATTTTGCACTAAAGATGAAAATATATATTATTTGAAAGAATGACAATGCCCTTGACTGAAATAGGAAAGTTTGGAAGATGGGTGTGTTTAGGGAGAAAGATAATGCAATAATACTTGAGATGTATAGACAATTTCTTGCTCATCCTGTGCAGCTCTTTCTGTCCCACCCCAAATTAAAAGTTAGGAAGGCAAGACTCCTACTTACCGCTTACTCTTTCCTCAGAGCCAGAACCCATTTTCCAAAGGATGCTTGCTGCAGCCAGGAAGAAACTTGGAAGAAATGGGGTATATATTGGAGGGACCAGAGAAGGTGGGAGGGTTGGGAACCTGCACAGTACAGGGAGTGAGCAGAGTGCAGGAGGGTTGGAAGAAAAAGGAATTATGGTTGGGATGGAGACCAGTCCCATGACTGGTGATAGCTGGAAGAATGGGTTGTATTCCATCTTCCTGCTCATTGATTGTTTAATCGCACACCCTTTGGGATTAGTTCATGGTCCCCTTCAAGGCAAGCCATGGTTTTGCCTTCCCTCTCCCTTCACTTTGGTGACCTCTGGTCTAGAGAGTCATCCATGGTGATAATATCCCAGAGCTGCTAAAGTATGGTGTGATTATCTCTAGGAGAGTCCCAAAGAGCATTAATGTCCTTAACGAGTATATAGCCCACTTAAGGACATCCTCACCTGTACAAAGAAGATAATTAACAATGCATGTTACTGTGCTAGGTGCTCTTATCAGTGGAATTCAAAATCATTTCCACAGGAGGTCACTATGATTGGTCAGGACACGTTCCATAGAGAAGGAAGGACTATAGTTAGGAGCTGAAAGAATATAGAGGACAAAAATGTCAGGTTTTTTTTTTCAGATTGTGTGATGATATCTTCATCTATGTCCTGAGTTGGTGATGCTTATGAACAATAATAATACTTTGAGAATGGTGTCCTTGGATTTTAACATCTAATTATTTCTTATTAAATTCCCAGTAAAAGACTACTCCTCACCTTTGCCAGAAAAAACCCACCAGACACAAAATAATCTAAAATTTTATAGATTTATATAATTTTAACACAGAAATTAGGCACAGGAGACACCTTATTGGAGGAGCGTATCTTAAGGCAATGTCTCACTCTGCTGGACCAAATGCTTATTTACCATTAACAAACAATAAGCACAGAGAAATTTTATATTTTCTACTCTTTTCAGTAGATACCCTCATTAAGGATGTGCCTGTTGCAAATGTATACTATTTAATAAAATTTTATGAATATGAAAAAGTACATAAATAGACCAGTAGTTATTAGTGCCTGTTATTTAGGCTGCTTTCCTTTTTTTTTTTTTGAGTAACAAGAATGTCTGAGGTTTTTATTTCTCTCCAAAACTTTGTCTTCTTCTTAGGTTCAGATACCTTGAGAACTGATCCCTCAATGCTCTCAGAACTGTGTCCCCTCCAGCTGACCTTCTCCCTCTAATGCTTGGTCTAGTCCAGATCCTTTCCCCATCTTTGTTTTAATCATTTCCATTCCCTCAAGAAGCGTTATTCATTCTCTTTGCACAACTTAATAAATACTGGAGATTTTATACCCCACCCCCACCCCTTTTCAGTATTCTCTGGATCATTTTCGAATTTTGTTAATAATTGTAACCAAACTTAAAACTTTCCTAGGCTTCATTGAATCAAAATAGGAATCTTTCCAGTATTTTTTTTAAAAAACTATGGCTTACATTTTGCTAGTCTATTTTAATGTAGTCATTTAAATAAATCACTAACTATTAAATAGTATCCTATAAGATTTACTGACATTTGTGAGGCCTCAGCCCCTCTGAGTACCTTTGTGAATGGTAGAGTCAGGCCTGGCCCTTGGAGACATTGTGAGATAGATACATTTGGCCTTCTCTACTTCTCTAATCCTTGTTTTCAAACTTCCTCATTTCTATACCAAGCCAGAAATCCTGGGTGCAGTTGCATAAAATTCTTCTCATTGCTGGAGATTGAATACTAAATGATCCTGAGGGGCAGAATTGGGGAGAGCTTGGGAGAAGATGTATCTTTAGTCTTGTGGAAGCCTGTGTCTTCTCTTAAAGATGAAAACCAAAAGAGTATCTCTCCTCCCAAACTCCCTCCAAGTTGTACCTCATGTAGGCACGGAGCACTGAGCTATCAGTTTCCATTAATGAAGAGAGCCTTATACGATTGGGCCTTAGGTCTCTGATTACTTTTCTATTGGTTTTGCTTAAATCAGGATATACTTTTATTTCCTAGGACATTGCTAGTCTCAAGTAACTACATGAGATAATAGTGTAAAACTTCTGTGACTCTGTGGATGATTTCCAGAGAGGCAGCCTAGGCCTTCGTCAGGAAAGATTTCTGTTTCCTTTTGTGTTTTTATAAAATGATAGACCGACTCAACTAGGCATCTCACTTCTATCCTTTCCTATTGATGCCACATTTTCGCTGCTCTTCCTTCTTATTTAAATGTAGAAATACCTTTTATATCTAAATTCTTTGGAACAGGTCCCTATTGCTTTCATCCCTGTTCCTGAACATCTTTTTTAGGCATTTCTCCTCAATTTAGCCCATATCCTATCTCTGTGGACATCAACACTAATATCAACCACAAGGTGATTTTTTTGAAAAGCAACTTACCAAGCACTTTCTCATCTATTATTCCTTTTTTTCCCCAGCCCATTGCCTGGAAAATAGTAGGCACTTAATAGAGGCTTGTTGAATGATTGATCATGCTTCGCTATATCTCCAGGAGATGGCAATCTGGCCATACAATAAAGCAATGTTACCTGTAGTCCAGGTAACATTGGTTAATCCAGGTGTTATGAGGAGCAACTGAGATCACATATGGGAAGCACTTTGTAAATTTTAAAACCTTTATGTAAATGTCAAATGTTATTATTGTTAGGGTATCATACCAGGTTGGAGTGTAATTGTGTTTGAATGTGCAGTAAGTGGTTGGGAAAGGGTGAGCTGAGTGTGGGCATCTGCTCTTCATAGAGCTGGAAAAGAAGGAGGTTGCGTATCCTGCAGTCCTTGGCAGAGTGGAAGTTACTGGTAATTTCAGTGTGTTCTTGGCACCTTTTGCTTCTGGAGTTGGCAGTACAGCTGCACATGTTCCCTTTCCCCTTCTTCCTCTGTATTCACCAGACCCCATGGATGTAATCAAGGGTTTTACTTGGCAGTAGTTTGTAGGATCTGTGGAGTGTTTTTCCAGTATAGTCTCTGGATCTGGAGTTTGCCTCTTTAGTGGGGACTGCAGCAGGCTATGATGCCGGCAAAACACTTTTCTTTGGGGATGACAGCTTGACTGCGTTGTTTCTGTGTGCCGCCTGACATGTGAGAGGCACTGGAGTTAGGCAGACCTGAATTCAAATCCCACTTCATAAGCTTGCTTGCTGTATTACTCTGGAGAAGTCATTTACCCCACCCCACCCTGTGCCTCTGTTTCCTCATCTGTAAATTGAGAGGAGCTGGACTTAACGACTTCTAATGACCTAGTACAGCTAGGTGTCACAGAGGATAGAATGCTGGGCTTAGAGTCAGGAAGATGAGTCTTCCTGACTTCAAATCTGGCATCAGACACTTAGAAGCTGTGTGACCCTGGGCAAGTGACTTAACCTTGTTTGCCTCAGTTTCCTCATCTATAAAATGAGCTAGAGACGGGAATGTCAAACCATTCCTGTATATTTGCCAAGAAAACCCCAAATAGTATCACAGAGAGTTGAACACTACTGAAAAATGACTGAACGACAAAAAGGTCCTTTCCAGTTCTAAATTTGTGATCCTACATCATTTCATCATCCTTTACATAAGAACATATATGTAGAAGAAGGCAAAACCTCTCAAACTGAATTATCCACACAAATGAATATGAGCAGTCATGGAGATAACATAGAATGGCAGAAACAAATCATTGTTATTTGGCTTTGGAATATAGTCAGAGACATACTTGGACACATGTAAATGTTCACATTGACCTATGCATTCTTTCTGTGGTAGCCTTATCAAGCTGGCAGGCTGGATGCGGGGAGGGAGAAACATGCTAGCAGGGTATAGATAACCACCAAAGCAGATAATCCCCGTATAGATAAATAAGTTTTCCATATTACTCATTTGTGTTTGTGGTTTGTCCTTTATTCTCGAAGAGCACCATGATATCAGGGAGATGATGACATAACTTGGAATTGCCTTTGAGTGAGGGAGGGCTGAGCAAAGTCACCAGCCTCACTTTCTCCTCCAGAGCCTTCAGGGTCCAGTGGCCAGATATTGATCAGGACAACTGGAGATGGCCCAGGATGCAGTGGGAGACCTTGGCCCTTTTAAGCTAAGGTCTTTCTAGGTTCTCACTTTGAGTGAGGCAACACCCATTCAGTGAATAGGCCTCTTTAAGAAGTGAGTCAAGGGATAGCCCCTTTAATTAAAAAAAAAAAAAACAAACCAGGAGGGGAAGACCCTCAGGGTCGTTGGCCAAAAGAGAAACAGTTACTATTTATTTTCACTCTGAGACAGGAGGGCCCCAAAAAATAACCATTAAGTGGTTCTTGGGCAGGGACCTATTGCTGTCCAATCCAGGAGAGGAGAGGGGAAGAGAGAAGAGGGGATGCAAGGGCAGAGGAGAAGAGAGGAGAGGAGAAAGATTAATGACATATGAAAAAATGCTCAAAATCACCATTGATTAGAGAAATGCAAATTAAGACAACTCTGAAGTACCACATCACACCTATTAGATTGGCTAACATGACAAATGAGGAAAATGATAAATGTTGGAGAAGATGTGGGAAAATTGGAACACTAATGCATTGTTGGTGGAGTTGTAAACTGATCCAACCATTCCGGAGAGCAATTTGGATCTATGCCCAAAGGGCTATAAAACTGTGCATACCCTTTGATCTAGCAATACCACTGCTAGGTCTGTATGCCAAAGAGATCATAAAAAAGGGAAAAGGATCCACATGTACAAAAATATTTATAGTAGCTGTTTTTGTGGTAGCCAAGAACTGGAAATTGAGGGGATGCCCATTAATTGGGGAATGGCTGAACAAGTTGTGATATATGAATGTAATGGAATACTATTGTTTCACAAAAAATGATGAGCAGATTTCAGAAAAACCTAGAAAGAATTGCATGAACTGTTGCTGAGTGAAGTGAGCAGAACCAGGAGAACGTTGTACACAGTAGCAGCAACATTGTGTGATGACTAACTTTGAAAGACTTAGCTCTTCTCAGCAGTGCAAGGATCTAAGACAACTCTAAAAGACTCATGTTGGAAAATGCTGTCCACATCCATAGAAAGAACTGTGGAGTCTGACTGCAGATCAAAGCATACTATTTTCTCTCTTTTTTCTTTCTCATGTTTTTTTTTGTTCTGATGCTTCTTTTACAATGTGGCTAATGTGGAAATATGTTTAATATGATTGTATATGACTGCATGCCATCTTGGGGAGGGGAGGTGAGTGGGGAGGGAGAAAAAAATTTGGAACTCAAGATCTTATGAAAGTGAATGTTGAGAAAAAAATTCAAAAAAAGAAAGATTAATGACAGAGTCATCATCGTCCGGATCTTTCAGTGTTCCCTATGCCCATGGCTTACAATATATCTAAACACATGAGATTTACCCAGGGACACATAGCATAGAGGTGCAGGGAAAATCACACAGGAAAAAGAACTCCAGAGCTGAACTTCTTTACCTGTTTCTGTGTCTCCTCTCCCGTCTCTCTCACTCCCTCACAACTCAAGAACAGATCATTAGCTCTCCCACCACGGTAAAATAGAAACACCAACCTGGGAACACTGTCCCAGGACTTATGGTTCTACTTGTAGGCTCATTCTGAGTATGAGAGAGGCTGGTGTCCTTTAGGGCTATAGGCTACTGCTTTCCTGCCTAATCGGTTCAACGTCTTTACTCCCGGTTGTGGTAATATACCAGAGGGAATGCTGATATTAGTCCTAAATTGCTCAGTAAGGCCAAAGGATGAATGAAAAAGCTTGGAGCCTTTCCTGTTCACTAGAAACCAGTGCCTTGAAGGGATGCAAGAGTACCTTCCCTAGTCCCCAAATCATCCAGGCATTGATTGTATAATTTTGTACCTTCCCTCAATAAGCTCCAAGTTGTTTTCTGCTTTTCCCCTTCCTTGTATTTCTCTCTTTTTTTTAAAAAAAGCTTTAAGTGTCTTGAATTTTGAAAGTTTTACAAACTTCTGGCAGAAAGCCAATGTATGTTGGCAGTGATATTACAGTTATGGAAAATGTTAAATAGATAGCATTACATGATAATCTTTACATAAGACATCAAGACCTGTGATTTCATTGCTGTGCAGAGCTCCCAGTGCAAAAATTCCCTCCACTAATGCAGATGGGTAACTAGATTGTAAAGTCTTGGAGAATTGCTTGGGGGCACTGAGGACTTTCCTATACTTTACACCACTGGTATATGTTAAAGGCATGACTTGAACCCATATCTTCCTGACTCCAGTGCTGGCTCTCTCTATCTACCATGCTGAGCTACTTGTCATAATAATGAATGGGCACATACCATAGAACTATATGGTATTGGTGTCTCTGGCCCAACAAGTTCATTTCATTTAAGGCCTTACACCCTACTAAGTCAAACCAAGACAATGTGAACATGCATTATGTCCCAATATCACTTTAACTGATATACTGACTCTTGATGACAGTTAATTTTATAAAAAGAGAGGAAGGAGGCGTGTGCAAAAATAATTGTTTAACTTCTATGTACTTTTAGCTGAGTAAATTTTGGCAGGCACACCCATTCCTCCAGATACAATTTGATGTGTTTTAGCACCTTCCATGCCATGATGAAGTATCAAAGTGGGACTTTGATGCAACTGTAGGCTATATCTATTGAATTACACTTAATAAAGGCAGTGTGTAGTGGAAACAATGTGGCTCTTGGAGTCAGGAGACACTAAAGTTCCTATCTTTTCTTCCCTACTTAGTAGCTATGTGACCCTGGTACATGGGCAAAGGTACATTCTGAGCCTCAGTTTTTTTCATCTATAAAATGGGAGGAATGCTAACACCTACAGTAGTATTTCCCTGATTATTGTGAGGACCAAATGAGAAAGTGTATGTAAAAAGCTTTATACATTTTAGAGCATCATGTGTGACAGCATGCTATAGTTTCTTCCAGCCTTAGGCAGGCTTTAGCCAGCTTATAGCCATCATCCAAATGCAAGAGTCTTAGAGTTCAACCTAAAACCTCTCTGCAAAGTGGTTTCCCTTCTTGGGAGAGAACAATTCACAATTCAGTTGAGTTTGTTTCCCTCCTCTCCCTTCCTTCTCCCTTCCCCACCAGATCATGGGTCACAAGATGCTTTTCTCAGCCTTTTGGTGATCAAGTTCCATGTTGGCCATGAACTTGGTTGCTTCAGTCTCTTACGATTGGCTGCCAAGTTTGGCCATTCCTTGCTGAGAGAAATGGGCCAAAGAGCAAGAGAGTGGAGTTACACAAAAATCTGAGATCTGTTACGAGAGCGGAGTAATCGGAAAAGGCTCACCTTTGCTTCACCTAGTTAAAACGCAGGATACTTTGCTTTATTTTCTCGCTGGGGGAAAAAAAAGATACAAGTAGGCTTCATTGGAGAAATTCAATTAAAACACTGCATATGGTAAGGATTTTTTTTTTTAGTAAATCAAGATAATCTGGACAAATTCCTTAGGGTTGAGTCTTTTGTGGTATATATATATTATATATATATACATATATATAAATATATAAAATATATTTAATGTTGTAGATAAACGTGCTTCTAATAGGAGATAACCTAAGAGAACAGCATGGAGCCAAACATATGTAGGCAGGTGCTGTACAAACTTCCCCACATAACTTTGCCTGTGCACTCCACTTGTGACCTCTTCAGTTAATGAAAAATGTGTGTTTCTATGTGCTTAGATGAAGAGTAGGGTGAGACCGCCCAAGTTAACTGAACTTGATGCTAGGACAGGATATAAACCCATCTCTGCAAAGTATAAAGTTAGGCAACTCACTCTCTTCTCCTCCCTTATGTCCTTCCGGGGTCTTGATTTAAGTCTATTTATGAAGAGGAAAGCTCTCTCCTCTCTGAGAACAGACTGCTGAGCATTGATGGTAAGATCATCAGCGATGCTGAATGATTTGGGAAATTCTCAAAAACATATCTTCCTTTTGGCCTGCTATATCATTCTTGGATGGAGCGGAGTTTGCTGCTTTTCTTAACTTTCCTTGGCAAGCAATGGGACAAGTCGTAGAAATGAGATGGTTACAAGGGGACGCTTGCTGATTTTTAGTCCATTACTTCTGGTGTCCCTCGCTTTAAGTAAACTACAAATCCCAAATTCTGATAGCTGATGTAGTAGGAGACTAGTTAGTTTTGTGTAATCTAACATCATGAACTCGAAACTATTCAGCCTTCAACACATCATATGCTGGAAGGCTCCTTCTACTGTGGGCACCATCAGACCAGGTACCCTTCTCTAAGGTTGAAATTTGCAAATATCAAAATAGATAAACATTTGGTTAATTTGATTAAAGAAAAAGAAGAAGACCAAATTACCAGTAACAAAAATGAAAAGGATGGGGCAGGTAGGTGGTGCAGAGAGTAGAGCACCGGCCCTGGAGTCAAGAAGACCTGAGTTCAAATCCGACCTCAGACACTTGATACGCTTACTAGCTGTGTGACCTTGGGCAAGTCACTTAACCCCAATTGCCCTGCCTTCCCACCTTCAAAAAAAATGAAAAGGGTGAATTTACCACCAACAAAGAGGAAATTAAAATAATAGTTAGGAGATATTTTGCTCAATTGTGCACCAATAAATTTGACAATGTAAGTGAAATGGATGAATATTTACAAAAACATAAATTATCCAGATTAACAGAAGAGGAAATAGAATACTTAAATAACTCCATTTTATAAAAATTGAACAAGCCATAAATGAAAAAATCCTCAGGGCCAGATGGATTTACAAGTGAATTCTACCAAACATTGAAAAAACAATTAATTCCAATACCATGTAAACTATTTGGGAAAATAAGCAAAGAGGGAGTCCTGCCAAATTTCTTTTATGATACAAATATGATGCTGATGCCTAAGCCAGGAAGAGCCAAAACAGAGAAAGCAAACTATAGGCCAATTTCCCTAATGAATATTGATGCAAAAATTTTAAATAACTTTGCAAATGTCACAAACCAGGAATGAATAGTAAACATATTGTATACCAGAATTAGGATCCCCAAAAATATCTTTGCAGGCCAGAATGATGGACCATATCTATTGAGATGAAATTTAGTAGGAATTTTTATATGGGATTTAAAAAACCCAACTCCATAAGAAGAGTCCTAGGATGGCATGAATTAGAAAATGATTTGTGTGGCAAAGATGTGGGAGTCTTAGTTCACTGTAAGTTCAATATGAGTAGACGATGTGATATGGCAGCAAATTAAATTGTTCATAGTATGCGTGGTGGCTGGAATGAGGGAGATGACAATCATGTTATTCTATGTCCTGGTCAGGTCACATGAAGAATATTGCGTTTAGTTCAGGGTTCCACATTTTAGGAAGGGCTAGAGTACGCATCCAGATGAGGCGATCAAAGATGATAGGTGGGCTGGGAACCAGATCAAATGAAGAACGTTTGAAAGATGTAAAGATGTTTAGCCTGGAGAAGAGAACGCTTGAGGATTATGATAATAATAACTAGATTTTATACGGTGTTTTTAAGGTTTGCAAAGCATTTTGTAAATATCTTGTTTTGTCTTTATAATGACCTTGGGAGATAGGTGCTCTCATCCCCATTTTACAGAGGGAGAAGCTAAAGCAAACTGAAATCTACGGTTAGAAGGGATCTGAAAGACCTATTACTAATCTACTGCACTCATTGTACAGATTGAGGAAACCGAGGCCAGGTTGCTTAAGTAACTTGTTCACATCGATATAGGCAGTAAGGGCCAAAGATTGGAGCTGAACTCAGTCCCCCTGTGTATAAATACACACACACACACACACACACACTTTTGTGTACATATTGTGCTCATATGTACGTAGTGGTAGTGTGAAATTGTGCATAGGACATGAGGCTTGGAATGAGTAAAACCTGGGTCAAATTATCCTTCAGACACTTACTAGTGGTGTAACCTTGGGCAAATTGCTTAACTTCTCTGTGCCTCAGTTTCCCCATCTGTACAACCAGGAGGTTGAACTTGACCTTTAAATTCCTTTAGGCTCTTATTCTATGCTCTTATGATCACTACTCCTTAAAAGAAAAATTTGTTTTGTTTTTGTTTTTTATTTCCAGTCTCTAGTTAACAGCTTATTTAATGATTGATGGTGTATAATGAAGCTCAAACTCAGCCTGAAAATCAGGGTCTATAGGCTCTATTGTTCCTAGAATATGAAGTACAGGAGTACGTGTGGCCCAGTAAATGGATTCCATGTGTTGATACCCTGGAGGGAGCTAGAGGTAAGAGAGTGTTTGGCTCGAGTGATGTAACCAGCTGTTAAGGGTAGAGTATCCAGTGGTACAACTAACTGGTGCCTTCAAACTAGGGGCCTTAGATCAATGTTCTAGTTTTCCTATTAATTTCTCAGCATAGTGCTGCCATAACCTTGCCTGGCCCCTGAGAGATTCTCTTGTTCTGTTTGTTTTCTCTTAGTCACTGCAGTGAAAACCAGTGGATGAATATTCCAAACCAATGTAATCGAGGATCTCACGTTTGTATAGTGCTGTACATATACCCTCTCATTTGATCCTTTCCCTGGGAATGGAGCATTGTAGAAATTATCAATCCCATTTTACAAATAAGGAAATCTCTAAGGCTCAGAGATATTTTAAAATTTATTTGACCTTTTTTTTCTATCACCTTCATTTCCCTGTAGACCTCTCCCCTCTGTTCTCTGCTCCTTCTCTCCCTTCCCTGTTTCTCCCCTCCTCTCCTTTTTTCTTCTCCCCTTCTCTCCCTTCTCCTCCTCTCCTTTCTCCTTTCTCCTCTACTCCCCTCTTACCCCTTATCCCCCTTCTCCTCCCCTCCCCTCCTCTCTCATCCTTTCCCTTCTCTCCTCCCTTCCCCTTTGCTCTCCTTTCTAGCACCTCCTTCCCAGGGTTGTTTTCAGGATAAAATGAGATAATTGCAGATCACTTTGCAAACTTTAAGAGTGCTATATAAAAGCTAGGTATTCTTATTTTTCCTCTTTTTAAAAATTAGGATGTCCTTTTCTCATATCCAGACTGACATCCCTATCTCTCCCTATCTCCAAGATTTTTCAACATTCACAATGTTTTCAGAATTCACAAACAATCCATCATATCTACCAGTTATTTGAGTGATCTGGGATATAGCACCATGCCTTTCTGGGTCTGGAGACTTGAACTCGCTGATCACTGCTAGGTGCTTTCTTATGATAGCATTTATCATGGTTA
>CM053627.1:158131764-158160290 GCA_028646595.1 Phalanger gymnotis
TGTGTGTGTGTGTGTGTGTGTGTGTACGAAACAGCTGTAATTCACTGAAAGAGCAGATGATAGCACAGTGTAGGCAAAGCACCCGAAGAAACAACATAATGGATAAAGATGTATAGAAAGCAACAGCGGCTCAGTGGAGATGTCCAGCCGAGAGGACAGAGCAACAGAGCACCCTAGCTCAGCTAAGAAAGCAACTTACCCGATGATATCAGCCCTAGAATATCCCCAGTTCCCCACCTGTAAGCTTCTCTATGTGTGTTCCCCAGCCAACTGTAGTCCCTGTGTATATCTCCTTTCCTACTGTTGGTATGGTTTCAGTCCTGCCCAACTCTCCATGACCCCATTTGGGGTTTTCTTGGCAAAAGTACTGCAGTGGTTTGCCATTTCCTTCTCCAGCTCATTTTACAGATGAGGAAACTGAGGCAGACAGATTAAGTGACTTGCCCAGGGTCACAAAGTAGTAAGTGCCTGAGGCTCGATTTGAACTCAGGAGGATGAATTCCTGACTCCAGGCCCAATACTCTATCCATCATGCCACCTAACTGTTCCATGGTAACCCATGGGAGAGCATATTCTTTTGTGTCGGGGGAGGGAGTCATTCTTGTTTCCAGACCGTGGTATGTCTGTCTCCACACCTTCAATGCCTTTTTATTTATAACTTAAGTACTAATCAAGGCTATGTGTAGAGTCAACTTCAGGGGCCCTTCTCCTACCCCCCTTTTGGTTTCATGTAGAAATGAAGAAGAAAGAAAAAATGGCATTTGGAGGGTGCTGGTGCTGTCTGTTTTCTAGAGAGTGTGGTAAGGGCTTTCACCTTGCTGGGATGTTCGGATTTGGGGGAAGTGTGACAATTTAGTGGAGGAAAATTTTTAGATAATTTTGTTTCTTTTGCATTGGATTGCTTTAGAAAAAGCAAAAGTGTGTGTGTGTGTGTGTGTGTGTGTGTGTTGGTGTGTGCATGTGTGTGTATGTGGGTGCATTCGTGCAAATATGGATGAACAAACTCACATTTAGCGTGAACTTTATAAACTACAGCAGATTTATCATCCTGCTCAGCTAAAAAAAAGTCTGATCTTCCTCCCCCATAGAGATTAAAGTAAGTAAAACAAATAAAATAAACATTCTTTTCTAGACATTTGGAACAAAGCAGGATTATTCTTTCCTTCTTCCATTTCAAACATGAATAACTCAACTTAGGAATTTAATATAATTTTTAAAAAATCTAAAGTATCCACCAAAGCCAACAGGGACAAAGCCTGCAGAATCTCAATGTGAAGGAGGGAACCCTCTTGATGGAACTAAGGCAACTTGGGATAAAAGAATAAGCATTCTCTGGAGCACAAATCAGTCTTTGGACCAAATGGTACTTATCCTTTTTTTTTTCTGAGTTGATGAGAACTTCTCTATTGCACATTTGCCTTGGAAGTTAGATTGAAAATCCATTGCTTGCCAAATTTCTGCCTTTCCGAGGCAAGCTTTTAATGTTTGAGCTGTGGGGAACACCTTTATTAAGCTGACTCTAAGAGGGAAGTTGGAAAATCTCTAAGAAGGCCTTTGGCACTACACAGAGTGGAGCCAATGGGATAGTTATTTTAGCACGACTGCCTACATGAGTCATATGATTGTAGCTTTGGCTATGGTATGGTCTGGTGACAGGACCAGGGGTGTTGACCAGAGAATGTGAGTGGGCTGTTTCAGAATGGTCTGTGGTGTCTAGACAGGACTGGAAGAAGCCTTCCTCACTGAATTCCCCTTGGGAAAGGGGCTGAAGACTGATTTCCAGTTTTCTTACTTGTGTGCCCATGTTAGACACTGACAAAATACCCTGGCAAGGGTAGCTACCAAATCCAGGATCTCAGGAAGGAAACATCTCAACATTTGAAAAATAGCTCCCAGAGTGAAATAGAGTCAGCCATAACACTGGTATCTTGAATTATTATTTTATTCATATCTTGTCATTTAGCTTTTTCTGGGTCTTAGTCTCTTCTCCCAACTAGATTGTGAGCAAGGACCTGATCTTGTACTTGCCTGAAAAGTTCACAGTATTTTGAGCTGGACCCCATTAGAGAGCATGTGTAGTCCAACTTTCTCCTTTTAAAAATAAGGCCAAGCAAGAAGAAGGAACTTGTTGGAGGTAACCCAGGTGGTCTAGGGCAGAGCTGGGGTTCAAACCCAAACCTTTTCACTCCGCTCCACATTGTCATCCTCCATAGTGGTTAGCATAAGATTTTTGCACAAAGTAGATGGCTAATAAATGTTTGATAAGTACATGAATTACTAGAAAAACCTTTTGTGTTATGAAAGATGATACAAAGTCTATGCTTAGAAAGTAAAATATTAAAATTTGACCCCTCTGCATCATCTGTATTCACCATTATCATCATCTACTTAAACATTTAACAAGCCCCCATATTTATTTTGTGAGCATCTTAGCTATTCAATTCTAGGGAAGTGTTAAGAAAAGAATTATTTTGAGAAGACTGATTGGATAGCTTTGTTCTCAATGAAATTCATACTACAATACCTTCAGGCTTTTATGCTCCTTCTGAGACTTCACTAGTTTCTTCAGCAGCAAACTATAGGATGCCATGATGGAAGATGGCTTGTTGTTTATCAGCACACTGATAATTTCTGAGAGACCAGATTCCATGGTGTTTGCCATGTAGTTCAGAACCGTGGAGTTAAGGTCCTCAGGATGGAGCCTAAAAATGCCAGGACAAGTTATTTCGTGAGAGTGTTGGACCCAGTTATATGAATGTCCAGGCTATGTTGATGTATTTGAATGGAGCAGATACCAGACTTGATATGTAGTTATGAAAATTTCATCTGGGAAAATTACTTTCCTTAGGCACATGAAAATTTTACAAAAATAAGATGACAGAATTACATTGGGCAACATGGTCTGCCAATAGTCCCCACTCTTATGTTAGAAGGCAGGCATTAAAATAATGTATCTGGTCAACAAAAGCATCCCCTTTTGAATAATCTCTGCTGCCTGTGAATCAATTCTGCCATGACTCATTCTACCACTAAGCACATTGGTTGGATAGATAGGTAATCTTGGGGTCTACATAGTCTCAATGGCAACAGAGGTAGGAAAATCTTGAGAGGTTATCTATGTTTGGGTTAGTGATGAGGGAGAAATGTGACAAGTGATTTTTTTCAAGGAGAAAATCCTTGCTTATTGAGAAGAAACAAAGAGTGGATATAAGTGGATTTTTCACTGGATGGAGAAGTGTAAATAGTGGTTTCTTCTAGGGATAAGTGCTAAGACTGACATCACTGAGAATTTTTTTTCAATAAATGACTTGGAGGCAAAGTACATAGAAAAAATGCCTTTTGGGTAAAGGAATGTCAAGCTGAGAGAGCTTTGGAAGTGAAGAGCATAGCAGAAAAAGGACTGATAAACTACAGTGTAGGCTGCTGTAAGACAATTCACATTAGGAAAAAGAATTCAAATGATTCTTATTAGGCTGATGAGTGTGAAGTTAGAGAAAGGACTGAGAAACAATTATATAAAGTACTCCCTAAAGTCACTGGCTCAATGTGCTGCTATGGCTGTAACTGCCTTCAAATAGAAATAAAATTAATGACTGATTCGAGGTCGAACATTGAAATAAAACAGAAAGCATTACATGAGTTTCCTATAAGTCAATAATGCAACTCCCTGTGCTTGGATTCCTGCATCACAGTTCTGACTGCTACACCTCAACAAAGATACATAGAACTGAAGAAGGTTCAACACCTAAAATAATGATGGGAACAAGGATCATGCCATAGGAGGAGAAAGGAAAAAAAGGAATAAGGAGTTTTAGCCTGGAATGATGAAGATGTGATATAATCAAAGTGCAAAATTACAAAGAGCAGTAGTTCTCCAAGTGTGGTCCATGGACCCCTGAGGGTCACTGAGACCTGTTCAGAAGGTCTATGAGGTCAAAACAATTTTCATAATATTCCTAAGAGGTTATTTGCTTATTAAAATAGTCTTCCCTTTTCCAACTACATATCTGTGTTAGGTTGTATTTTCTTCATATACTTAAACCAAAACAATATATTGCAACACATTGAATGTAGAGGTGTATTTAAGCAGATTTATGATATATAGACTCATGTGGTTGCTTACTGTTGTTAGAGCATTCTTCTTTCCTCATTGACTCCTTATATCATTCCCTATAGCCATTGTTCCAAACCCTTTCTTCTCTTGTCTTCAGTACTGATCCTTAATCCTGAGCCCCAATCCATCTGTCCATCCATCCATCCATCCATCCATCCATCCATCCATCCATCCATCAGCATTTTTTAAGGATCTCCTAGGTGCAAGGTACTGTGCTAGCTGCTGGAGATTCAAAGACTAAAATGAAATGGTCCCTGCCATTGAGGAACTTACATTCTATCAGGGGAAAGGATACATACATGTATAAGTGTTTACAAAGTTAACAATGTAATTTTTGTGGGATGAGACCCGGGTATCTGGGGGAACAGGAAAGGTCTCATTTGGGAGGTGAACCTATATGGACTGAACTTTGAAGGAAACTAGGGAGTCTATAAGCTGGAGATGAGGACGAAGTGATTTCCAAGCATGGGAAACAGGCTGTGTGCAAAGGCATAGAAATGGGAGATAGGATATTGTGTGTGAGGAACAGCAAGTGGACTAGAACAGCTATACAGTAGAATATGTGAAGAGGAATAATGGGGGTGGGGGGAGAGGCAGAAGAAGCTTGGAAAGGTAAATTGGGAGCAAGATATAATGGGCATTAAATGCCAAAAAGGAGCTTATATTGGATATTACAAATAACAGGGAGTTTGTTTGGAATTTGGAGATGGATATAAAAGTCGAGTGTATTGGGCTGATGAGTGACATGATGGTTATTTTATCAATATCTCTTTGGCAGATATCTGGAGAATAGATAATTGTAGCAGATGATGGAACATTCTACTTCCACAAGAATGTAGGGAAATCCCTTAGTCTTCCACCTCAATTCCTTAAAAAAGTTTTCGATATTATCTACTTTCTTCTCCTTCCTTTTAGCCACAGAAGGTATCTCTATACCTTTTTAAGACTCATCCCTTTGCCAACACTCATCATGCCATTCTCTCTGGTATCTTCCAAGACTTAGTCTGGGACATCATTTCCCTACATTCCTTACGTATCTTTAAATTTTTCCTCAAACTCCGTCTGTACACCAAAATATTTCAATAGGTTGAAAACCGTGCTTACTATCTTTCCTCCTAACCCTGAAACTCACATTTCTGTAATGTTTTCAGGTTTCCCCAGTCTTAATAATTCTTCTCTCAAGCCTTGTCATTCATTCAGCTATTGAGTCTACACTTCATTGCTAAACTTATTGAAAATATTTTTTACACCTCATGCTTCGACCTCTCCCCCGTTTGTTTATCAGTTATCAGCATATTATACATAAAGATTTGAAGAGTAAAATTTGGGGTAAATAAAAAGTATTACTTCACCTTTTGGGTAATACACTTATGGAATCCATTACCTCAAAAACTGGTACAGATGGAACATATAAATAGCTTCAGAAATGGTTCAGATACATTCATGGATGACAGGTCCTTAATAGGTTACTAAGGCAAATTAGAGTATTTGAGTGAATGGCTTTAACTTTTGAGGCTGATGTCAAGAAAGACAATCATGTCTCTCCTTAACATGTCCCTTGGTGCCACTTTCGGAAACCAAATGTTGAGTTGGATGGTTTGACACAGAATGTTTTATATATTTTAAATGCACTAGGGGAGCTTTATACAAAACAAAACTGTGGGAAATTATTTTGAGAATATGAAAAATCCTTTTATAAAATGGATAAATTCCAACCCTCTCCTGATTTTTCTGTTCTGTAAGTTTTTTTTTTGGCATGTAGGTTTATTTTCAAATGATTACCTTCTTAGTAAAAACTAGGAATCTATGCTGGGAATTTATAATTGAGACTCTATAGATAGCTATAGGGCACATACTAATAACACCTATCATTTATATGTTACTCTGAGGTTTACAAAGTGCTTTACCTATAATTTCCCATGTGATTCTCACAACAATCTTGTGAGTTAAGTGCTATTATTACACAAATGAGGAGATTGAGACACAAAAATTAAGTGGCTTGCTCCAGGTCATGCAGTCAGTAAGGATCTTGATATCAGGTCTTCCTGACTCCCTGTTCAATGCCCTACCCACTGAGCCACTTAGCTCCTTCTAGCTACCCAGCTTCCAAGTTTAACATCCCATGCACCTGGGGTTGAGACGTGGGTCATAGTGATAACGCAAGGGCAGTGGAAGTAGCATTGAATCTGAAGTAAAAAGAACTGTTTTTGAATATTGGTTTTGCTGCTTTTTACCTGTGTGACCTTGAGTAAGTCACTTCATTAGGCTTCATTTTTCTCATTTATAAGATGAAGGGTTTGGAGTCATTTAATAAATGTTTGTTTCATCTATCAATTGATAAACATTTTTAAGCACCTAGCACGTACCAGGGACTGTGCTAAGTGTTGGGGATATGAAAAAAAGCAAAAGGTTTTCTTTGCCCTCGTGAAGCTTACAATCTAATGTAATTATTGACTGACTTTTAAAAAGGGCTAATGTCCTCGCAAAATATGATGCCCATAAATGAATAAAATAATACAGATAGGATCTGACCAGGGTGGAGTACAGTAGGATTATCATCTAGTTTGATTCGTCTAAAGCTGGGAGATAGATGGATATAGATGGTGTAGTGGTTAGAGTGCCAGGTTTGGAATCAGGAAGATCTGAGTTCAAATCCCGACTTGTAGTTTGTGATCCTTGGCATTTAACCACCCTGGGCCTCATCTATAAAATGAAGAAGTTGGATTCAATGACTTTCAAGGTCTCTTCTAGCTGTAAATACATGACCTCATGGGCCCCTGTTTCCTTTTTTGAAAATTGGGGTAGGAGGGTTTGAACAACATAACCTCTAAAATTTCTTTAAATTCTAAAAGCTGTCAACCAAACCTCGTAAGATCCCTTCTTGCCAGGTGGTGCTCCATTGCCACTTGCTTCTCTCCATACACCTATTTCTTTGTAAGGAACCTTTCCAATGATGAATAACTTTTTTATGTGGGAAAATGCTGGAACCAAAAAAGGCTGAGCTTATTTTCAGGCTTGTGCAGCAACTTACTCATACCTCAGATCTCATAGCACCTTAATGTACAAGACACGTCCCCAACTTAAAAAAAAATGAGTTGTAATTTGGTTGTTTGGAAATTGGGACACAGAGGAGAGTCACAGAAGTGATATAATGATAGAATTTAGGTCCCTATGCCACCCTATAAAAGTTTATTTTACCTCATGATAGCTGAATTTGGCACCAGAGGCAGTAGAGTGGAGAGAGGAGACAAAGCCTTGAATTAAAGGTGACAGGTATTTTAAGTCCATATATTCTCCCCCCACCTTTGAATCATGTTAATTTGGTGTTTCCCCTAAGGGAGAACTAAAAATAACCCAATAAAAGGATCTTGGCATTATTTTCTGGTTGATTATGCTTAGGATGGCAATTTTGTGAATTTTAGAAAGAAAAAAAAACCAAAAAATTTTGCTCCTCCCTGCTTCATGTGTAGCATTATGCTGATGATTTAGCGATGAACAGTCTGAAAAAAGTATAATTTGCTCTTTTAAGTTTACTCCATATTACTAACTTTTCCCCATTACTTTCTTAAGTCTAGACAATCAACAAAGCAATAAATCAAACCCTGAATTACAAGTCAGTGCTTGCTGATTTCCAAGATATAAATAAATGCTTACCCTAAATTAAGAATCAGTTCTCTTAAGCTGGTTCGAGCTGGCTCCAGCATAGCCCTACCATATTAGAAGTCTAACTATTCTTATGCAATGTTTTTGGGAAAACCAGTGATTTTATAGAATGAAGAAATGCTGAAGATAAAGTCTCTCTGGGGCAGGGGGATAGGTATCATCACATTCTAGATTAGATTATTGAAATTTTCAATGAGAAACTGGGTTCAAATTCTCCCTCTAACTTATTAGTTGTATGACCAGGGACAAGTCATTTAGACTCTCTGACCTTCAGTTTCTTCATGTGTAAATCAATATTATAATCTCAATAGTACCTACCTCACAAGGTTGTTCTGAGGATCAAATGAGATAACATCAGTAAAGCATTTTCTAAACCTTGAAGTGTTAGCTATTATTATGGTGGCTGGTTTATAATTTTCTCAATCTGTCAGAATTACAGGTTCAGATGGGAGGGGCTCTATTACTTTTTTTTCTTTTCTTCTATAAATTAAAAAAAAATACTGTTGAACTCGCTCAATCTTTAGAGCATAGATTCAAAGTTGGGAGAAATCTTTCAGGTCATTTAGCCCAACCCTTGCATTTTGGAGGATGGGAATATGAAACACAGAGAGTCTTGGTGAACTTAACCCTTGGTCACACAAGCATTAAGTGGCAAAGCCTTCCAGAGCTTGATGATCACATGATGTAAGCAAATTCAGGAAATTCATCCATCCATTTCAACATCTTTTCTGGGCTTCCAGATCAAGTCTGGAATGCGTCCTGGTTTCATAGAGGTGGCCATGGAATTTTATTAAGTGTTGACATACCAGGATTGACGAAGGCACATCCCAGTGGTATGGAGGCCTCAAAAGGAAGCTGGGCATACAACAGAGTTAATAAGGAATGGGAGAGGTGTGAGAAATTAATTACCTGTTCTTATATGTAATAGAACTTAGTGGTTTCCTGTTCCGTCCTTCATTCAGCCATTTGTCTTTCATTGCTTCTTTAATGGCAGGCCGCTTGGCTGGGTCAGGCTCCAGTAAGGAGTGCATAAAATGCACAGCTCCTGGAATGCAATTCAGATGAAGTGTTTGGGGATGAAAAACCCCCACAGTTTGGGGGTATTAACCCAGTGAACCACAGACTCTCTTGTTGGCTAGTTTTTTCTGTTGAAACAACTAATGATCTGACTGTAAGCTAGTTTCCTCAGTTTGACTACCAAAGTCAGTGGCTTCAATGGCAACCTAGGCATCTCAGGTGATGCTCCAGGAACTTTAAAATGTGCAGATGTCTTTTACAAAATATATTTTGTGGCTAAGTTTGTGTGTGTGTGTGTGTGTGTGTGTGCGCATGTGTGTGTAGCAGGAGGAGGTGGATAAAGAACAGATTTAATATGTTCAGTTGATTTATTATAAAAATCTGGCACTGTGAACAATGCCTAAAAGGTGTAGAAGAGTATTTATTCAACTGCTAACGTTTCTTTTTCTCCTAATCTCATTATCTCTTCTAGCCTCTTGGGATCCCTACCTCCCTTCCAGGTTCAGCTCAGACCACCTCCTACACAAGCACAGCCTTTCCTGATATCCTCAGTTGTTAGCACTTCCCCCACCCCCAATTAATTTTTATCTATTTATCTCCATGGATATTGTTTTCCTCCAGCAGACTGTAAGCTTTTTGAGGGTAGGGGCTGCCCTCCTATTTAGTTTTTGTCTCTTTGTACCCAATACCTATCATACACAAAATGTTTAGCAAATTCTTTTGGAAGGGAATTATTCGTGTTGGTGTTTTCCACATGTCTTGCCCATAAGAGGCTATCAAACATGTTTCTTGAATTGAGAATGCTATAATAGAAATAAGGAGTTATATACTTTCTCTTTTCAGTTAATTTTATGGAATCTGAAGACAGAGAAGTCCCCAAAGCACCTCGAAATTTTGGGCCCCAATACATAGTTATTCCTTCTCCCCTGGCAACAAGAGCCAATGATCTATATTGGAAATAAGCTATATTCCCAAATGGCTACCATACATTGAGCCCTAATTTACAAACTGGTAAATACCAATTAGTTAATTACCAGAAGAGATGTCATCTGGAACAGAGCTGATTTCCCCATTCACCATCTTCTGATGAAGCTGCTTGATGTTGAATGGTTCCACAGTAAATGGCAACGTGCCAGTCAGCATAGCAAACATACTAACCCCTCTGTCAAGAGAATGACCATTAAAGCTGAAAAGTTTAGAAGTCAATCTTTAAAAAAATGCTTCTTATAAGAGAGAGTTTATGGGCTCTTAATTGTCACAGATTAAGCACTTTTCTAGGAGGTTGATTCAGTCTACTATAGAATGAAAAGAAGGATGGGACAAAGGGCAAATTTCTACAAGAGCCCCACAGAACCTATGAAGGGTTCCCCGGGACTGTAATGTTGGTGGCCCCGACTCTTCCCTTATGTCCTTTTATAGGAGGGTATAAGGTGTACACCTTTAAAAAATTGGTAAAAATATCCCGGATGCAAATTTGAATGTTGGTTATAAATTCCAAATGGATTTGGTTCTATTTACTTATAAATTATGTTGTCTTTGTGCATTTTGAAACTCATTGGTTCTAAACAAGTCCCAAGATAATTATGGAAAAAGAGTTCTCCAAGGCCATAAATATGTTTTCATTGTGGTATGTAGGCTGTTAAGAAGACTTGGAAAGGCATTTTAGCATATTTCTGGGCTCCCAGCCCACCTTTTCACTATGGCTAACCTCCTACCCAAAAAGTACATTAAATATATCATCATAGGATGATATAGCAGGATATATAGGATAGTAGCATGGGGATAGTGGATAAAAGGCTGGCTTGGAGTCAAGTCAAGGAGACCTGAGTTTGAATCCCATGTCTGATATTTTCAAATTATGTGACTTTGACCAAGTTACTCGTCCTTTCTCAGCTTCAGTTTCCTTATCTGTTAAATGGAGATTATAAATAGAGGATTAAATGGGGATTAAATAAAGTAAGGATGAAATAAGATAATGTATTTAAAATACTATATAGATGCCAGGTATCACCACCACCACTGCCACTACCGCCAGCACCACCATCATCACAGCTAGATGGTGTAGTGGATTGAGCGCTGGGCTTGGAATCAGGAATCCTCATCTTCCTGAGTTCAAATCTGGCCTCAGACTCTTACTAGGTATGTGACCCTGAGCAAGTCACTTAACTGTGTTTGCCTGCAAAATGAGCTAGAGAAGGAAATGGCAAACCACTCCAGTATCTTTGCCGAGAAAACCCCAAAATGGGGTCATGGAGAGTTGGACAGTACTGACCAACAACTATCATTATTACCAAATAATGCCTAATGTAACTTCTTTTAATTGCTTAACTAAAAGTAGAATTTTCAGATCCTGTATCAATCTCTGTTAGAATCTTAGGTTTCCTGCTGACACATTTATACTGATAACAGAAACTGATATTAAGTGAGACCCAAGTTTGTATCTAAATTATTTGCTTTGGTTCTAGCATCTTGCTTTGTCTTATTTTTCCCCATATATTTAGAACGGTCTTTCTAATAAGCACTCTCTAGTAGGATTTATGGGGTACATGTGTGTGTGCACCCAAGCAATCAAGCAATCAAGGTCTCTTAAGCATCTATGTGCCAGGCACAGGGCCAAGTGCTGTCCGTATTTGGATCTCTTCATCTCCTTGACCAGGTGAGACTCATTGTTCTTTGCTTCTGTAGAAAAGCAGCTCTTTCTGGAGATTTCCATGGGACTTGCAGGCTGACGTCCTCTGTTAAATTTATGTTCTATTTCCTTGCTCCCACCTACGCCTAGAGGTCCACAACTTCTAGGGAGAAATACCTTTCCAACAAGTAGGCTCCTTTTGCATGTCAAAAAAAATATTGTTTTCCCCAGTTACATGTGTAAAGAGACAGAAGCAGCTTTTAAAAATTTGAGATCAAGGTTAGAAGGAAGAAGCAGAGGGGAGAGCAGATTGACATAGTAGTGGGCAGCCTGTCAGAAACAGGACACCAAGTTCCTGAGCACTGTTCCTGTGACAAAAAAGCAAGAGACAGATGTGCTCTACAGGGGAAGGGCACATGGAAAGGCCCTCCTACTTAAAAATAATCTACATACATTTTACCAACTGGAAATTAATTCGGATTAATAAAGTCCTCTTTTACAAGGTAAATGTCTACCAGAAAGGTGAAAGCCTATCATTCATATATATGTTCATACTGAGGCATGAGTGCCTTTATTCAGTTTGTCTTCCTTAGATCAATCAATTCTATAAAGGATTAAAAACATTTTTTTTACGGGGGCAGGGGAGAAGGAGAATAGAAAGGTTAGAAAAGGGAAAGATAATTTAGAAGTAGAGGACTTGAGTGCCTTGGGATGGGCGGGGACTTGAGCTATTCAACTTAGCCTTGCTCTGGCCAACATTTTTATCAATGCCTTAATTATCTTCATTGTGAGGCACAGTATAGTAGAGCAGCTTTGGAGTCAGAGGACCCAGGTTCAAATCTTTTCTCTGGCATGTGATTCTGGGCCTCAGCTTCTTAATCCATAAAAGGAAGATCTTACATTAGATAGCCTTTACGTTCCTTTTCAGCTCTCTTTTATGATCCTATGAACACGTGGATGAGATGCTCACCAAATTTGTAGATGACATTAAACTGAAAGTTGTAGCCAACACATGGGGCAATAGACAAGATTCCTGAGTTAGGATGATGGGCTGAATGTGATATATTAAAAATTAATAAGGATAAAGTTCTGGAGTAATTGATAGGAGGCTGACCTCGGAGTCAGGAAGATGGACTCACATTGTACCTTCGACATATACTAGCTGTGTGATCATAGGCTAGTTATAATTTCTCAGGGCCCTAGTTGACCCTTTAGGACTCTGAACTACAGATTAGATGTCTGTTTGCCTCAATGGAGAGAGTTTCGGGTGAGGAATTGAGGCAGTTAAGTGGCACAGTGGATAAAGTACTCCACTAGGAGTCAGAAAGAACTGAGTTTGAATCATGCCTCAGACATTTACTAGCTGTGACATCAGGTAAATCACTTAACCTCTGTTTGCCTCAGTTTCCTCAACTCTAAAATGGGAATAATGATAGAACTTACCTCCTAGGGATGTTGTGAAGATCAAATGTGAAGATCTTCATAAAAGATCAAATAAGGTGTTTAACACAGCGTTTGGCACATAATAAAATGATTAATAAATTATTAATAAATAAATTAATGCTTGTTTCCATCTAGGAGTTTTTTATGTTGATGAAATTATAGGTCTGGGACCCCCCCCCCAAAAAAAAAACACAAAAGTAAAATCCTGGGTTAAACATTCGGGTTAAAAAAATCAACCGTACAGGTAAGTTACAGAATGGGGGAGAGGCAGTTCGACGCTAGATCCAGGCATTTTAGCAGACCAAAGGTTCCAAATGACATAGTATGCTGTTAGAATCTTAAGCTGCATTGAAAACAATGGCCTCTGGAATGAGAGAGTGGATAGTCCCATTACACTGGGCTCTGCTCAGACCCTATCTGGAGCCTGTAGATAGGCTGGAATGAGTTCGGAAGAGGATGATTAGGACATTGGTGGAGGGAGGGCAGGCTGGAGACCGTGCTATACAAGTATTTGTGGAAGGAATGAGGGATGGTTGTTGTTATACAGAGGAGGGGCCTAGACTTTTTCTGCTTATCCGAAAGAGTTATAACTAGGGTCAATAGGTAAAAATTGCAGTGAGGCCGATTTTAGGTTTGATGTAAGGAAAAATTTCTGAACAACTAAAGCTGTTTAAATGTGGAACGGATTGCTTTGGGCAGTAGGAGGTTTCCCTTTACTGGGGGCTTTGAAGCTGGCATTAGGTGACTGTTTTGGGGTATTTGAAACAATTAAGGTACAGACTGAACTAGGTAATCTCTTGAGGCCTCTTCTGCCCCTGTGATTGTGTGAGAGAGTGTCAGGGGAAAGGGGTGATAAAGGGAGATGGGAGGGCACCCAAGACAAACTTTGTCTACTTTACAAATTTTCCTCGAGTCAGACTGAAAATCCTTTCCAGTTCTTCCCCTGGCTCTAGGGCCATGACTTGGTGATATTGGGTGATTGATTATATCATATAACTAAAGGATATTTCAATGAGAAGCAGAAAGAACTGTTAAAGAAGAGAGTGATATAAGGTCACTCCTGTAAAAACAAATTCAATTCCAAAATACTTAATATACCAATTATCACCTGTCGAAAGTAGGGGTGGATGTTCATGATCTGCATATGACTTAAATTGTTTATAGGTTTTAAAGTGTCAAGGCCAAAATGAAAACATATTTGTATCCCTGTAGAAATGATTCAGTATGCATTTTGGAATTTCCACTCATCCAACCATGGCTGGGAGCAGAACATTTAGAAATGCATGAAAACAAGGAATCTTACAAGAAAGCAGAACCAAATCCATTTGGAATTTGTGACTAACATGCACATTTTCCTCAGAGACATGTTCATCATCTTTTGGTGGCAAGTCTTGCTCCTTGTAAATGGATAAGAGGAAAGGGCCAAGAGACCACCAAGAGTGAGAGCAGGTCAGACAAGCCCAGGCTGGAAGTCAATGGATTTCACACTTGCTATCAACCAGAATTTAATTCACTATCAACCAGGGCTGCCTCTGAATCAGGCACCTCTAAGCCAAGAGACTCCTGATCCCATTACTAATCCTCTAAGCCACTTAAGCACCCAGATTCAAATATTTTTCAGCTGTTTTCCAGTGAGGTGTGCCAAAATGCTGGTTTAGAGGTGGGGAGTGGAGGGTGTTAATATTCTAGGGAAGCTCAGATGGACTGAACCCGAGGTCATGTTTTTAGGGTGATGCTGTGGGCTGAATAGGGGAGAAATGCAAGCAGGCTGTGAGGCAAGTCCCTGAGCACTGGGTAATGGCTGCGTGAGCCTTCTTGGGGACCACAAAGATTGTAGGATTTTACAACAAAATAACCATTTCATTGGCTGCCCTGTTGCTATGGCCATCCACGTTGCTGTCTGTGGAATGTATGGACGATATCTATGATAGCTAAAATAGGAAATCTCTCATGTTTCTCACGAGTCTTACTAGAACATCGGGTTCTCTAAAAACGAAAGACGGAGCCACAAGAAGGTATCCCAGTAAACTCATATGGTGCTGTGGTTCAAAAGGTGACACACAAAACATATGTAGTTGAACAAGTGTGAGTCTACTATTTAATTGTGGCTGGAGCCTGGTGATATGTTAAGCTTGAAAATTTATTGGCTGTAACAGAATGGAACTCTTCCATCCCACTGAAATCTCTGGCAGCCTTTGGATGTAGCATCTGGCTTATTAATTTGGCCAGTGGATGAAAGATAATCATGCTTCAGTCCTTCCAAGGATCTAAAAATTGGATACACAAAAATCACAGACAGGCACAGTGAGCTCTTGTGTTTCCTCCATGGGTTCCTAATGGTGTTACTGCAGATTTTGATTGGAATGTGTTGAATGGGATGGCAGACGGACAACAGGCTTCTTGTTTTTCCAGTGAGAATTGCTATGCTTTAATTATGATCATCTTTTTTGAGGGCAATATTTTAATCAAAGACCAGACAATTGAGGGAATCAGCTCACTTCTTGTGGCTTTATTTTTATGACAAAATTTGAATTAAAACAGAACATTAAAGGGGGGAGGTGATGGCAAGTAGTAAAAATGGAGTTTATGAAAATTGGGGTTGGGGGGCTCAAAGTGCATCTTTTGAAAAAATCCCTAATTCTGACATCAAATACAATTTGAGATCTGGGTAGGATATCAAAGTGAGTGGTAGAAGATGGATTAAGAAAAATTCTGGCTTAGGGGAAAAGGGAAAATTTAGACTCTTTCTTCTTTTTGTCCTCTTCCATCTTTCTGTTTCTTTTTATGTCTCTTTTTCTCCCTCTCCCTTCCCTCCCCATTTCTTTCTCTCTTCATCTTTCCACTCCTCTTCATAGTTCTTTCATTGCCAGGTTTTCTATCTTTCCATTTCTCCATTTCTTTCTCTACCTTAACTTTCCTCCCTTCCCCCCTTCCTAGCCTATCTTGCTTCCTCTCACTTTCTTCAAACTACCCTAGACTATACTGCTCCTTGGTACTTTAAAACCTCTTTGCTTCATTGATTCAGAATTTGTGATAAATTCAGACCTGGGGGGCTGAGGTTTGCCTATGTAATATTTCTTTAAAAAAAGGTTTAGTAAGCAAACACATTTTTCAAATGTAATTGACAAATTAGTAAGTTCCCTGAGGATAGGGGCTATCTTTTGTTTGTTTGTGTCCTTAGCATTCAGTACAGTGCCTGGTACATAGTAGGTGCTTAATAAATGTGTACTGATTGATTTCTCTGTTCTTATGGATTTTGATACAACAATTATATGTGCACTCATTATATACTACTAATTACAAAATAGTTATTCATTAAATAGACTCTGATCTTTACTTAGAACCACTTTGGCAGGCTTTGCATAGAGCAACTGACTTTTTAATTTGGCCAGTTAACTTTGTTAACAATTCTTTGGTGTAGATCCTACTTACATTACTTTGGGCTCCATGGGCAGAGTGCCCTTATTAAACTCAATGGTAGAGCTACAACCAGCTGCTGTGTAGTGATGAAGAATGGGGATAGAAAGAGAGACTGAACTTATGATTTCAATAATCTAGGGAACACTATGGTGAAGAAATTCTCTACCAATGGAGCTTGGTACCTTCTCTGGAAGTTGAAATCATAGAGAGCTGCCTCAGTGGCTTCCCCAGGGTTACACAGCCACTCTGTGTCTGAAGCATGAGCTTTGAACCCAGGACTTCTGGCTCTAAGACCAGCTATACTAATCCTATACTGTCACTGGCTAATTAAAAATCACAGCTACTCCAAATGGGTCATTTAAATAACTTTAGTTTATTTTCCCACCATATGTGTTACCAGGGACATAAGCAGCTAGAGAAATTCATAGATTCTAATTTTACTTCTTTCTTCTCTGGTGCTCTACTGATAGGAAAGCAGGTGAGCTTTATCATTTGAGAGATATATAGGACTAGTTTAACATTTTCAGTTTATTTCACATCCTTGACTTTATTTTTATTTTGAAAGTGACATTAAAAAGAATTTGCACTGACAGGGCTTGCTTTGACCCCCATGGCTAAACTCAAGAGGGTTTTTCTGCTTTCCATGTAAGTCAGGACTCATTTTCTTTCTTTTTTTAAAATTAATTTAAAAAAAAACACAGATCCACTCCTCCTTTCTCTTTCCTCCATCTCTATATCTCTTTATCCCTTCCCTGTCTCTCTCTCTCTTTCCTCCTTCTTTGTCTCTGTACCTCTCTCTTTTTTTCCTTGCTCTGTCTCCCACCTCTGTCTCTGTCTCCTTATTCTGGCTTTGTCTTCTGCCTCCCCCATCTGTTTCTCTTCCCCCCTTTTCCCCTTCTGTCTCTTTGTCTCCCCCTTCTCCTCACTTTCTTCCTTCCCTCTCTCCCATCCATCTCCCCCCTTCCCCTTTGGGAAGAGAAGAAACACAAAAGCCTCTGTTAAAAACATATAGTCAAGTGAAATCAGTTCTGCAATGGCTATGTCCAAAAAATATCTATCTCTATTGGTGCTCTAAGTCTCAGAAGTTGTAGTCTGTTTCATTATCAGGACTAATTTTCTAAATAAAAATCTCGAAATCTCACCTAATCCAATCTATATCTTAATAGGATTCCCCACTACATCATTCTCTACTTCCCCAGTCAGCCCATTACATTTTGGGCCCAATCCGACTATTAGGAAATTTTTCCTGATATCAAGCCCAAATTTGTCTCTTTGCAACTTCTACATTTTGCTCAAGGACTAGCTTCTACGATAATGCTTTTCCTGATCCCTCAGCTACTAATGCCCTCCATTTGTTGCCTTGCAATTAGCTACCTTACATTTATTTTGTATTTATTCTGCACATATTTTTTTTTAAAAAAAACCTAAGCATTGGATATGACAAGTACCAAATGAAATTACTTTTCCCCTTTGATTCCCCAGTACTTCTACACAGTGCCTACAAGGGTAACAGATGCTTGGTGATTGACTCCACTCTTTTTCACCTAGTTCTACCTTCTGGTGCCAAACAGAATAAGTATAACCTGACTTTCAGATGATAGTCCTTCAAATATTGAAGACAGCTCTTAGTCTCCTATTCATTCTCTTTTCTCCAAGATTTGTAGTTCCGTCATTTCAGTCATTTCCAACTCTTGTGATCCTGCTTGGGGTTTTTGGCAAAAATACTGGAGTGGTTTGCCATTTCCTTCTCCAGCTCATTTTACAGATGAGGAAAATGAGGCAAAGAGGGTTAAATGACTTGCTCAGGGTCACAGAGCTAGTAAGTGTCTGAGGTTGTATTTGAACTCATGAAGATGAGTTTTCCTGACTTTAGGCCTGGCACTCTATCCACTGCACCACTTACCTTCCCCTTCTCTAAGCTAAATGTGCCCAATTCTTTCAACTGATCACTACTTGGCACAATCTAGAGACTCTTCACTATCCTGACTGCCTTCCTATGTCAATGGCCTTCCCAAAATGTGGTGCCCAGAACAGAAAATAAAATATTTTTTATGGACGTACAACTCAATCACTTTGGTGGAATTTCACTCTTGGTTATGGAAGTGCGTGCGTGCGTGCGTGTGTGTGTGTGTGTGCGCGCGCGCGTGTGTGTGTTAAACTCCAGGTGAGAAAAATATCTTGCTCAACAGTCTGCAAATTTAGCCAAGCGGGTTTCCCATATCCTTAAATCCACCATGATTATGATACAATGTCCCTGAGTTGACGCGGTAATTTGGTGATTTACTTACATGGACCAGACATCCACCTTTGGACCATATTTCTTATGAGCCAGCAGTTCCGGGGCAGCATAGGCTGGGCTTCCACACTGAGTGTTTAACAGCTCCTGAGAAAGACCCTCCAGCTTCATAATGTTGCTCAAGCCAAAGTCTGAAAGATTTACAAACAGCCAGACCTAAAAAGTTCAGCTCTGACAGAGACCACTTAATTCTTTTGACCAGTGGCCTGGGTGAAAAAGTCTAGGAGTAACCATAAACCTTATGGTGCTTGGCTTGTGGAATGCTTTCTTTCTTTCTTTGACCACAGTAGTGGTTCTTATAGGTATATGGATATATCTACAATACAGGCCCAGGAACTGTCCTTAAAACCAATTTTCTTATTTCCTCAAATGACTTGGTTCTCTTTTAGCAAGTTCTCCTGGAATTTCCCTTGGATCCCTCCTTCCCCTTGACCTTAAGTTGTGCAACAGTATGACAGAGAGAAAAAAAACCCTGGACATTGGAGTCATTTACTCTCTGTGTGAACATGGCTGAATTGCTTCATCTTCGTTAACCTTAGTTGGAACTGGGAATATTGAAACTCATCCCTGCCTTAAAGGGTTGTTTGAAAAAGTGCCCCGCCTCCTTTTTTGGGGAGAGCAATGGAGTTAAGTGACTTGCTCAGGGTCACACAGCTAGCAAGTGTCTGAGGTCATATTTGAACTTGGATCCTCCTGACACCGGAGCTAGTCCCTAAAGATACAGTAGTACGTGCTAGAAGACCCGGGTTTGAAGATAATTCTGCTAATGATGAGTTGTATGACCTTGGATGAGTCTCTTCCCCTCCTGCATCCTGTTTCTTCATCTACAAAATGGGCTAGTCACTAGGGAAGGAGTATTAGATTGGAGCAGTAGAGATCAAGCAAGGGGCAGCAAAGTATGGTGGAAAGTTTTCAGGATTTAGAGTCAGAGTTTCTGGGGGTACATCTCAGCTTTGCCACTCTCTTGCTAAGTATAAGTATAGCCTTGTGTATGTACGTATAAGTATAACCTTGCTAACTTATTAATCTCCTTGTAACTGTTTCCCAATTTCTAAAATGAAGGGGTTAGGCTAGATAATGTCTGAGATTCCTCCCAGTTTTAGCCATTTCTGTTTCTATGACACACAGACTAGAAAACCCAGATCACAGATGGTCTTTCGCTCCTGACCTCATCACTTGTATTAGGAACCCTGTGACCTTAGGAGGCAAGGTCAAGGTGATCAAGAAATGAAAAAATTTCCTCTCCCCCACTTCTTTCTCCCTTGTTCTCTCCCAGAAAGTGCCTCTCTGCTGCCTGGCTGGAAAGGTATGGAAGCCCGTCTCAAAGAAGGAAGATATTGAAGCTATGTTTTTTTTTTTTTAGGGGGTGGTGGTGGTTGTTTCTCTCTCTCTCTCTGTCTCTCTGTCTCTCTCTCTCTCTCTCTGAACCAGGACCTTTGGTTACACACAAATAACTATAACTCTCATACTTTAGCACAGTTAGCCATTCCATGTAATGATAACAACAGCTCACATTCTCAGCTCTGGTCATCTTCTCTGGCTATCCACCATGCCTGTAATGCTCACTCTCTATTACTGCCTTTCTAGGCTTCGAGTCCCAGCTAAAATTCCATCTTCTACAGCAGAGGTTCCCAAACTTATTTTGGCTTACTGTCCCCTTTAAAAAATTGCGCAGCACCCCCTCCTCCCCTCAAGCCCCCAATCTTGGAAAATCTACTCTGTTTAACAGGTTTTTTTTTTGAAATTTGCATCATTTCAAAAAATATAAAATTTAAAAAAAGATACATGTTAAATTTAATGATTTATTATAAATTTGTGGGGTTTTTCCTGCATTGAAATTTTGATGGTGAAATATTGCATTATGTAACCATACAGTATTGTAAATAAGTCATTACATGCACATATTCCTGCCAATGCATGCTGGACTTCCTGTCATTGTGCTACAAAAATTTCCTAGTTAAGGCCTGTTGGTGGACTTGACCACTGATGGGTTATAACTTGCATTTTGTGTGTTTACTTGGAAAATAGTGTAATCACTACAACTTTAACTCTGTTACACAACAGATGAAACACGTACAAATGGTTTTTCAAAATTCTCTTCCTTTCTTTCCTTATGCTTCCACTGCCCCTTTATTTTTATTTAAGCCCCTCAATCGCACCTGAGGCTACTGCTCCCCCTGGATCAGTTCAGTGCCCTCCCGGGGGGGGGGTGTGATATTGCCCTCTTTGGGAACTTATGTCTACAGGAAGCCTCTCTCAACCTCTATTAATTCTAGTGCTTTCCTTCTTTTAATTATTTCCCATTTATCCTATGAATAGCTTTTACATAATTGCTTATTTGTGACCCCAACTTTGTCACCCCCATAGGGAAGCTAGGTGGTACAGTGGTTAGAACACAGGGTCTGGAATCAGGAAGACCTGAGTTGAAATCCTGCCTTAGTTACTAGCTGTGTGACCCTGGGCAAGTCACTTAACCCTATTTGCCTCAATTTCTTCATCTGTAGAATGAGCTAGAGAAGGAAATGGCAAATCTCTTCAGCCTCTTTGCCAAGAGAACCCCAAAAGTCAGACATGATTAAACAACAACAAAACTCCCCCACTAGGTTGTAACATCCCTGAGGGCAGGAACTCTCTTTTGCCTTTTTGTGTATGCCTAGGACTTGGCACAATGGCTGGCATATATTAGGTGCTTAGCAAATGTTTATTGACTGCAGCGTTCAGAAGGAATATCTCCACATTCCAGGTCGAAGAATTGTTGTGTATCCCAGCATTTGAGCTCACATTCCCATAGCACTTTAAAGATTTAAAAGCACTTTTTTTCGGAGCAGCTATGCTATCTCTGTGCTCTTGTTCACACTTTGCTCTGTCCTTGGAATGTCTTATCTTTCGCATTGTCTGTTGAATTTGTTCAAAATTCATCTCAAAATTCATCCTTTGGAAAACCTTCCTTGATTACCACTGATGTTTAACAAACTCTGAGCCCTCAACCCAGATCTAGGCTGTACAATCAGTCACTGTTATAAAGTTGCAAGTAATTAAAGGTATAAATTAAGTAAAATTATAAAGTTAATATGAAGTTATAAAGCTGCAAGTAATTAGCTTTGTGGTGACAGAGAATAATATTGATTAAAAAATTCTTCCTTATCCAAAGCGTGATTTTTATGCCACAGGAGTTATTACGGTTTTTGTTTGGTACAAACTGTTGTGAATTTATTTGTCCTACTTGCATTGTAGCAGAAAGTTCCAAGAGGGAGTTTATTTTTCTCCTACATATTCTAATAAATACATTTTGGATAGAATACATTGTAGAGGGCCATGTGGCCCTGGGACAAATTGCTTGACATTTTTAGGCCACAGTTTCCTTATTAATGGGGCTTGTTCTCTTTGGCCACTTTCCACATAGATTTAATAGAAAACAATTCGTGTACTGATGTAGTTTGTAATTGTACTTTCAGAACATTGGTTTGCGTTTTATGTAGTTGGTCAAGACTCATGGTAGGGAGTTTGAATAAAAAGGATTATTTTCAAATTATGATCTACAATACTTTGTACGCAGTAGATGCTAAAAATGTGTTTAATCGAAAATAACAAAATAATGAACTGGGTTTATAATAAATGAAACAATGCAGTTTGGGTTAAAAATAGTATAGACTAGAGAAGAGTTTCTGAAGGTTCCTTCCAGTCCTGTGATTCTGTGCATCATAAATTATAATACTGCTTAACAAAATCAGTCATTCGATCAGCAAATATTGACTAAGTGCCTGCTGTGTGCTGGGCTCTGTTGTAGGCACTGGGGATACAAATACAAAGAATGAAACAATTTCTATTGATGAAGAGCTTAAATGAAAATGAGGAACATAACAAGTATTATTATATATGTATATCATAATATATACATATACATGTACATATACACATATATACAATATACATAGTATGTACATGTATGGATAAAACCATAAATATGCAGCAAATAAATATAAAACCACCTGTACACATATACACATATATAAATATATGCACACATATAAACATATATACACATACACACATATACGTATGTATACATATACACATGTATACATACACACATGTATATGTGTTTATACATACATACACAAATGCACACACACATGCATGTATGTGTGTGTGTGTGTGTGTGTGTGTGTGTGTGTGTTGCTCTGGGAAGGAGGACCCTAGCAGTTTGAGGGAATCAGGAAAGGATTCACAAAGAATATAGTGCCTAATCTTAAAGTAAGAGACAGAGATAAGGAGGCCGGGGACCATTCCAGGCATGGGGAGTATTGAGTGTAAAGGCCCAAAGACTAGAAATGTTGTCACGTGGGAGGAACAGAGTGAGTAGCTAAACTGACACTTACCCACAATCTTGATACTGTTATTTTCATCTAAAAGAAAATTTTCAACTTTCAAGTCCCTAAGAAGAATGAGAAACAAGGTAAGCTTTATTGGACGGTGGAAACATTAGTGATTTTAGAATATTATAGTTGTGCACAGAACCCTTTTCCTTCCCCTTACAGTCCTCTTCTTGCACCCCATATTGACTTTATGCCTAAAATGTTAATGGAAATTTCCATAGCAAACCAGAGGAATGATTAAAATGGATATTCATATAGCGTTTTGAGGTTAACTAAGTACTTTACACGCATGATTTCATTTAATCCTGACATCTTGTGAGATCATTGTGAGGAATCCTACCTTTCTAATTTTCTTACACAGGATACAAAAATCCCCCACCACCCTGCATTTCAGTGACACTGGCCTCCTTGCTGCACTTCAGATGAGACACTCCATCTCTCAAATCTGAGAATTTTCACTGGGTTCCCTCCTCGTCTCTGTCTCCTGGCTTCCCTGGCTTCTTTCAGTTCTCAGCTAGGGGAGGCAGCTGGTGGTACAGAGGGTAGAGCACTGGGCTTGGAGTCAGAGAGACTTGAGTTCAAATCTAGCCCCAGATGTTTACTACCAATTTGATCCCGGGCCAGTCAGTTAATAATCTGTCTCCCTCCCTTTCCTTAACTGTAAAATGGGGAAAAAATAAGAACACCTACCTCCCAGGGCTGTTGTGAGGGTCAAATGAGATAACATTTGTGTGTAGTAGGTACTATAGAAATACTTAGTCTGTTCTACTAAAATCTCATCTTCTACAAGAAGTCTTTCCTGGTGCCCTTAATGATAGTGCCTTTTCTCTTTTCATTTTCTCCATTTTATCCTGGATATATCTTGTTTGCACATAGTTATTTACATTAGGCTGTGAGTTCCTGGAAGGTAGAGAATGTCTTTTGCCTTTCTTTGTATTCCTAGTATTAAGAGTAATACCTGGTATATAGTAGGTGCTTAATAAATGTCGGTTAACTTATTGATTGTGAGATTTCAAAAATTGGAAATATGTTCAAAGGTTATCTGAACCCCCTCGCTTTGCAAATAATTGAGACTCGGAGAGGTCAAATAACTTTCCATGAGGGCTTTCCTGACTCCTGAGTTGCCTAGACTTACCTCTCATTCAAATGACCTTGTACATACTTATATGGTGTCAGCTGTCTCCCCTAATTGAATGGAAATTCTTAGAACAGTGGCTACTTCATTTCCGTACCTGGCACATACTCCACATATATTGAATGTTCATTGATCAGTTGACTGGTAGCCCAAGGTGATTATATACAGTAAGTACTAGCTAGGATTTAAGCATATGAAGTAAGTATTAACTAGATTTAAACCCAGGTCCTTTGACTTTAAATTTGGTGCTCTTTCCAGGGCATGAGAGAATTATTTCAGTTTGCCATATTCTCAGAATGGCCAGCAACTTCTGGGCTGGATCCCAAAGGTCCTTCCTTGATTCTTACGCATTTGATGCCGGGCTGGCTTCAACACCTGGTATAGACATGTGAAAGACTCAACTCCTGGACTTCCAGACTGACCTTTTTGAAAATCATAAAGTCATAGCCTCCAACTTCTTTCAACTCCGAATTATTAGATGGCCAGAACATTCGTTCATTTAATAGGGGAGGTATAGATAATGAAAGCAAGAGGAAAAAAAAAACCCAGGAAATCAAAATCTACCAATAATTTTTACAATCCTACATTTTAATTATGAAGGGATCCCTTCTCTCCCACCCCTAATCATTTTATTATAGCTGCTAATAGAGATGAAAATGAACAGACTGGTGCCATTTCCTCTCTTGTCTGGTAGAAGTAATAATGTTGGGGATTGCCGACCTTTCAAAAATGGGATGCCAAGAAGAAAACTCTCATTCTTGTGATACTCTGGGAGTGATATGGGCACTATGAGCTGATTCTAATGAATGGTAGGTGCCAGGTTTTGTTTGTGGCAGGTAAGAAGAAAACCATGGCAGCAAGTGGCCCTAGTACTTCTGAAAATCATTCAGCTTACCATCTTTGGCATGTATGTATCTCATAGATTGCCAATCTTTGTTCACGTGTGTAGTAGCCAGAAACTGGGAAGTAGAAGAGAGAAGCAGGTGGGGGTGGAGAACCTGTAACCTCAAGGCCACATGTGGCCCTCTAGGTCCTCAAGTGCAGCCCTTTGACTGAATGTTTGGATTCGGTTAAAGGGCCACATGTAGCCTCAAGGCAGCAGGTTCCCCACCCTAGGCAGAAGAAAGTAGGGAAGTTTAATCTAAAGTAGAAAACTTGGAAGTGGGAATGTGATAGTTATCTTCAAATATTTTAAGGACTGTCTTGTGGAAGACTGATTAGAATTTTTCTGCTTGGCCCCAGAGGGTGGAACCAGGAACAAAAATCCTTAATAATTAGAGCTGACCATAAGTGAAATCGGCTGTAGGATTCTCCTCATTCACAGTCTTAAAACAGAGGCTGGACAAGTATATTGTAATTGGGATTCCTCATCTCCTTTGACCATTAGAACAGCCTTGCAAGATAGGTGCTATCAGTAGCCCCATTGTACAATTGAGAAAACAGCACCAAACAGAGCTGAAGTGATTTGCCCACTTTACTAGCCCAAAGCTAGTAAGCATGTGAGGATGGATTTGGCCTCAGCTCTTTCTGATTCCAGGCCCTGCACATTCTCCACTGTGACACTTAGCTTCCCATCTAGCTTGGAGTTCTTGTCCCTTAACCGATGCGTCATGGTTTATTCTCATGGTCATATTATTAGAGGACAAGTGGGATTAATTTCTTCTCATCTCAGAAGCTGGGCTTTGGTGTCTTTCATGAAGAATTTCAAGAGCTTGGAGAGAAATAAAAAAAAAAAAGCACCTTACCTGTGGACGATGCCATGGTGGTGCAGGTGGCCGACGGCGGACATGATCTGCCGGGTGAACCTCCTTACTTCCTTTTCTTCCAGTTTCTTTTGGTCACAGATCTTGTCCAGGAGATCCCCACCCAGACACAGCTCCATGACCATGTAATAAGAGTTTTCCGTCTCCAGGGTTTCGTACAGCTGAACAATGTGAGGGTGCTTGACCATTTGCTGAATGCGGGGCTCACGCTTCATGTTCTTTAAAATATAGGAGTCCTGCTGGGCTTTCTTCTTGTCGATGACTTTTATAGCGACCTTTGTCAGTGAACACAGAGAGGAAACTGTATGAAACACAGCCGCTAGTTCTGCTCAACACTGGGTGACGACGCACAAACAAAGCTAAGAGGTGAGGAGGACTGAATAAGTAGTGACAGGGGTGAGGGGTTTTAAGAGATTTTTATCATTTGTTAATGACTACAGCTCCATATTCTTAGCCACAATGTGAAATTTTAGTTAGAAATCCCCGGCAGTCAAGTGTAGCCAAATAGAATTTGTTTTTGGCAATTCACTAGCTCTGCTTTGGAGGACACTTTTTTTTTGAGGCAGAGTTGGAATCAGAACATCTGGGTCCAATTCCTGTTTGACCCTGGGAGAACAACGAAATCTCTCTGATCTTCAATTTCATCTTCTGTAGAGTGGAGATAACGGCAGCATGGATGACATCGGACTGTTATGAGGTGGCAGTGCAAACAGTAATAACAACTACAAGTGGCATTTATATAGTCCTTTAAGGTTTCCAAAGTGCTTTATTTATGTTGCCTTATTTGATTCTCACAACAACCCTGTATGGTAGGTGCAATTATTATCTCATTTTGCAGATAAGGAAACTGAGGCTGACAGAAAGACAATAAATGATTTGCCCAAAGTCATAAAGAGGATTTGAACTCAGGTCTTTCTGACATTCCAACACTCTATCCACTAAGCCGCCTAGGTGCAAAACACTTTGCAAACTTTTAAAGTTTGTAAAAAATAAAAATTAATTAATATTTTTAACATTAACTTAATTATTACAAATCAAATGATTACATTAATATCATCGAATTGACATTTATTAATTAATGATTAAAACAATTAATTTTAATTTAATATTTTGACAATAAAACATTAATATTAAAATATTATCTAAATGTGAACCATTATTATTATAAGTAATATCTTACATGGGGGCAGCTAGGGGCCACAGTGAGTAGTGTGCCAGGCTTGGAGTTAGTAAGATGCATCTTCATGAGTTTAAATCTGGCCTCAGACACTTACTAGATGTGTGACCTTAGGCAAGTCATTTAACCTTGTTTGCCTCAGTTTCCTCATCTGTAAAATGAGCTGGAAAAAGGAATGGCAAACCACTCCAGTATCTCTGCCAAGAAAACCCCAAATGGGGTCACGGAGAGTGGGACACGACTGAAATGACTGAACAACAACAACGAAATATCTCATATACGTGAGGACCAAATTTGTTCATCGAAATCATGAGCTCATAGATCAAATTTTAAAACAATTTGTCTAGAGCTTGAAGGATGGCCTCAGAAGCCATCTAGTGTAACAGTTTCCTTTTACAGATGATTCTACTTGAAGCTGAGAGGGATGGCAGCTAGGTGACCCAGCGGATAAAATGCTGGTCCTGGACTTGGAAAGACTCGAGTTCAAATCCAGCCTCAGATTCCAGTATCTTTGCCAAGAAAACCCCAGGTGGGGTCAGAAAGAGTTGGACATGACCAAAAAAAAAAAACCAAACCAAAAAAGAGGAAGATTAAGTTACTTGCTCAAGGTCACGTAGGAAGGCAATGTCAGAGGTGAGATTTGAATCCAGATCCTCTGACCAGGGCCAATGCCTTTTTCATGCTCTGATCACAGTATGAATTTAGAGAAATGCCAGTACAATTTGCCAAGGGACATCCTGGAAAACCATCTATTCCCTCTATAACCTGCTCCTATAATTCTCCTTACTACAACAGCCTGACAGCAGGAAGATTCCATCTTTCACTTTGCTGAGCAAAAACAGACTGACGGCTATTTTATTGGAAACCCCTAGTTGACAACTTAAATACTGATCCCTGTTCTATATTCCCTGACTTTGCTGTCATCTCCTGTGAAAAATGCCTCCATCATATATCTTAGCATGCTCAAATTCTAAACAATATAACCTTGTGTGTGGAACAAGTGAAGACCTCTCATAAAAGAGGACAAATTAAATAAATAGAAATAAGTAGGATAGTGAGTCCCATTTCTCTACTTAGATATTTTCCTTTCTGTAAAGCCATTTCTCTGCTTAGATATTTTCCCCTCTATAAGCCAAGCTAGTGACTGCAAGGCCCCCGAGATTAAGAATAGGACACAGGATGCTCACATCCTGTGTATTTACCTAATGGCGAGAGGCCTGAAAGAAAGAAAGGTTGAGGTGAATAAGTCAGCAACCATAAAATCATCTGAGAATGACGATAGGACACAGGATGCTCAGCCCCTGTGTATTGACCCCAGGATAAGGGACCTTCCACTTGGGAGAAGAATGGATGAAAAGCTGGAAAGCCAGGTACAATGTAGACGTGCAAGACCAGTCAGGTATGAATGATGGGAGACAAGGTGTAAGGGTGCTGGGGATATCCGTCATAGGTGTAAGGGTGATGGGAAAGGCTAGTTTGCCACAGATGTGAAG
>CM053627.1:158160390-158187806 GCA_028646595.1 Phalanger gymnotis
GTTAGGGACCTATATAAACACCCCAATTCTCTGTGTCCAGTGCGCTCTGACACTGAGAGGACCCCCCGTGCTCCTGGTGCCCGAGTTGCTCTTTCCCGTGGGATCGTAATAAATTTTCCTTTCTACTTTTACCTTGAGATGCCTCTGTTTTTAATTTTTGGATTCGTAAATCTGTACCACACACTTGCCTGGAAAAAGACTCAAACTTTAAGATATGCATTCACTGGTCCCTCACTGTGATCTATGGAAAAACATCTGAAACCCTGGTCTATTTATGTTTTACCCCCTCTCCTCCCACCTGCTCACAGATAGGTAACCATATGTCAGTGCCATGGCCTGACTGATTCCGTCAAGGTGCATTTACCTTTTCACCTGTGGGGAGATGCAGTCCCTCCATCACTTTGGCAAAGGAGCCCTTGTTGATCATTTTCCCCACCAGGTAAGTCCCAACTTGTTTGGTGTGAGGGAAAGTTTTAGCTGTTTCTTGGGACATTTTCCTGAAACATGCAGGCATCTGTAAATCGTGTCTTTTCTTCTTTTTCCTCTTCTTTTTCAATTCAGGTAATAGCCTATCCACATTGTTAGTATCAGTTACTAGACCATCCAGGGTTGTTTTAACTGATGCAGGCATCTTCACTGATACTCACACAGCCTGGTTGGGGTAGCCTGTGATTAATAACAAATATCAATCTTTAAGCCTACATAGACATTTCTGAGCTTCGGGAAGAATGCAGGCACTGAGACTTCCTCCCTCTTCACCTGGTTCTTTGCTCCTGATGCCTTGACCACAGGCATACAGATCAGCTCAGGCAGAATAAATGTGTGGATTATTTACCAAACCTGATACATGATGTCAATTAATGGCCCAGCACTGCCAACTCCCTTGACACCCAATCCCAGCCCTTACCTGGAATAAACCATTGTCCTTCACAGACCAAGTGTTAAGGCTTGCCAAGGCTCAGCCAATCAGCTAAATTGAAATCGTGTCTCTTAATATGCCTTTCCAAATGGAGCCTGGAGCTAAACTGTTTTGTCCCCTAAAGGCATCCTGTGATTTTAGAGGCAAATAGAGCAATGAAATGCAATTAGCTAGAAACTTGTGGCAAGGGTTTAAACAAGCTCTCATGCTGAGGTTACATTAATACCCCAGAAAACACAGCCTACCGTACTGATTTTTATTGTCCAGAGAGGGTTTTTTTTGGAATTTTTTCTGGAAACACCTATTTTATGGCTAGACTGAAAAGTTGATCCAAATTTGCATTTTAAAATCCTTATTTTTTTAAAGCAACAAACTGCCCTGCACTTGAATTCTAAGTGGAAACTTGATATTCCTCACATATCAGAGACTCTCTTATTGTATGGTACAAATCCTTGTCACTCACTGCCTTCAGGAGATGCCTGCCTGCCACAGTTAGAGGCAGGTCATATTCTTAACCATTTACACTTGACTTAGGATGATTTAAATCGAACTTTTGCTTAGAGCTGGCTGTTGCATAAGATATTTCAATGCATATACTACGGCGTTTGTCATGCGACAGCATGCAGAGCTGTGTTGCCTCTGAATTATGGACAGAAATATTGCTAGGGTGGGGCATTTGGGGCTTTGCCCTAGGGTGCCAAATTTCAAGGGTGCTGTTGGCACTTGTGGTCCTTTTGCAACCTAGAAACAACAAAGCACCTCTTAATTAGGCAGACTAATAGTTAAAATAGGAAGCTGTCAAATTGTGGGCTGTGGTGAAGCATTCTCCTGTCCTTCCTCTCTATCCTATTTCCATATCCTCCCCACCCCTCACCCCCAACTGAAGGCACTAATCTATTTTCCTTTGCCCTGGACTTAGTTTGTCCCTGGTGCAAACATTGCGAGTTCTAATTCTACCTATGGATTCTCTCTTTCTGGCTCAAGGTAAACCTGCAACACATATGGAGCTCAGTTCACTTGTTCCACTCCTTCCAAGGGGGAGAGAACCTGCGGCCTCGAGGCCATATGTGGCCCTCTAGGTCCTCAAGTGAGACCCTTTGAATAAATACAAACTTCACAGAACAAATCCCTTTAATAAAAAGATTTGTTCTGTCAAACTTGGACTCAATCAAAAGGCCGCATGCATCTGAGAACCTAGAAGGTCAAATGAGGCCTCAAGGCCACAGGTTTCCCACCCCTGCCCTTAGACTAAAGAAGCTGGAAACCAAGCACTCATTTACTACATTGCCTTAATAGGATATGGTCCCATTTCAATCCAACTACCTGACATTTCACATCTGTCTCCTTGTTTATGCCATAATAACTTTTGGAAGATTCGCCCAGTTTTGATCAAATTTCACACATAGGCATAAAAGCAGCCTTCCAGCTGTGTTTTGTACAGCAACCAAAGTCTATCAGCGTCTCCTTCACTGAAGACAAGTGAGATTTTTCAGTGGAGAGAAAATTGACTCTGGGGTCCCAGGATGTGAGCTCAAAGCCCATTTCTGAGTTTATCATCTGTGTTGTTTTGGTAAAAATGACTTAATCATCTCAGTTTCTTCATCTGTAAAATAAGGGATTTAATTAGTTGGCCTCTGAGGTCCATACTAGGTCTAGATTTGTGTTTCTCAAAAAGATATAAATTTAGGGGAAAAATTGAAGTTAAGAAAGTATTTTTGCAAATAGATGAAAGGAGGCTAGATGGTGTACAAGGTAGTAAAATTCCAGTAGGTCAGGATTCCTGTATGTGAAGCTCTAAGTATAGATACCTACCTAACACAGCAGCAAACACAGTTCAGTTAGTTTCAGCTAAGTGTTTTGTTCTAGTCTCTTTAAGGATATAAGTTCATGCTCTGAAAACTTACCCAGAAATAATTTATTGATGTTAAAACAAAGGATACAGAGAGGGCATGTGCCAGCCTGTGACATAGCCACCTGGGTCCCTTTTGTCCTGATTCTAGGACATGCCACAGTACACATAGAGCCTACCCAGGGGGGTGATCAGCTTTGCCAGGACTGTAGGCTGACTTGACTGGCACCTGGAACACTTTATAGAGCTTTATACAAAAGAGTAAACAAAGGGAAGAAGAATCCTTTACAAATCCACCCTTTTTGGAGAAGAAAGCCCTCAGGCACTTAGGAACAGGCCAGTGGTGAATAAGCTAGATAAGTGAGTTACACACAGATTTGTTAAATTCCTTTGGCATTTTTGCCTTTGGATTCTCAGTCATTCAGACTGTTGCTGTCTATGGGTCCCCACCCCCACCCCCAACCTCTTTCCCCTTTTTGTCTTGGGCGAAGAGATCAAGCCTGACCAATTTTACTCAGTATTCAATCAGTGTCTTTTTGATAATAGTACAAAAAAGAAAAAGGAAGCCAACCAGGAAGAAAGAAGGTATAATTACTTTTATGTTTTGCCCTTAGCATTATTGCCTTCAGCAAATAAGGAACAGCACAGAGAAACTTGCTGTTTGAATGTGCTGTTCTGGAGAATCTTAATAAATTTTATCAATTACTTGATTTCTAAAACTTTTAGCCTTCAATCATTATACCTCCTGAAATCCACAGAAAGGAGGAAATGGGTTAACTAATTTGAGGTGAAGAAACCATTAAGAGAGATAGATAATATAGATATTTGAAATTATTTTTTCCTGTTTTTATCCAGGTAAAAATTCCTTACTGGCTTCTGCTTACTATACTAGAGAAAACAAAATAAAACCAAAAATAAAACAAAATCCAACTTTGATGAGAAATAACCCTTCCTCTCAACCAGAATAATGGGAATGACTGAATGTTAACTTTGTCATTTGACACCAGTGAGGGACAGCAAGAGAAAATTATTAATTCATAACACAGAGGTTTAGACATTACTTTATTATAAGCATAAATTCTAGAAGAGATCAGTCCATGGCTTACCTGGAAGGACTTTTCAGAATAATAGTCTGGGGTCATGAAAACAATCCTGGCTTTGGAATCTTGGATTCAAATCTCTGCTTTTTTGTTTATTACTTGTATGGTCTTGGGCTAACTTTTCTGGCCTTCATCTGTAAAATGGAGGTGAGAAGAAGAGTTAAATTAGGTGATATCTTAGGTTCCTTCCTAAATCCATGATCTTATGATTTAAGAAGTAGACTTCATTTGGAAATAGAAAATTGGCAGTAGAGGATAGGGTAGGGTGGGTCAAGGGATGGAGAAAATAGAAAAAAGTCTAAGAAAGAAGAACCCATAGAATTATTCATCATAAGATTGATTCATTCAAAAATATTCATAGATAGCACATACTATTATAGAATGGCCTGTGCTAGGCACTGCGAGGAATACAAATAATTAGACCACATAGCCCCTAACTTTGAAAAGCTTGCAATCTAGTTGAGGAATATACAGGGAAAATTAAATAGCAATTCTACAGGTGAAGCATTCTCACCTGATTCTCAGAATTTAGTGCTCCAATGAGAGATTGCCTTCTGAGAACACCAGATGTATAGGTCTTTTTAGTAGAGGTAGAATAGAAAGAATGTTGACCTCGGAGTCAGAAGATCTGGGTTCAAATCCTAATTTTGCTTATTACTTGTAGGATCTTGTCCCACCAAGTCACTTAACCTCTTCTATGATTTTGTTGGTGTGGAGCTCACAAGCAGCCTGTAGCTCAGAGAGTGCGCTGTGGTTAAGTGACTTGCCTGTGGTCAACATAGCTTGTTACAGTGAGTTTTGGAGCTCCCTCTTGCTGGCAGTTAGGTGGCGCAGTGGACAGAGCATTGGGCCAGGATTCAGGAAGACCTGAGTTAAAATCTGGCCTCAGATACTTGCTAGCGGTGTGACCCTGGGCAAGTCACTTAACCTCTGTCTTTCTCACTTCCCTTATAGGTAAAGTGAAGATAATAATAGCACCTACACCCTCCCTCCCCCTCCCCACATATTGCGAGGATAACATTTGTAAAATGCTTAGCACAGTGCCTAGCACACAGTAGGCACTTAATAAATCCTCTCTCCCTTTTTTTCTGCTTCCTCTCTTATCTCTTCAAAATCTTTATAAGAAAGTTGTATTTTGTGTCCCCTTTTCACACACTATACCCCAGGATTAAGACATGTTATAGATGTGGGTCAAGATCTGCTCATGAGTCCCAACAAATATGTTTCTTTTACTAGCCAACCACAGGACAGATTAATTCAAAGAAAAAGACATTTAATTGACAGCATAGCAATATAAGTAACAAGAGTGATTTTTGCCATGCACAAAGAGGCATGTCGTCTTATAAATTACCATACCACCAGTTGAGGAAGGGATGCACTCACTGTCACATGACAAGGGAACACACAAAGTCGAGCAGATGCGTGGAGAACACATGTGGCCAGAGCTCATATGACCAGGCCCTCTAACACTACAGGACCGCTGGTGTCCTCCAATGATGCCATTAGGTGACTCTCGTTCCACATTGACTTGGTCTCTTCTATTGTTCTGTTCTTTCTCCTGGTGCCCTTCTCTGCAGGATGCTTCTGCTGCTGCCCTGTTACCATTATCTGCCATCACCCGCTGGTCATTGGCTAATATGAGTCCTTAGGTTTTGGGGTTGGTCGTTTTGGTAGCTTGACATCCCCAGGGACCGTCTTTAGAGCTTTTAAAATCCCCAGCTAGCTGTAATTTGCCATGAAGCTCCTAAAATTTTTAAAGTCTTTCTTTGGAAGCCCTTTCATTTTGATATCTCAATCCAAATTATAAAATCCCAGAATGTGAGGGTTTCAAGGGACCTTGGTGTCCATTCGGTCCAACCCCCATATGAAAATAATCCCCCTTATAACATAACCAATGAATGGCCATTCAGTTTCTGCTCCCATACCTCCAAAGAGAGGAAACCCACAACGTCTATCAGCAGTCTTTTATGCATGTGATAGCTCTTAATTGTTAGGAAGTTTGTCTTGCTATCACACCTAAACTCCCTGTTCTGTCCTTTGGTGCTAAATAAACCAAATCTAATCTTCCCTCCAAGTGACAGTCCTTCAAATACTTGAGGACAGCAATCATGTCTCCCTGAGTCTTCTCTTCTTCAGGGTAAACGTGCCCAGTTCCTTTAACAAATTCTCACATGAATTATAGGATGAAATTCCTTTTAACTTCTATCCCTGACTCAATAGCCTGGGTCCCCTTCCTATTATCCCAAGGACGCAAAACTGCTAAAGTTAAGGGATTCTGATCAATCCCATCATGCCTCAGGTTGCCAAGCAAATCATCCTGAAGTTAACAACTTTCACCTTTGTTCTTCTGTTATATATTCCTGCCAATAATAAAATCATTGGTGTGTCTACAGAATAACCTTAGATGGTATCAGGAGCATCTTGGATGAAGGTATATAGGCAAGATTTTTCAAATCATATTCTATAGTAAAATATTATGTCTTTACAGACACAAGTAGAATTAAAGATACAGAAAATCAAAGATCCTATCAAACTTATTGATTGTTGACTAAAAAAAAATCCCAACATTCAGTGTAGAAAAATGATGCCTTGAAGGCTGTCCTCAAATTGTGGGCCTGTGTAGGATTCCAAAAGGAGGATGTGCAGGCAGCTGGATGAGACCACCTAGATTTGAAAGCTGCCTGGGCTAGCTACTCTGGGACCTTGAGCAACTCACTTAACTTTTCTTGGCCTCATTTTTTTTTTATCTCTAAAATGAAAGGCCCTTCCGGCCACTTTCAACCGTTAAGTCTATTATCTTTTTTTCTTTCTTTTTAATAATATTTTGTTTTTTCCCAAATATGCACAATTTTAAACATTCTTTAAAAAAATTTTGAGTTTCAAATTCTTTCTCTCCCTTTCTCCCTTCTCCTCTTCCTGAGACATTAAGCAATTCGATATAGGTTATATATGTGCAACCATGCAAAACAGTTTCATCTTAGTCATATCGTGAAAGAAAACAGATCAAAAATAAAGAAAGTGAAAAATAGTATGTTTCAATCTGCATTCAGATTCCATCACTTCTTTCTCTGGAGGTGGATAGCATTTTCCATTGTGAGTCCTTTGGGATTTTCTTGGATCGTTGTATTGCTGAGAATATCTAAGTCATTAACAATTCTTCATTGTACAATATTGCTGTTACTGTGCACAATGTTCTTCTGATTCTGCTCTCTTCATTTTCTATCTGTTCATATAAGTCTTTCCAGGTTTTTCTGAAATCGTCTTGTTCATCAGTATTATTCCTTATAATACCATAACTTGTTCAGCCATTGCCCAATTGATGGGCATCCCCTCAGTTTCCAGTTTTTGCCACCACAAAAAGAGCTGCTATGAATATTTTTGAACAAATACCTCCTTTACTCCCCTTTTTTTGGGATCTCTTTGGATACACACACTAGTAGTGGTTAAATCTATGGTCTCATATCTAACACAGTTCTAATAGAAGAGAGATAATTTATAGTCAGGTGCTGATTGTGTCAAACTCCATAATGTTATAAAGTCTCCTGAACAAGAACCGGGATTGCTCAAAAGGATTAAGCCCAACAACCCTTACAGGAAAAACTAAGTGGCCGAAGAAACTTTATTGTCCCTTCTATGATGTACAATTAGATGGACAGCCCGTAAAGGTAGTCAATCAGATCATACATCTTGGACGGCACCGCAGATAGACAATGGATGAATTGGTACAAGTATTGAATAGGAAGAGGAAGAGAGCAGGTATGATTGCATTTGGGAAACTCAGTAGTATTTTTATTGACCTCAGGTTTCTTCTTGGAATTAAAGCCCATCATTTTAACATTAAGATTTTTCTAGTGATGCTAGATGTGTACCTGGGGGTTGCAAAGGATGCAAAGGTTTAGATGAGTTGAGAACTGTATTGATCAATAGCAGGAATACATATTAGCGATGTCCCTCAAAGCATTTTTATGTCAATACTTTACAGTTTCACAATATTTTGCTAAATTTTTACTTATTTCTCCTCTTCTATATCTATATGCATCGTAGGAATTTGGGTAAATCTCTCTGTGCTTCAATTTTCCCTTTTGTAAAATAAGGGGATTAGATTAGATGATTTTCTAAGATGGCCTCCAGCTTTTATATCTCATGACTCTTTGACTTTAACTTCTTCATCTCTGTTGACAATCTTAGTTATTTAGATTTATAACCTCACAGTCATCTTTGACTAGCCCCTCTCTGCTATCCTACTTATCTAATTACTTGTCAGGTCTGATGGATTCTACCTCCGTAACCTTTCTCACCTTACCAGCTCAGGAACCACTCTCTTCTTGCCTAAACTATCTTAACAGCCTTCTAAAAAATCTTCCTATCCCTCTTTAAATCCATCCTTCATATTGCTTATTTGTACATGTGGTTTGCATGCTGTCTCCCTCATTAGACTGTCAGCTCGTTGAGGGCAAGGATTGCCTTTTGCCTGTCTTTGTATCCCCACTGCTTGGGAGGAGAAAGTGAGGCTGGTGACTTTGCACAGCCCTGCCTCACTTGAATCCAATTCACTTGTGAATCATGACATCTTCTTGATGTCATGGTCCTCTTTGAGAACAAAGAACAAACAGCAACATCCCCAATGCTTACTTAGCACAGTGTCTGGAACTTAGTAGATGCTTAATAAGTGGTGATTGACTGATAAGGAAAAGCAGAAGCCCACAATTCTTATCTTGATTCTATTTTTTTTTCCTTCTCAGACATGGAGAATGATATTTTGACTGGAAAGGACAGAACAAAAATAGCTTACTCAGATAAGTAATAAGACAATAAGACAGCTACATTTTGATGCATTCACAGTTCACCAGGTCTAGAGAACCAGAGTCCTGAAAGAATTGTAAAATGGGATTACTGAGTCCCTGTCAATGATCTTTGAAAGCCCGTGGAGAACGGTAGGGGGACTACAAGACAAGAGGGGAGCAAACATTGTCCTGATTTTCTAAAATAGAAAGAATCTATAAACTATGGGCCATTCTCTACAGCAGAGTTTGAAATCTTGGTTGTTCAACTAGAGAAAGGACCTCAGTGTCTGGGACCTTATCTTGCCAGGTGATCTTCAGAATCTACCTAAGACAATTCAAATGGAAGTGATTCCGTTTCCTGGCATGGTGGTGATAGACTGTCCAGGTTTTACAGGCATACAACAGAGTCCAGCACAATGGCTCTGTAGACCTTCAGTTTGGTAGGCAGACTAATTACACTTTCTCTCCTATACTTTCCTTTGGAGCCTCTGTAAGGGCAAGCAAAGTGGGACTTTTTACTGTTTTTTTCGTTTGGAGTGCTTCTCAGCACCAAGGAATCAAGTGCCTTTGATTGAATCTTGCCTTTGTAGGCCCACACCCTTTTGCTAATTAGGTCACAAGAGGTGTAAAGCCCTTGGGCCCTAAGAAAGGGCATACATATTCTGAGGGTAGCCCTTACACTAGAACTCTCAGAACTATGGGAGGAGAGGTTTTGCTTTGGGGGCTCACTCATTGGAAGTGTGTTGGTGTGGAGACTCTGGGTAGCTGTTAAGGAGCCCCTCTGACTTTGAAAACCCAGATGTTGGTTCTTCTCTCTCTGGTAACTATGTATGTATTGATATGGACAGATAGAAGCCCTATCTGCTGATTTCTGTCACTTACTCTGTTTATATAATTTCTGCTTGTAATTTCTGTTTGTGCTGTCTGTGAAGTTCAGGGTGCTGACTTTTTCCCATGAACTAAGTGAATGATATATGTATGTTTAATTAAAGTGAGATTGTAAACCCCTTAAAGTTGCTTTCCTTAGAAGAGCAGATCAAAGAATCTGTGCTAGCAGCCCTCCTGTGTGCTGGTGTTATTGACCTTATACCTCCACAGCAGCTGCAAGCAGCATTGTTGTTACAGACTCCCAAACACTGCACCAGCTCTGGCAATGCATGTGTCAACCTCATCTTCTATGTGTACATCCCTGGAGAGTATACTGCCAAGGTAAGTAAACTTATCTACAGCGTTCAAAATCTATTTGCTATAACTGATGGTCCCATGTGTGGATAGTGTGGTGCTGTCTGGTGGAGAGTCTCTGTTTTCTTGGTGTTTAATAGGCTAAAATAAGCATAAACAGTGGAGTATCAATCCATACTTTGTTGTATCTCAGTCTGAGAGCTGTATAATCATCTGCAAACAAAAGACATGTACCAACTCTCCTTTTGTTTTAGTCTTGGCTTGTGGCCTTTTCAAGTTAAATAATTTACCCTCAGTGCCTAGGAGACCTTGATACCATTTACGTCCTTGTTGAAGGCGTCTGACAACATGGCTGAAAACATTATGCTAAAAAGCATGAGAGTAAGTACACAGCCTTGCTTTACTCCACTGGTGACTGGGAAAGCATGACAGTATAGGGTGTTCATTTATACATACATCCATACAAATACATGTATATAATTTATGGTTTTAAGGTTTGCAAAATACTTTAAAAATATCTCATTTGATCTTCAAAACAATCCTACATGATAGATGCTATTATTATCCCCATTTTAGAGATGAGAAAACTGAAGCAGACACAGGTTAAGGTTAAGTGACTTGCCCAGGTTTATGTCTAGTCAGTATCTAAGGCCAGAGTTGAACTCAGGTCTTCATAACTCCAGGTCCAGTGCTCTATCTTCTTGGCTACCTTGATGCTTCATTCATGGAATGCACTCCCATCTAAACTCTGCTTAAAACTCCATATTCCCTTTAAAACTTGGCTCAAGTGATACTGTCCATATGAAGCCTATCCTGATCCGGTAGGCCTTATTTACCTTGCATTTAATTGTCCATATCTTGTGCATACTTGTTTACCTGCATATATCCTTATAGAATATAAGCTCCTTGAAGACAGGGACTCTTCCATTTTTGCCTTTGTATCTCCTGGCATATTACCAGGCACTTGGTAGGTGCTAAATAAATGCATGTTGATTGATTTAACACTCATTTCATTAGCTTGGATAAAGGAATAAACAGCATACTCATCAAACAGATAGCACAAAGGTGGAAGAGACAGATATTATATAATAGAGCCAAGTTCCCCAAAGTCCCAGAAAGCCCAGAGCATTAGAATTAATCTGATAAAGTGAAAGGTTTTGTTTGTCTTTTTATTTAACCTTGATTTCATTGCTGAAGGGGCCTTCTTATGAAGAACTTCCTTTTTCAATGCCGATTGGCACTTCAATTTATAGCCTTAAAGAATTGCCTGGGGGGAATGAGATGTCACGTGCCTTGACTCAAGTCTCAAGGATGGACTCCAGTCCATAAGCTGGACTTAAATCCAGGTCTTTTGGGTTCCAAAGCCAAGCTCGTTATTCACTTTAGCATGTTTTCTCTCATCAGATGAAACTTAATAAGGGTAAATATATCCATGCAGTCTCACAAGCATAAGAGGGAGAGGCATAGCTAGAGAGCAGTTTATCTGAAAAAGGTCTGAATCTGCCAGTTTTACATGACATAAGCATGATATAGCAGCTACAAAAAAAGAATGTGAAATTAGGCTACATTAAGAGAAGAATAATTTTTAGAAATGAGGAAGGTTATGATTTTATTCTGCTCTGATGTGGTCTGATCATATCTAGTACCTTGAATTCAGTTCTGTGTACCTCATTTTAGGGAAGCCTATAAGTCAGAGAATTTCCAAGCAAGGGTAGCCTAAATGGTTGGGGACCTTGATATGATGCTTATATATAAGGGCCCAAATTGACACCTTTGAGAGATTCTGAGGCCAAGGAACTGCAAAGTAATTAGAGATATTTGACTCTGCAAAAGAGAGGACTTGGGAGGAGGTGGATGTGCTTGAAGGGCTATCATTCTGAAGGAGTTAAGCTTGTTCCATTTGGTCGCAGAGGGTGGGACTAGAAAAAATGGGGCATAAATTACATACACGCAAATTTAGGCTTGATATAAGGGGAAAAAAATCCTAATTAAAATATAGTGGGCTGCTTGAGAGATTTCCTTCAAGCAAAGTCTGTTATGACCACTTGGCTATGTTTGTAGGGGGCACCTCTGGTTTAGGTAAAAATTGAACAGAGGTGTCACACATACCACGTGGGCTCACAACATTCCCGAGCTTGGACCTGATTAAAGTGTAATTGGGAAATATTTAACAAAACACATAAAAGTAAGACAATAATAATAAAGTAATATAATAAATATGATTTAAGTAATAAATATTATATATGATACAATAAAATATTAATACAGAACATAAATATGTAATATAATAGATAATACAATATAATATACAATAATAAAATAATACAATACCATAAATATTATATGACACAAATAACTACATAAATATAATATAATGCTACATGTAAATAATAAAATAATACAATAAAATAGAAATACATAATACAACAAAACATAGATAATATTGAAATGTGGTTTTCTAAGTCAATATGAGTTACTGGTGGGGTCTTTATGGAAGGCAGCTAGGTGGTGTAGTGGCTAGATCACCAGGCCTGGAGTTAGGAAGACTCATCTTTCTGTGTTCAAATCTGCCCTCAGACACTTGGCTGGGTGACCCTGGGCAAGTCACTTAATTCTACTTACCTAAGTTTCCTCATCTGTAAAATGTTCTGGAAAAGGAAATGGCAGTATCTTTGCCGAAAAAAAAATCAGATCTAGCCCCACTCTCTTCCTTAGTTTATGCATTCCTCTTCCTTGGCACAATCTCTCCTTTACCAGTTCATCTCCAATGGCAGCACTCCCTCCCTCTCTCCCTTCCTTAAACTCCTGTCTCAGGTCCTCCTCTAAAACCTTCCCTAAACTTTTCCAGGAAAAAGTCATCTTTTCTTCCTTGAATTTCTGTTAGTTCCTTGCCCAGACCTTTCCTTTGCACCATCTTAACCAGGCAGACAATCTCTCATAGAGCCCTCTAAGGATACACTCCCTTGGTCCTGAGAAGTTTTTCACTCCTTAACAAACTGCAGTGTCGCCTTATCATCTCTAGAACCAAATATAAGCTTTGTTTAACTTTGTATTCTGGGATTGCTATCTGTGTGCACATCGCTTCTTTTAGAGTAATCCTTGCCCAACCTAGCTGAAAAGGACAGGAATGCCAGGGAAGAAATTCTGCTTTTTAGGTCACATATACCTGGAGCAGGAGTGGCTGCTCCTCCCACAGCAGTCCCACCTTGAGTCTGAGTCAGCCAATCAGCAGGCGGGAGCCCCCCCCCCCACGTGGGTAAACCAATCAATAAGGTTTCAGTGAGCATGAAGCTTAGCCTTCTCTCCCTCTACCTCAGAAAGTTCAGTACAGAGGCTGTGTCAGAAAGACCTTATTATAACTAAATTTGCTCCCTCTCTTGTACGAGCAGAACTTCCCAGTGCCCTGTTAGCTTCCTTTATTCAAGTGTCATTAGGCTCAGGAAAAAAAAAAAAAAACTCGGAATTTTCCAGGGTGTGTATCTGGATTTCAGAAGAGAGAATCTTTTTTCACTAGGGAAGATTATTTTCCATATTCCTTAGAAGATTGGCATTCATCTGGATCCTTCCAGAAAAGGGTATGAGTCCAAACTGCAAACTTTGTGGAAGATTGAAAGGAGCTGAAAGATTTGGGAAGCCCAACGGAATTAGAGTCATCCCCTCCCTTCCCCCCACCCCTGCCCCCCATGTCACCCTATATCAGCTCTGCTTGCTTTTCTTTACTCCAGCATCTTCTGTTCCTTAGTTTTGGAGAATATAAGGGTGGGAAGAATGGAAAAAAAGATTCTGAAATTTGTATTCATTTAAGGAGAAAACCTCTTTAGAAATGCAACAAACTTGATAGCTGGCTAAGCTAACCATTGCTATTGTTGGGGACAGGCCCAAATTGACACCTTTGAGAGATTCTGAGGCCAAGGAACTGCCAAAAACATTTTAAAAGTAATTTTTTTTTTTTTGGCAAACCATGGAGTCTTTAAAAAAATTGCCCAGAGCAGTTTGTCTTTGTATTGGGAAACAGATTACTGTTACTGACCCCTAGCCAGCTGAAGTCAAATCTTGAATATGAAAGCTGCCTGAGGCCCCGGGCAATGGTGTCCATCCTGGCTGGGTTTGTAGCATGTGTTTTAATGTCCTGTTACACTGACAAGGCCCAGGAGAGAGTTATAGAGTCAAATGTTCATTAGTGGCTTCCAGCCAGTTCAAGATAGACTTCAGCAGAAAGGCAGCTGTGGGACAGTCCTGGAGCTGACCACATTGGCTTTTAGTCAGAAAATGACCGTGCCAGAATCATTCACCTGAAATTCTGGTGCATGTGATCTTTCTCTTAAATAGTGGAAGCATATTTCCATGGGGAAGTGGGGAAGCAGAAGATGGGAAGGAAGGTGTTGAAAAAAATAGTATGCTTTTCTGAATCCAATACCGTTTTAAGAGCTGAATGAGGAGGGGAAAAGGGGGAGAAATCATATTTCATTAAAATTCTCAGTCTTTTGTAGACACCTGGAGGTGGTGGGGGGAGACTACTTGCTAGAATTACTATTGTTAGTGTCGGAACAACTAGACCTGTATTATCTAGTTTTGCTGAATACTATTCCCCAAATATAGTAAGACATTAGACAATTTACTTTTTTTAAACTAATTGTAGTTGTAGCAAGAATTATTATGCTGTAGCTGCCATCTTGAATTTCCATACATTAGCAAGAAATATAAAAAATCCTTCTATATCAATTAAATTTAATAAGTATTTATTAAGTGCATACTATATTCCAGGCACTATGCTGGGGTCGGAGGCTATAAAGACAGAAACACAATAGTCTCTACCCTCAAGAAACTTATGTTCTACTACTGGCTCATTTTGAAAAAAACACAATAATGCGACATTCATCCTGGCTACCATCTTGGGCTTCTGCTCTTCAAATAAGAAATCCTAGGGCCTCTAGAAATTCTGTTTGGTTCTAAAATGCCTTCTACGATAATAATAATGGGTGCTAACATTTGTATAGTGCTTACTATGAGCTAAGCACTTTATAATTATTGTCTCATTTCATCCCTATAATAAACCTGGAGGGAGGTATGTGCTATTATTATCCCTATTTTACAGATGAGGAAACAGAGGCAAACAGTACAAGTTATAATTGTTGTCAGAGGCTGGATTTGAACTCATTTTCCTGACTCCAGGCCCAGTGCTCTACCCACTGTGCTATCTGACTGACCTTAAAAGTTTTAAAAACATCTCAGGCATTGCCTCATGCCTGTAGTGTAGCCCTCTGCTGGATACATGTGATGCATCTTTCTATTGCTTTGATGTTAATCAATTCCCATTCCTATTTTATGAGTTCAGTTGTTTCTCTACCTCACCAGCCTGAAGCCTGTATTTTGGGAAGCAAAGTTTTATTCCCTGTTCTTGGGGAAACCCTCTATAGTTCATAAGTAAGTGCTGGTTCTTGAAAGTACAAGGTCACAGAGGCTTCAACTGGCTTCCAAGAATCATTTAAAATCTGAGAACTTTGAAAACTTTAAACGTAGCTATGGGGAGTCTATCTTGGTAGCAGGTAATCCCCAAGAAAGTTCCGCTGTGCGGAAAATGAAGCAGACGATTTTTAAAAAAGCAAGACAAACCCCAACAGCATTCAACAAATGAAAGCAATCTTATAAAATCAGCAACACCCTTTTAATAGTGGTCCAGGCAGTGCCCAGGTTCTAGGAGCTCTTGGACTTTGGTCTCATGCCGCCTAATATTCCTGAGGTGTTCCATTTTTATGATTTAACTCATGCCCTATCGTGTATTATTTCTGACTTCTTACACACCTTTTGGCAGGCATGCAGTTTACTTTAAAAGTTTCTGGTTGGCATGTGCAAGCTCAGCAGTTTTTTAGCAAGGTTTCCTTAAAGAAAAAAAAAAGCATCCATAATGGTCTAAGAAGGAGTAAAAATCTGGCTCTTTTCATCTCTTAAGCCTCTCTTTACCCAGTGAATCAATAGCTAATCTGCATGAGGAGTTGCCTACTAAAAAAAAGATGGGGTTTTCCATGTGAGCCAGAGAGCACTTAACTGGGTATTACTAGCTCGTAGAGTAGAGCAAATTGTAAAATGTTAAAGTCCTTTGCAGATAATTAATGCTATCTTGCAATCCTCAAAATCTCTCACTGTGATTCACGATCTTCCTTCCTGAGATCCTGTGGGTTCCCCTCACATGCTTTGGGATAAAAGTATTGAAGTATAAAGTGATATCCAGTCGATCTAAGAACATTCAAGAGTATATCTTTGTAAAGGGGATGGAGCATTTCGTAAACATTGGAACCGGAAAATGTCAAATTATTGGAAATATTTCCCCTAGATTAGATGTCAGTCCACGCCACAGGGCCCACATTTCAGAAAGTCTATTTCTTCTTTCCTGATTGGTATACTTCTTGGTGAGGCAACTATGGCATGGTATTTCCTCCTCAAAAAAGGTGCTATGCTCTATGAGCAAGGCAGAATTGAAGTAGCTCAAAAGAAACACAAGATGCACAAATTTAGAGAATCCACCCCAAATGTTCACGTGGGTTATTTGTGCTAGACCTGTGGTAGAGCATTCCAAGTTAGTATTGGATCAGTCACAGTTGGGCACACTGTAAACTGACTCTAACATAGTGATGTCATTTTGGTCCTCTTTGAGAATGAAGGACGATAATCAACCAACCAATGATAGTGAGTATTCCTGCCAATTAGTGATCATTATAATTAAGTTTTTGTGTTCAAACTTATGATTTCATAGGTGTGGGGAGCTTCTGGTGTGTAAACTCCCTCCACTGGTACATATGGCAACTCCTCAGTAATGCAGCATCTTAAGAAGTTGCTTGCAGCACTGAAAAGTTAAGTGAGCTTTACGAAAGAGAAAAATCAACAGCGTGTGTGTGTGTGTGTGTGTGTGTGTGTGTGTGTGTGTGTATACCTGGCTGGCTAGTAGAGCACGGAGGTTTTAAGGTACTGTTCTGTCCTGGTCATACCACAGTTAGTAGTATCATGTTTCCTTCTGGGTAATATACTTTAGGAAGGGTATTGACAACATAAGAGTGTTTCCAGAGGAAGGCCATCAATTTGGTAAAGGAACTTATAACCGTGATATATGAGGATCAATTGAAGAAATTTGGGATGTTTAGACTGAAGAAAAGACTTGGGGAGGGCCTCATTGCTGCCTTCAAATACCTAAAGGCTTGTCATGGGGAAAAGAGATTAGATTTGTTTGGTTTGGCCCTATCAGGCAGCATCAGGATCTAGGAGTAGAAGTTGCAGGGAGACAGATTTTTTTTTTGCTCAATAAAGGGAAAAAGCTTGTTAACAATTTGAGCAGAACCCAAGCAGAATGGGCAGTTTTGGTAAATGGCGAGTTCCCTATCCTGGGAGGTGCTTAAGTGAGGGCTAGACTCCCATTTATCCAGATGTACAGAGAATGAATTCTTGTTTTAGGAGGGAGTTGAACTAGATGGTCTCTCTGAGGTCCTTTCCAAAGGGAAGATTCTAACAGTCTACGAAAATACATGGACTTGGTAAATAGCCATTTTCAGCTGGGACAAAGTGATGTGCCTGTTTCCTGGCAGCGTCTGGGCATTATGATAAATTGTTGATTCAGCCGTGTCGTTGAAGTCATTCCACTACAGCAATGAAATGGGTTGAAATGGGTTGCCCCAGGTAGCTATAGACAATGGGGCATAATGGATTTGGAATTGGGATAACCTGGGTTCCATTTTCTCTTCTGGTACTGACTGTGCAACTATGGGCAAACCCTCTGAGCCTCAGTTTCATCATCTGTAAAATGAGAATCATGACATCTGTAGAATCTGTCTCTCATGATCCAATTCATGAAGAATTTACTAAATGCCCACCTACTTTGTAACTGGCTCTGGGCTAAGAACTGAGGATTCAAAGATGAAAATGAAGAAAAGGTCCCTGTCATCAAGATGCTTTCGTTTTACTGAGAGGAAAGAGAATGTATGCAGATGAGTAAAATCTGCTTGGATGTTATATAGATTTCTTAACTCAATATGTCCAAGACAGAACTTATTATCTTTGCCCAAACCCACTCCTCGCCACCATTCTTCTAGTCACTTATGTTTGCAACCTAAATCATCTCTAAACCACTCTAACTCCTCCTATTCCCTTATATCCAGTTGCCAAATCTTATCCATTACCTTTTTTCCACTCCCACTACAACTACCCAATACCCAACACTGTTATAATAACTGCCTTGCGCCTGATCTACCATGTCTCCAATCTGTTACCCATGTAGCTCTCAAACTGATAATCTTAAATATCAAATCTTATTATGTCACTCCTGCTTAGAAAGCTTCAATGGTTCTACATAGCCTTTAGGATAAAATACAAACTCCTCTGTTTCACATTTCAAGCCCTTTACAATCTTGCTCCAATCTTTCCTTCCAGGGGATTGAACATTACTTTGGACAGAATCTACCAGTGATATGCGGGTAAATGTTCAACAACTGTCTCCCGGGGGTAGAGAGGGAAGGTATACAGAAAATATTTTAAAGTTTAGTCTGCATAATGCTAACATTTTCTCCATCTCTTTCTTAAGTCCAGACAGTCAACAAAACAATAAATCAAGCCCTGATTTGTACTGTTTGCACATATGTGAAGTGTAAATGCTCAAGCTGAAAATTTAACAATCAGCTCTCTTGAGCAGGTATGATACAACTCCATCATACCCCTAGAATGTACCCTCCAGTGAAATTGGCCTGAGTAGTGTTTCCCATACATCACATTGACGCTGAGCTTTTGCATAGACTCTGTCTCTCATTCACGGATGCTTTCCTTCTTCATTTCTGCCTCGTGGAAGCCCTAGCTCTCTTCAAGAGACCTTTCCTGATTTCTTTAAGTTGTTGGTATCCTTTCCCCAATCATTGTGTATTTACCTTCTATGTATCCTATATTTACTATCTGTGGACCTGCTGTATTCCCCTAATAGAATGTAAACCCCTTGAGGGCAGTGACTATTTTGCTATTATATTTGTATTCTAAGCATCTAGGACAGTAATGGCACATTAGGCTTCATGGAGGCAGCTAGGCGGCTCGGTAAATAAGCATTGGGCCTGGAGTCAGGAAGACCTGAGTTCAAATCCAGCCCGAGACACTCACTAACTGTGTGACTCTGGGCAAGTCACTTAACCTTTGTTTGCCCTAATCCACTGGAGAAAGAAATGGTAAACCACTCTGGTAACTTTGCCAAGAAAACTCCATATGGGGTCACGAAGAGTCGGACGTGACTGAACGACAAGTCGGCTTCGTAAATTCTTGTTGATTGGTTGGTATAAATGTCAATCATTGTTCTTGCACCTGATCTTTGAGCGTAGAATTAGTTTGCAGGAATTTTGCTGTGACTTTGCAAGTGATGAGATGGTGTCAGATATTCCAAGGCTGGAGCAGAAGAGGAGCAGACCTAGCCTGGAATGGTTGTGTATGTGTGTGTGTGGGCGTATGCATACACACACACATATGTATATATATATATCACACATATATGTATATATGTACGTAGTTATAGCTAACATTTACATAGCACTTACTATGTGCCAAATGCTGTGATAAGCTCTTTACAAATATTATCTCCTTGATAATGATAATAATAGCTAACATGTCCTTTACGATCACCATCTCATTTGATCCTCACAATAACCCTGGGAGAGAGATACTATTATTATCCTCATTTTACAGATGAGGAAACTGAGGCAAACAGGTTGATTGACTTGCCCAGGATCACGCAGCTTGTAAGTCTGTGGTCGAATTTTAAGTCAGGTCTTTCTGACTTTAGGTGAAGAACTTTATCCATTGTGCCGTCTAACTGCTCCTAGCTACACACATATGTGTGTGTATCTATATATCTATATTTATATATTTATGTAGGTACACACATACATATATGCAGCTAATAAATCATTTGGAGACAAAAGCAAAAATAAAGGGCTTGTATTTCGTGTTCTTATATAAAACACACGTATGCATATACACATGTGTGTATATAGTGTTTGTACATGCACACATCACATATATGTATATAAACAAATATGCATGTGTATGTACACATACATGTACACTTATATAATGCTAGACATATATAAACAGTTATATATATTTACACATACACACATGTATATATATATATAAACAGTTATATAACAGCCTGACATAAACTACACAAGCCACAAGTCTCCAAATGATTTATTTGCTACATATAAATCAATAAGATTTAGCCTGAAAAGTACAATATACTTGCAAATATTTTAAACTTTTAGAATATCTAACTAATATCAGGGAAGAAGGAAATGTAAAGCCAATGGATTTTCCGTAATTGCAGAAAGGCTAATCTTTCTAGAGAGGTGCATATGTTCTATCAATCAAACCCAAATAACTACCTCAATAACCCTCAATTATCACTGACTATATAATTCACACATAGCATGTAATCATCCTAGGCACTGTTTTTATAATTAGCCCCCTGGTTCGCTTGGGCAGGAAATGTAACCATTGTGAGTGTTGCTGTAAAGCAGCATGATTGCTAGGGCACAGCGCCACGGGCAAGCTGATTCACTCTTCCTTAGTCCAGGGAGAAAAGTTATAGTTCTTTTTCCATAATAAAACATGAATCTGCAAGTATTTGGAATGGTCACATTCATTTGGTGCTTAGAGAATATAGGCCACGTATGGAGTGTTAGACTCTGGTGAGGGTGCATTCCCATGCTGTGAAACTAATTCAGCAAATGACATTATATCTAGCCAATTTGAAAACAGAAAACAAAAGAATCCAAGTTGTAAATTCTTGCTCTTCTGAAATGACAAGTTAATTTAAACATGTAGACATAATCTTGGATTGGGAAAGTCAGAAGCTTTCCCTGAATCCCTGTCCCATTCAAAATCTCCCAATAGAAAATACATTCAAATTGGAATGGAAACATGTGGCTTGATGGGTGGGTGAGTTGTAGACACATATTTTGGAGGGAGGCAATTTGTTCTATTCTAGACCAATGGTGCAGTGGAAGGAGGGCTGAAGTTGAGTCCAAAGAGAAGGGCTCAAATCCTGGCCCTGTCACAGTATCTTCTTGGACAAAACACATATTTTCTCTCTGCCTCAGTTTCTTTATTTGTAAAATAAATGGACTTGGTTGTGGTGGCACATACATGTAAACCCTGCCCTGGGGAGGCTAAGGCTGGCAGATCTCTTGTGCTTAGGTGTTTTGAGCTGCAGAAGGTTAAGCCAATTATATACCTGCACCACGATTGGCATTAATAGCAATTAAGCCTTTAGGAGCAGAGGACCACCGAGTTGCCTAAGGATGGGTGAACTAGCCCAAGTCAGAAGTGGAGCAGGTCAAAGTTCCTATGTAAATCAGAATGGGACCTGGCCTGTGAGTAGCTTCTGTATTTTCAGCCTGGGAGAGTTAGGGAAATCCAGTCGTGTGTGTGTGTGTGTGTGTGTGTGTGTGTGTATAGGTATGCAATATACATCCACACATATATGTATGTATATATACACACATGTATACATGTATATGTGTTTATGTGTATATATCTCTATCTGTCTATCTATCTATCTATCTATCTATCTATCTATCTATCTATCTATCTATCTATCTGTATAGGTTGAACCAGATGTTGCTGGTCTAAACTTTCCTAGGGACTCCTTTGTATGCCTCATATTTTCACATCATTTTAGCCTTCCTTCTACATTTCCTATTGAGCTTCTCTCCTTATCTCTTTGTTATGGTGCAGTAAAAAGATACATGAATTTAAAATTTGTCTCTTAGCACTGCCACTGTGTGACTTTGACCAAATCTCTCTCTCTCTCTCTCTCTCTCTCTCTCTCACACACACACATATACACACATACACACGTATATATACATGTAGACATACACACATATACATATATACGTATACACACACACACGCACACACACACACGGCTCTAAAGGTCTCTTCCATCCTGAGGCTTTTGGGGCTACCTATGATGGCCTAATGAGAGCAGATTCTTTAAATTTTTGATGTGTTTTGGAAATTTACAAACACTATAAATCAGGTAGCAGAGAAAGAGGTGTGTGTGTGTGTATGTGTGTGTGTGTGGGGGGGTGGGTTACTGCTTAGGTAGAGAGTTCTGTTTCCTAGTGATTGGGAAAGAAAGAGATAGGCCTGTTGCTGGCCATAGAATGGGAATGTCACGTCCTCGAGACTCCTGAGAATGGCAGAAGGAAGTTTCCTTTTCCTTTTAAGCATTAAGAAAGAAGAGATATCAAACCTGGTGTCAACAATCTTACTTAAGTTCTGATTAGGATGTAGATAAAGTCCTGATGATGAAACAGGATGAATTATTTTTCCCTTCAAAAATTCTCCTCTCTTCCCAACTCTTCTATTTGTGCTAATGGAATTATCTTCAAGTCTTCACTCTCCTTCACAGCCAATCATTTACAGTCTTATCAGTACTACCTCAACATGGCTCATATCTATTACTTTTTTCCCACTCAAACGCCAACACCCAGTGAGGCTATCATCACTTTTTTTTCCTGGATTTTGTAAATCATGTTCTCACTGGTTTTCCTTTATACAGTCTCTTCCCTTTTCATTCTTTCTTTCGTGCAACAGTTAAATAGATACTCCCGAGTCTGCCTTTTCAGAACTCCTCCAACATAATAAATTGATATTCCTAATGCATAAGTCTGATTGTGTCCTTGCCCCTCTTAAGATGCTTCAGTGGTTTTCTATTGTCTATAGAACAAACTACAAACTCCTTTTTGGCATTGAAAACCCTTCATAATTGGACTCCAAACTATCTTTGCAGATATATTGAATGTTACTAGCTCTTAGTAACTCTTCCTTCCAACAAAAATAGCTGTTTATCTTTCCATCCATCCATCCATCCATCCATCCATCCATCCATCCATCCATCTGTGTCTGTCCGTCCATCTGTCCATCTCTCTCTCTCTGTCTCTCTCTCTGTCTCTCTGTCTCTCTGTCTCTCTGTCTCTCTCTCTCTCTCTCTCTCTCTCTCTCTCTCTCTCTCTCTCTGTCTCTCTCTTTCTCTCTCTCTCTCTCTCACTTTGCCCAGGTTGTCTCCATTGCTTAGAATGTACTCTCTCTTCTTTGCCTTCCTTGAAGGCTCAGCTAAAATGTCACTTCCTACCTAAGGTCTATCCTGATCTCCTCAGTTGCTAGTGACCGACCACCTCTCACAAACTACTTTGAATTTATTATAAATAAATTTTGTATTTACTTGTCAGTGTATATACACAGTCAACCACCAATAGAATGTAAGCACTTTGAGAACATGGACTGTTTAATTTTTGTTCTTGTGCCTGTCCCCAATGCCTAGTACAGTATGTTCATCGAATGAATGAACAACAGCTCTCATTGTTAAGAAGATCTTCTTTATGGAAGGCCAAAATTTGTTCCATGTAATGTCTCTCAGACTTCCATAGTCCCACAATACTGAGCCTCCTTTCAGTATAAACTCTGTTTGAGGCTCCGTTGGGGCCGGCCAAGCATTATTACCATTATTTTTATGAGCCATGTATCATTTGTTGAGACAAAACTGATCATTTTATGAGATACCTTCCCTGCCTTTAGGGGCTTATAAATGTCCAAACAATTCAGATATAAACATGTTTAATGACACACTTTTACCACCAATTGAGCAAGTGGTTAAATCTCAGTGGTGTGAAATTGTCTCTTTTCTTTTTTTTCCTCCTTTAGTCTACTTTGTCATGGAGAAAATGACTCAGTTAGAGTTGTATGGAAGTGGATTTGATAGAAGGTAGAGTGAAGTCAGAGCACCATGTTATTATTATTAATGTTAATTTAGATTTTGCTTACATTTCCACAAATTATTTTGTTTTCTTTGGGGTGCTCATATCTATAAAGAAGGCTTTAAAAATTTAAAGAAGATACATTTTATAGCTAGATCATTTAGTTTTGGGTAGTATGGATACTATTGGAGAGCATCTTTGTATCAGGATCGGAGCTATTCAGGTATTAAATTATCTATTTATATGTTCTCTCAAAGACAAAAGGTAAGCCACCTTAGTATTGTAATGTTTGTGCTAATAATAGTCAGCATTTCTATAGTGTCTACTATGTTATAGACGCTCAGTTAAGCGCTTTACAAATAATATCTTATGTGATCCTCACAACAACCCTGCTGGATAAATGTTATTATTATTTGCATTTTATAGTTGAAGAAGCTGAAATGAACAGAAGTTAAGTGAATTTCCCAGCGTCCTACAGCTAGTGTCTGAAGATGGATTTGAATTCAGGTCTTCCTGACTCCAGGTCCAATGCGCTATCCATTTTGCCACCTAGCTAAATAAAGGACAGACAGAAAATAGAAAGTGATAAGGTCCCATTTTATAGATAGAGCCTGGTTGGGTTTCTGTCTTCATTGTGCAGGTTCATTGTTTTTTCCCTCCAAACCTGCTTCCCCAACAGGTTTGTAAGAGATCCCAATTCTAATTTAATAGTTTTTATTCTTTTTTTTCTCCAGACCTATTTGCAAAGAGTTTGCATTTGGAAGACAGTATTTGTCTTTAACTATGAGTTTAATGTCATCTTTGGGCAGCTAGGAGTTAGGAAGACTCCTCTTCCTGAGTTCAAATCTGGCCTTGGACACTTACTACCTGTGTGACTCTGGGCAAGTCCATTTACCTTGTTTGCCTTAGTTTCCTCATCTGTAAAATGAGCTGGAGGATGAAATGGCAAACCACTCCAATGTCTTTGCCAAGAAAACCCCAAATGGCGTTACAAAGAGTCAGACACACCTGAAAAATGACTCAACAACAACGTCATCTTGGGGTGTGCATATAAGAACTTTACAAAACCTTCTAATATTGTCAGTGAATAAGCATTTATTAAGTACCTACTATGTGCTAGGCACTGTACTAAACACTGACTATACAAAGAAAGGCAAACACTGTCTCTACCCTTGAGGAGTTCATAATTTAATAGGGGAGATAATGTAGGAATGACCACGTACAAACTAGCTATGTACAGGATAAAAAGGAAGTAATCAAGAGAGGGAAGTTACTAGAGTTGAGAGAGTTTGGGAAAGGCTTCCTATAGAAGGGATTTTACCTTTGTACCAGAAAATGGTTAAAGAAAACAAGGCACATGAGAAAATGAGATTGAGAGTACCTGTGAATACTCTCTGAGGTACTATCAACAGAGTTCGCTTTTAAATGAATACTTCTTTTTGATTAATTGGGCTTTGAGAACTAAAAAAAATATTTTTTCATCATAATTTAAAAACTCATTTCCTCAGACTCTGATTCTATTAAAGAAGTTTATTGTTGTACTTAGCAATGCATTTTTGAAAAGGTTCTAGGCAAATTAATAGTGGAAATAGGGCCTATTTAAGTTGGTCTTGAGGCAACAAATGTTCTAGCCCTACTTTAGCAGCAGAATTTATATTCAAATGAAATACTGTTATGAATTAGTTTTATCCATTTGTTAAATGATTTTTAAGCCATAGGCTTCTATCACCTAACACCTAATGAATTTCAGTGGCATATTCATGGCCATCACGTGTGGGTGGGTGGATGTGTGTACGTGGGGGGGGGAAGGGAGTTTATCCTGCGGTTTCCTTCTCTTCTCCCCATTTTTTACTTTGGGTGCCTACTCAGAGGAGAGTATGCCCAACTGTAAAAAATTAAAGGCTCAAATAAAAGGAACTGCACTCTTTGTTTCTCTGATCTCAACAGCTGTTGACAGACTTGGCCAAATTGGTCAGGCAAACTGAAAGCTTTCCAAGTTCCATTACTTTCCTTCTCCCACACCATCCCACTCCCAAGGGGATCAAAGAATGGAGACTTGTCATGCCACCGTGGAAAGGTTTCTAACTCTGACTATATGATATACGCATATGCATATATACATATATATGTGTACATATGTGTGTGTATATATGTAGATACACATGTACTCTGTCTTCTTTCCCTCTCAGCAGTATTACTATATATACTTCAAAGTGGTAAAAACAATATTTTGGAATTGGGAAAGACTGATGAATTTAGAGTGAAGAGAACTGTTTGAATCCTAGCCCTGTCACTTACTACTTTTGTCTGTGTGTGCCTCTAGGCCTCAGCTACCTCATTTCTAGAGTGAAGCATTAGATTAGATGACCTCTAAAGATTTTTCTAACTTTGATTATGTGATAACTTTAAAGAAATAATGACTAAGAATTGGAGATTGAAGGGATATTCATCAACTGGGGAATGGATAAACAAGTTGTTGCACATGATTGTAGCATAATTGTTATTCGTCCTTCATTTTTAGAGAGGACCAAGGACATCAGGAAAGTGGTATTTTGACTTGCAAGTGAATTGGATTTAAGTGCTGTGCGAAGTCATCAGCCTCATTCTCTCCTCTAGAGCCATCTGGCAAGTGGCAAGACATAGATCAGGACGACTGGAGATGGCCCCAGATGCAGTGAGAGACCTTGGTCTTTTTAAGCTAAGGTCTTTCTCAGGTCTCAGTTTGTTTGAGGCAACCCCCACTCAGTGATTAAGGCTAGGTAAGAAATGAGGCAGAAGATGGCTTCTGTTATGTAGTTAAAAAAAACAATTTGAAAGGGGAATAACCTAAAGGTTTCTGGCCAGAACAGAAACAACTTCTATTTACTCTTACTCTGAACCACAAAGCGTAATGACCAAATGAGGTTTGGGTGGAATATTATTTTGCTATAAGAAATGATAAACAGGATGATTTTGGAAAAACTTGGAAAGACTTACATGAACTGATGCAAAGTGAAATGAGTAGAATCAGAAGAACGTCATATACAGTCATTTTCTTCTGAAAGACCTGTGATCTTTGAATTATCTCTGCATATCCTTCCCTCAAGGTGTGTTGCTCTGGCTTGCATAGACTTCATATATTCTTCTCATGTTCTTAGCTTTTATTTCTCTTCTGCCAAATTATCTTACATTTTAGCATTTCTGTGGTCCAAACCTAATTCTTTCTCATACAACTTCTACTTCTTTGAGGAGATTTTCTATTTACATTTAATTTTTCTACTTTGTTATTTGTGTTTATTAAATTGTCTGTTAAGAGAATTAATTTCTGGGTGGAGCCAAGATGGCGGCTGGGAAGCAGTGACTGGCATGAGCTCCCCACCAAGTCCCTCCAAAAACCTATAAAAAATGGCTCTGAACCAATTCTAGAGCTGCAGAACCCACAAAGTGGCAGAGGGAAGCAGGGCTCCAGCCCAGGACAGCCTGGATGGTCTCTGGGTAAGGTCTGTCCCCCACGGAGCTCCTAGCTCCCAGCTGAGGGGAGCGGAGCTGAGCCAAGCAGAGCCCAGCATGGCACGGACCGCTGACCGACCAGACTAGCAGCCGAGGGGAGAGTGCCTTACAGGCGTGAATTACTGAGCTGTGGCATCTACCAGACCTCTCAACACACAAAGAGAAAAGACAACAGAGAAGGTTAGTGGGAAAAGCTGCAGGACTGAGTTTGTGGTTCGGCCACCACCCCTGGGGCAGCAGAGGTGGGGCAGCTTTAGAACTAGGGCTGCAGTTGCTTCTGGCCCCAGGCCCACCTGGTGGGAGGAATTAAGT
>CM053627.1:158188306-158207658 GCA_028646595.1 Phalanger gymnotis
TGTGTGTCTATATATACATATATGTATAGAAATATATATTTTACATTCAGATGTATATCTTAATAGACTCAACAGCTCAGAATCACAATTTCAAGAGAACCATGTATTACTCTCTCTATTGTGATATGAAATATAAGTGGATGGGACTATTTTTACAAAGCTTAAGGCTAAATCTCATCAAATGATTTCAGAAATGCTGTTTTTGTAAATTTAAAGGATTGAAGATGTGTGTTTACTGAAATTCTAGCAATAGCCTTTTTCCCCTTTGGCTTCAGGCCAAGATCAAGAGATTTTCATCAGATCAAGAGATTGCCACTTGCCGGCAGAGAAAAGGTTTTAGCTGACATATGAAAGTGCTATATGGAAACAAAAGTATTATTTTTTTTCATAGAAAATGCTCATATGATTTTTATTACCATAAAGAACAGCATTTTAAAATATATGGATCAGTGGCATTCTTAATTACGGCCATTGTCCAAGGAAAATGTAAGGAAGGGCTCAAGGAATGGGAGGCTGGAATTGTTCTCATTTGGTTGCCTATTAATTACTTTAATTAGGTAACTAATTTGATAATTCAATTAGATAATTGTCTAATCATTTCCATTTCCTATGCAGACAAATATGAAGTTGTGAGTTTTTTTAGTATCTGAATGATTAGCTTGTTTTATTTGTAGTGTTACAATAAGGCTAAATTAGAGATAGAAACAGATATTGGATGAAAATATTAGCTAATTATGGATTTATTCACTCTATTCAGTTATCTAATATACCACTTTGCCACTTATAATTATACTCTAATGTATTTTAACTCAATTTATTGATAGAGTAGTATTATGATGTGAATAATCCTTCAGACATTTACATTTAACTTTGAAATATTGTCTGAGAATACTAATAATACACTATGTACACAATATGAAATACATGCACACACATGAGACAGAGCACTCCCCCCAACATTCCCTGTCGGTGGCATCTCCTTACCTTTTATTTTATTTTTAATTTTCTTTTTTATTGTAAATTTAATAATCATCAACAAGCACAAATGTTATGATTCATAGAGAACAAAAAAGAGATTTGTGTAAGAAACAACTTTTCTTACGCATATTTTAAAAAGTACATTATATATATCATAAATATGTATATATTATATATATAATATAAATAATTTAATGAGGAAATAAAATTTCTCCATTTGTGTCCTCTTCTATCCTTTAAAAACTTTTCTTTTTGCATTACAAAAAGTTTTTTTTTTGCCATCTATATCATAACCCACTAACCTAACACTCTCATACCCCTACTCCCAGAAGTCCTTCTTTATAACAAATGCGTTAAGCAAAGCAAGGCAAGTAAAACAAAGCCACGCTTTAGCCAAGACTGAGAATATATATCTCATTCTGTCCCTCAGACCTCTTAGAACGCCCTTCTCTTTTCTTACATTCCCTCTCTTTTCATTTTTCTTTCACTCCCCCTGACCTCCCCCCCACACTCTCCAGGAAAATTTGGGTAATGAAAAAAAGTTATAAAGAAGAGTGAGTCTACTGAGCTTCCCTTCATATTTGCTGCTGGTCTGCTATGGAATTCTCCCCCTCTCCTCACCTTTTCCAACATCGTAGTCGTTCTAGGAGGTGGATCTGTCTAGGTGGAGGAATGAGTCCCATGCTATTCAAAAAGACTTCTTAGCTCCTGCCTCTCAGTGTGTGAAGAAGTGCCTGTTGGCAGCTCTAGCAGCTAGGTGTTGCTGACTGTCACATAATTATGGAGCGGGGCGGGGGGGGGCAGGAAAATGTAGAAGTGCTAGTAACGTCAATATTATTGAGATTTCTGTCTCTCCAAATAATGTAAGTAAAAGACATTCTCAGGACACGGCCAATTACATATTCTCTCTCTTATCACAAACGTGTTTTTTTCAGTTAGCTGGTGCATTCAAAGTTTTGAATATATAGCCCTCAGTTCAATCTCATTTTAGTTTGTGGTAAGTGCAAAAAGATTGTTGTCATTATTAGTATTTTACATTTTTTGCTAACTTGAAATAATGAAACGCCTCTTGGAGCTGAATGGTAGGGGTATGTGTCTCCTAGAGAGTTCCTTCCAGTTCCTTCTGTGACTTTGGCCTGTAAATTAGTCTGTGAAGTGGTGTTTATTGCTGAGTGGGGAGGTTAAGACAGCCTAATTGTATGTTTGTACAGGAGAAAACATCAGGCCAGGCCTTAAGCAATTTCCCTGTCTCTCTGCCCCTTCATGGTGATCTAGATATAGCTCAGAAAAAAAATGAGGAGATGAGATGGCTTGTCCTCACCACCAAGCTCAATTACCATGGACTTTAATTTAATTAGAAATACCATTTCAACTTAGGAGAATACTTCCGTCTTCCTACATTGCCCAAGGTGAATAAAGCATAGCATATGCTGGCCTGGGGCATTTCGATTCTAACATATGGGATTTTTATCCACCTCCTCACCACCATATACCATTTTCCTTTTTCTCTGAAGCAATGTTTTTATGTATGATGAGAGAGAAACAGCGAGCTTCAAGTTAGCATCTTATTACTTGGTGCGGTTTTAAAAGACTAAAATGCTGCCTCTCCCTAGGGACTATTTTTCCTTCTCTTAAGAAAGATACAGTGAATGAAAGCCAGAATGAGACCAGCAGGTCAACATCTTTAAAGCTGGTCATAAAAATGTATCACAACAAAAAAAACCAGTGGGTACCAATCATGGGCTCAAATACCCCTGGCTTTGTTCTTGGACACTTCTCTGTCACAGGGGCAGAAATACTTCTGTTTCTCTTCAAAAGCATGAGGTTTGCATTTTTCATGTGCAGCCACATGCTGCAACCTTACAATACATAGGTTCAATTTCCTAGAATGAAGGAAAAAGAAAAAGATACCCTTCATGTCTTCTCTCCCTCACCTAGAAGTGTGTGTTATAATTGACATTATGACCAGGGGAAGAAACTTCTATATGAAATAACAACTTTGGAAGCTTGGCCTGGTCCCAAATTATGGCACTCCCATTTAGAAATTGGGGCAGCTACGTGTGACAGTGGATACAGTGCAGGGTCTAGAGTCAAGAAGACCTTAGTTCAAATCTGCCCTCAAACACTGGCTAGCTTTGTGACTCTGGGCAAATCACTTAACCCTGTTTGACTCAGTTTCCTCATCTGTAAAATGAGCTGGAGAAGGATAATGGCAAGTGACTCCAGTATCTTTGCCAAGAAAACCCCAAATGGAGTCATGGAGAGTCGAACACTGCTGATACAACTGAACAACAGTAACATTTAGAAATCCTTCATGATCGAGTTGTTCTCACCAGAAGGCACTTTGCCAGACACTCAATAAGTCACTCTCCCTACTCATCCTATTTCTACTAGTTCCATTTCTAGGTGAAATAATCCATTTTTAAATTACCATATCTTTCAGGGATCTATTATGTCTATCTCCCCCTTCATTCAAATCAGATTTTACACATGCAATGTAGAAAATCTTTCTTACAGACTACTCTTTGTGTACCTTCTGCTATCTGTATCTTTCTTACTGGTCTTGGCAGTGAATTATCAAAATATTCCATTTGAGGTGGATACTAGGGGGATGAAGAAGCAGTGGACAGAGGAGGTTGGAGGGTATGTCGTAATTTTTTCTTTTTTAAAAAGAGCCTTAATCCTTTCTACTATGTTTTAGAATGTTATTCAAACCACTCTAGAATAATACTTGTAAGGGCTGTAAGCCTGGGAGAGAGGAACTCAGTAGAATGACAAAGGATTATCTTGATCATAATTCCAAGTTCAGGTCCTTCTTGGGGTGGGGGTGGGATGGTAGGGGAGGAGGGAGAGGAGGGCTGATGGGCTATTTGAATGTTTTATGTTTGTGTATTTATTCTTGGCTTCTGGGGAGTACTTTGTGTCATGTATAATCTGCAGGGGTAAAATAAAGGTTGCCCTACACTTGATCCTCTGTAAGTTGAGTACCTATGGGGTCATTTAATGCCCTGAAATGGGAAGTTGAGGATTTCTATTATCCACATTTGGAAAAATCTGCACATAAGCTATGCCTACACTTTATATTAGAGATTTCCATGGAGCAAAATTTTTTGGGTGGGAGTGAAAAAGCTAAAAGGAGAAAATGACTGTCATGGGGTCAATCCCCAGAATTAGATCGAATGCATGTGAATCCAGAATCTTGGGAAGCCCTGAGATAGAGGTTACGTATTTAAAGTATTCATTCTTTTGCTCCTTTCCCCAATAGGACAGGGTGATACAGTGTAGGTGTTGTAGGGACAAGAGAAAGAAATTACTTTCTAAACCATATTAATTTCTTTTCTTTTCTTTTTTTGGATAGCACTTGTTAATCAGCTAAAGTAAAAGAACTTTATGACTTAAAGTTTTTCAGATTAGTTCAAGTCCCAATAGTTGTTTTTGCTACCAATTAACTGTATGACACGGAACACGTCACTTTATTTCTCTAGGACTCAGAGTCCTCATTTGAAAACGAGAGGGGTGAATAAGGTCTCTAAAACCCAAAGGCAACGGGAAATAATGGGGAAAATACTAGATTTGGAATCAGTAGAACAAAGTTTAAGTACCTCAGTCAAGAGACCTTGGGAAAGTTACTTAATTTTTTTCAGTTACTTAATTTTTAATGAAATGAGAGGGTTGGAGTAGATAAACTCTATGTTCTCTTATAGCTCTAAATCCTATGGTCTCTCTAAATTTCAGTTTCCCAACCTATAAAATGACAATAATAATACTTTTACATACCTCTCATGGCTGTTATGAGCATCAAATGAAATAATGTGTATAAAACATTGTAAACTTTCAAGTGCTATTACAAATGTTTGCTATTATTAATGAGAGGCAGAATGGCTTGGGATTTGAGGGCCAACCATAGAGCCAGGAAGATTTTGGTTTAAGTTCTGTTTTGGACACAGACTGGCTGTGTGACCATGGTCAAGTGTCAGTGCCCCAGGCGATTCTCAAGATTATAAAGCACAGAGGAGTCGCCAATCTATATTGTTGAAGAAGTTTCTAGCCTGGGAGTTCCCTATACTTATGAAATCTAGAGTTCAAAGCCCTCTACCTCCCATTCCACCTAATGATGATAATATCCATCCCTGCTCTACAAACCTTGGATTTTATGATACTGGGAACACATCATTCCTGGTGAAATTTGCTATGCTTCCACAAGAGCTTGAAAACCCCTTCACTCTATAACTTGATGTCTCATTGCTCATAGCTGAAAACTGCTCTGGTCTCTTGGGATGACCTATCATGTTGCTAATACATATATGTATCATTCGTTGTATACAATTCCCCATGTATTCTTCTTAGGTGAAAATAAATGTTTCTCAGTTTTCACTTACCTGACACACATATATCTCTGGGTTGAATTGTTTTCACTGGATTCATCTGCATTTTTACAACTAAATCAATTTTTAAAAATCCATATTTCTAACATCCTAAAATAAGGACTTTTGTTATTGTTCAGTTGTTTCAGTCATGTCTGACCCTTCATGACCCCTTTTTGGGTTTTCTTGGCAGAGACATTAGAGTGAGTTGCCATTTCTTTCTCTAACTCATTTTACAGATGAGGAAACTGAGGCAAACAGGGTTAAGTAACTTGCCCAGGGTCACACAGCTAATAAATTTCTGAGGCTGCATTTGGACTCAGGTTTTCCTGACTTCTGGATCAGCACTTTATCCACAGTGTCACTTAGCTGCCCAATATAAGGACTAGAATGCCTTTCATTATAGCTAGGTGGTGCAGTATCTAAAATGCTGGGCCCAGAGTCAAGAAGATCTAAGTTTGAATCCAACCTCAGATATTTACTAGCTGTATGTCCCGGGGCAAGTCACTTAACCTTTGCTTGCCTCAGTTTTCTCAAGTATAAAATGGGGATAATAGAGATATTGTGATAATAAAATGAGATAATATTTGTAAAGCACCTATTCAGCGCAGTGAGTGGCACGTAGCAGGTGTCATATACATATTAGTTGTTATTGTTATCATTACCACTGACCCACAACAGGGAGCAAAAAAAATATGTATTCTCAGTGGTGCTCAGCAGGTTCCCTAGGAGAGCTTGGATAAGAGAAGCCTTGATGAGGGACCAGGATACCTTTGGAGGTTCTAGATGTCTTCAAGGCATAGATATGTGTGAGTGATCTCTGAATTGTAGGAAGATACATTAAAGGGGTCATGGTGGTGATGGTGGTGGTGGTGGTGGTGGTTGTCCATCTTTTGTGGAGATCTTTTTGATTTAGTCTTAACATAAGTTAAGGGCCCATCTCTGACCTTTTGGCTTAGGGGCCCAGAATTCAAATGGATATGGGTACATAGAAAGAACTTTGACTTATTTGTGTATTTTTTTCACATACATTTCCAAACTTTAAAGGCAGCATGAGCTTCTTTCTACTCACTTTTGGGTAGCTCCATTGTTTTTCCTGTTCTTGGAAAATGTTTTGAATTTTGATAGGATTCTGTAGAAAAACTCAAAATACTTTACGAATATTTATCCACAGGGAACAACATAGTTGAGTGGAAAGATTCCCGGGCTGAGTCTCAGAAGACCTGGATTCTGTTCCTGGCTTGAATACAACCCAAGGTCACAAGCTGTGGGTAAATCACAGGAAGTGATTTGGGCCCCAGCTGTAAAGTCGAGGTTAACCCAGATGATCTTGAATTTTCTTTCTAACCCTAACTTTCTACAAGCTTTGATGCTACAATTGGTCTTCATTTCTTTATACTTATATAAAGGACTAATTAACAAGCTCTAAGGGGCTAATTAATAATAATTTTTAAAAAATAATCTCTCAGAATTAGAACTAGCAATTCTGGCACCCATACAAAACAACACGAACATCAGGAAAGGTACCCTAAAATCAATTCAGACCCTATGCTGGTGGGAAGCTGAAAAGTCAATTCCAAGGTTGAACTGAGGCTGGTGAGGACCTTATCTGGCATGTAGCTGGTAGATGGTGTGAGAGGGTGAAGTCACTATCTTTCTTATTTTAACTAACTATTCTCACAAACTAGGTACAAATCTCAGTTGTTTCTTTCTATTTATAGCCTTAGTTCAAGAGAGGGCAGTATCATGAAAATTTGAGCACCTTTGGGCAAAGCCCTAGGCATCCCACCTTCCTTACAGCTTTGGCTTCTATCTATTAAGTGCACTGAGCCTGTGATTCCTATGCTTTGTGTCCGTGATGGTAATACTTATTTGCCTTGGCACTGACAAGAACAAAGGTGGGAAGAAACTTACCTGAGCTATCTTATATGTTCAATGATGCAGCTGGTTGGTTAATTGTATTTTAAAAATAGCTTGCCTTATGCCTAAGGGATTGATGTTACATATATGCCATATCTAAATGGTCTCCAGCTGCAATTTACTTCTACAAACAGGAAATGACTATAATTTCCAATAAAAGCAAGTCCTACAGTGATTTATTCAGCAGCATTTCAAAGTTATGTTTTCAATTCACTGTTGACTCTCCTGAATTTGGAGAATTTTCTATTTTTGTTTACACATAATTACTCCTTTATTTCTCTTCCAAGTAGGAATTTTGCAACTTGTTAGAAAATACACTAGCAGTGTTTCCAGTTGTATTATTTATGGAGAGATTATTTATTACCGCTGATATTAGTGGGCAAGGGAAAAATAGTTTATTGCCTTACAAGTATTTCTCTAAAACCTTGCCATGATGTGTATCAGATACAAGACATTGGGACTCAGTGTTCCAAAAATTAAGTTGTGCTCATATGCTATGTAATGCTAACTAGACAAGTATTGGCATTTCTATATTGTTTTGTACCTGTATCATACATCTATCATTTATTATTGAATGTTATAGTTCTCTCTACATTTTGTATGACTACAAGTCATGGGACAGTGTAGTCTCTGAAGAATTGAAGTTGAGAATCACAGAATGAATGTGGGATGGGACGGACTCTTGATTTCATTGGTATGGGGAACTCATGGAAGAGGAAATTCCCTTTACTATACTCCATGCTGGCAAGTTGCCTAGACTAGAGCACTAAGGGGTGAACTGACTTGCTCAGCTTCAGGGTCAGTATGTATTGGAGGCCAGGCTTAAATTCAGGTCTTTCTGCCTTCAAGGCCAACTTTCTATGTACCATATCAAACAGCCTGTCTGAAAACAAACAAAAAAGAAAGAAAGAAAAAAGTGTTGCAGATTGCAATACTTAACAAACAAGGGATTAAGTGAAGCAGTATAAAGATATTTTCAGAAAACTTTGATAAAAAAATAAACAGCTATGCTCTTCATATAAGGAGAGAAGGGATGTGACTGGTGGTGGGGCTGAAAAGAGGAAATCTTCATTGAGTAGCATTCTGCTTTAGTATCATACTCTATGGGGGTGCTAGGCCCAAAGGTATGTGAGTTTTGACCAGTGAAACCTCGAAAGATATTTTGGGGTTTACATTGATAGATTTCATTCTTAAAGGCCATGTTTTAAACCCAAATCACTCTGGCTCTCATTGATTGGTCAACAATAAGTCCAAGGCCAAGCTCTACTTGGTTGTTGTTTGGGCCCTGATTGGTTCAGAGTGAACGTAAATAGCAATTGTTTAAGTTTTGGTCAGAAACTTTGAGGGTCTTCCCCTCTCAGATTGATTTTTCTTTTGACTAGGTAAAAAAGGCCATTCTCTGCCTCATTTCTTACCTAGTCTAAATCACTGAAAAGGGATTGCCTCAGTCAGACTGAGATCTGCTAAAGACCTTGGCTTACAAAGACCAAGGTCTCTCCCTGCATCCAGGGCCATCTCCAGTCATCCTGATCTATATCTCTGCACTAGACCCAGATGGCTCTGGAGGAGAAAGTGAGGCTGGTGACTTTGCACAGCCCTCCCTCACTTAAATCCAATTCTTATGCTTGTCATGGCATCACCTCCCTAAACTCACAGTCCCCTTTCAGAAGGAAGGACTAATAACAACACCACTTTTAACTAGATGATCTTGCAAATTAAGTGCTAAGCTCAGTTGTTTTTATCTGCTGAAGGAGATCAAAAGCCGCCAGCATCTTTAGAATTTCAGTTCCTTAAGGCAGAGTCCCAGTCACCCTTGAATAGACCTGCATGTTCATTTGGTGTCTACATAATTTAAAAGAATGTGAAGAAAGCCCCCAAGCACCTTTGGTGGATCCCGTGTGGTAGATTTATAGGAAGAAATAGACAAGCACTGCCCAAGATGGGCAAATGTGGATGGGTTAAGATTTATGTCCCCTGAAGGAGTCATCTTAGTCACACACAGATCTATCAGGGTATGGGAGCATATCCTTCCACGAGACTGTAATCTTCACAAGGTCAGGGATTCCTCCAAATGCTGAGAATGCTGCCTAGTACATATAACAAGTACTTAATAAGTAATTGTTGAATTTACATTTGAACATTTCTTCATTTTTACTAGTGGGATAAGGACTGGGCTTATGAAGTCATTGTTATAGGGAACTACCAGATGAAGAAATTCTTGCTTCCAATGAAGGCTGGCATTTTTTTTTTTTTTGCAACTTACATTCTTATAGAATTGCATAGATCACTGAGACGTTAAGTGACTACCCAGGGTCACCAAGTCAGTGCTTAGTGCTATGCTTGACACTAAGTAGACACTTAATAAATATCTTTTAACTGACTGATTGAATGTTTCAGAGGAGGGACCTGAGCTCTGGTCTTCTTGGCTCCTAGCTTTCTAGCTGTGCCACCACTCATTTTCCCTGGCTTATGCTTTCAAACAACTGTCACCAAATAGATAAAAATTTTCATTGATTCTGCTTATGTTCACACCCTCTCCCAGAAGTTTTGTACCTCAGAAGGTGCTATCTGGAGGTGAACTTTGGAATGCTCTTCTGTTGACCTGGCTGTCAATATACAAAGATTAGAAATGAATAAAATTAAGAGCACTAGCAAGTCCATTCAAAGGAAAACGTTGCTTAAGGCTAGTTCACCAAATATCCATGGAGAATGCATACCTGTTAGCCTGCCAACCTTTAGGCTCACACAACATTGCTATCTGCACAGCATCATCAATTTTTTTCCTATGTCTTTAAGAAAAATGTGATCTTTTTATTTTTGGAGGCAGGGCAATTGAGGTTAAGTGACTTGCCCAAGGTCACAAAGCTAATAAGTGTGTCAAGTGCCTGAGGCTGGATTTGAACTCAAGTCCTCCTGCCTCCAGGGACGGTGCTCTACTCCCTGCACCACCTACCTGCCCCAAGGACTTCTTTTCTGTTCTACATCTGACTGGGGCTAACTGAACAGGGTAGGCAAAATTTCCTGTCATGTTTTCAACATTCTAAATACTGGTCTTACTGACCCTGACCAAAGACTCTGCTTTCTATCCAGAGAGGAAGGGTACAAAGAAAGCCCCAAGTAGACTTGGGGTGTCATTAGACAAAAGTCTTTGGGGACCACTGGTTCTAGAGGGTTCCACAGATGATGTAGCAGAAAGTCTCTTCCTTCCTGACTTTCATCTAACATTGGGGAATATGAATGCCTTTTCGTGCTGTTGATCTTAGGGAGGGAAAGAGAAGGTATGTGTTATTATGTGGAACAAATTTCTTCACATAATGATTGAGACTCAATTTTACATTTGTGGAATTACTGCCCTGGGATGGTTTAGCTTCAGAGTAACCTAGGTATCCCTTGAGATCACCTCTAGACCTGTAATTTTGTGATTTCTAAAACATTTAGGCCCTCTAGAAGGGAAACTATAGTGTAATAATGAATATGTTGAAATACTTTTTTCTCATTGGTCTTACTACTAAAATGGGAAACCTCATAAGTTGTATATTAATGATGACGATTAAAATAACAGCAATAGACTTTATGTAACACTTTAAGGCTTACAGAGTGATCTAAATTTATCTCATTTGAACCTTGCTAAAAATCTGTCAGGTATTATTACATGTCTTAAAATCCCCATTTTTGAGATAAGGAGACAGAATTTCAGAGAAGTTAAGTGATTTGCCCAATATCACACAGCAATGTGTCAGAGGAAGGATTCAAACCAAGGTCTTCCTGATTCTAGGTCCAGTAGTTGTGAGCAGACCATAACTCCCACATATGACACCTTCTGGCTTCCATTGCTTGACAATAAATGCTAGAGATTACTGATCCCTGATCATATCTGAAAGGACACCTACTGTCTACAGAATGCTTCCCTCTGTGCAACCCTAACTGCTCTGGGAATCCTGCCTTAGGAAAGCAGTAGGGTTGTCAAGACATTGCTCCCCTCCCCAGCAAACTTTAATTATCCTTCACAGCCAAAGCCAAATCAAAGTCTGGAAAGGAAAGGTTTGGAGAATGTGCTGACTTGGGCTGCAGAACAACACATGAGCTCATAGACAAATCACTAGGTTGTGTCTGACAGATTATTTCACATAAAAGCGTTGGTAGGCTGTTCTGTCAAGTGAAATGGGCCAAATATGGAGTACAGTAGGAGTCAGCCACAGCTGTAGTGGCTACACAGAATGGAGCAGCACATATTATGTGGGTGCTGATAGGCGCTTACAGGAAAGAGCCTGAGAAATACTCTGACCTACAGTAACTACATTTTATATGTGCAGGTGCAGCCTGTGAATTTTCTTCAAAATACTACCAGGGCCTTTCCAGAAAGAAAACCATAACTCTTGAGTGCATTTTTTTTTAAAACAGAGCGTAAATGTAAAGTCAAGAATAGCAACAACCACCTAACTGTTTTTAATGACAGAATCCCCATCAGATGCTCCATTTCAGGACCCGTTTTTATTCCTATTGGGATGCCGTACTTAGCATCAAAAGGACAGTGCAATTTCTATTTCTGAAATGCTAGTGCAGGGGTGCTTTTACCCTGGGGAAAAAAAAACAGCTAATTCTTTGAGATGGAAAGGACTTCGCAGATAGTCTATTCCAAACCAAACAAGAAGCATGAATCTTGGTGAAAATATCCCCCACAACTGGGCATCTCAGTTTGAAGACTTCTAATGATGGGGAACTTATTACTTGTCATTCCATTTTTGGACAGTTCTAATTGTTCAGATAGGGCACTTAGGTGGCACAGTGGATAGGGTGCAGGGCTCAGAAACAGGAAGACTCATCTTCATGAGTAAAAATCTATCCTCAGACATTTACTAGTCAGTTTCCTCATCAGTAAAATGAGCTGGAAAAGGAAATGACAAATCATTCCAGTATCTTTGCCAAGAAAACTCCAAATGGGGTCATAAAGAGTCAGATACAACTGAAATGGCTGAACAACAACAAAAATTATTAGAATGCTTTTGTTTAAATTGATCTGAAATCTGTTCCCCTGTCCTTTCCATTTTTTGAGCCTAGTTCTCCTCACAAGACTGACAGACCAAAACTAATCACTCTTTTATGTGACAGTCCAGAATTTGAAGATGGCTATCACGTTCCTCACACGCATTCTGCCCCACACATCTTCTCTTTTCTGGGCTAAAGATCCCTATCATTATCATCTTCACAATAGTCCCCCTACCATCATGATCACTGTCTAGATACACTATATCAATTGTATACTAGACATACTGTCAACATACTTTCTAAAAAAGAGCTACACATAAAAACTCAGATATTATTAGAACATAGTAGAGTCTAGGAGGATTATGATGTCCCTTATTCTCAACATTATACTTTAATATAGCCAGGAGCGTGCTGGAGCCACCGTAGACTGACTGGTGAGAGCCAATTGTTAAATATTCATTGTGAGCTTTTACACCTTGGAAATTGACAAAGACTGCAAATCTAGGCTTGATTTATATTTTATTGATTGTTTAGACAACAATATGAGGTAGAAAATGTTAGTGAAAATTAAACATACATATGTACATACATAGCAAACATATATGTGTATGTGGCATGTGTGTATTACATATGTATATATTATATGTGCATATATAATATTTTATCTATTTACAAATATAAATATTTTAAAATTAATCTTTGTTCAAAATTTGTTAATGTACACCTGAATATATCTTAATATTGCAATAGCGATTTTTTGGCTGTCCCAATGTTTTGAGTGTTTTTTTTTTCATTATTCCTGTCTGACTCTTTGTGACCTCTTCTGGGATTTTCTTGGAAAAGACACTAGAGCAGTTTGTCATTTCCTTCTTCAACTGATTTTACAGATGAGGAAACTGAGACAAACATGATTAAGTGACTTGCCCAGGGTCACATAGCTAGTGTCTGTGGCTGGATTTGAACTCAGGCCCTCCTGAGTCCAGGGCTGGTGCTCTATCTACTTTGCCACCTAGCTGCCCCCATATTGCATTTGCATTTCACTAAAACATCAAGATTTAGCTTATTCTTTCCCATTGGCAGTTAGGTGATACAGTGGATAGAGCATTAGACCTATAGTGAAGAAGACCTGAGCTCAAATTTTGCCTCAATCATAAGTTGTGTGACATGTCCAAAAATGCCTCAGTTTCCTTATCTGTAAAATAGGAGTGATAAAAGCACTTATTTCCTAGAGTTATTGTAAATTTCAAATGACATAGTATTTGTAAAGTGCTATGTAAAAATAGCTATCATTATTTTTTACTTGTGCAAGGAGAGAGGGTGAAAATTCTAGGTATGAGGGGCAGCACATGCTCACACATGGAATCAGCAGATGGATTTTTTTTTAATCCATGTGCAAGCATTAAAGTTTATCTTATTACAAGTGGCCCATCATTTTCTTGTTGAGATCACTTTGGATACTGATACTGCCACCCAATGGAGTTTTCATTTCTCTTAGCTTCACATCATTCTCAAATTTGATAATGTCATTTATACCTCCATTAAAATCACTAATAAAGATAAATAAAACAGAGATAAAGACAGAGCCCTGTGACACTCTTTAGGCTTTCATTGCTCATTTCTTATCGAGTTAGGTCATTTAATAAATTCCCAAACCACCTCCCTGTATTAACATTATGACTAAATCCCTTTGTCTTATTCACAAGGATATCCTTGTGATAAGCCTTGTCTTAATGTATTATAGCTCTGACAATTCTTTTAATTAATTAATTTAATAACTTGTCAAAAAAGGCCATGTCTTCTTTATCTTATTTCTGCTGAGGCAGTCTACCAGCAAAGTGACTAAATCACTGGGCATGGAGTCAGAAACACCTGGATTGGTATCCTGTCTCAGATATTTGGTAGGTATGGGATCCTGGGCAAACGATTTAACTTCTCCAAGTTTCAGAGTCCTCATATATAAAATAAGGGTAAGATGCCCCTAATAGTTACCTCTTAGGGTGGTTGTACCATTGAGATAGCACTTGTTACATGAAAGTTCAACTTATCTTTTCAGTGGAAGTCAGATAAAGCAATCTCTCTGAATTATCTGAGTTATCTAGGACAAGTTGCTATATTTCTATTTTTCTTTTAAATGCTAACTAAATTTTCATTGATTTTCATTTTGCAGACTATTGCACAGGTAGAGAAGACAGTTTTTTGTAGTTCATTAAAAATATTAGCATGTAAACCTACCTTCTGCAGGTTCAATGAAATTACCCTTGTTAGAAATCCAGTATCAGATATGATGATTGGGATGATATGTACTGCATCCTGTTCTCATATAATTTTCTTGTGCTAGGTTTCTATATTTTAAAAGCTTCGATTTCAGGATGCCAGTAAGTCTCTTAACATGCTAAGTTAAATCTTCTTCCTTCATAGCTTTTTACTCAATATGTCTTGCTTGGAAACTGAGCATAAGATTATTATTCTTATTATTATCTCATTCTCATCTCCTTCAATACAATTCACATAGATGTGGTCCCAGGACAAGTAACTATCCTTCTATTTATATAGCTATTGCTGTTATGCAAATTATTTTTTTCTGGTTCTGCTTGCTTCATTCCTTAGTTTCATCGTCCTCCTCATCATCAACAACAAGCATTTATTAAACACATTCTATGTGTCACGCACTGTTCTAAGTGATGGGGATACAGAGAAAAGTAAAAATTAAATATGGTTCCTCTCTGTAAGAAGCTCTCATTCTAATGGGGGAGACAACATGAAAACAATTATTTATGTACAAGATTTATATAGTGTCAATACAATGTAAGTAGGAGGTATTTCAGTGGGAAGGCATCAAGACCAAGACCAAGAAAGGCCTTCTGTAGAAAGTGGGATTTACTTGAGTATTGAAAGAATCCAAGAGGCAGAGATAAGGAGGGAGAGCATTCCAGGCATGGGAGATATGTAGAAAAATGCATGGAGTTGGTGGATGGACTGTTTTACATACAGAGCAGCAAGTAGACCAGTGTAGCCAGATTCTACAGTATGCAGAGAGCAATGTGGATAAGGAGGTGATATAGACCGTCCTTTAGGAAAATTAGTAATCTGAGTGGAGGATAGACTAGAGCAGGAGGAAACTTAAGGCAGGAAGACCAACCATCAGGACATTACAACTGTCCAGATGTGAAGTGACAAGGGCTGGCACCATGGTGGTGGCTGGGGGAATGGAAAGAAAAAATAAATAAGTGAAATACTGTAAGGATAGAAATGATAAAATGTAGTGACAGATTAATATGTGGAGTGAGAGCAAGTGAAGAATTGAAGAATATATTGAGATGATGAGCTTGGATGAATATGAGAATAGTGGTACCCTTAATAGTTATAGGGAAATTGTGAAGAGAGATGTGTTTTTTGGGGAAAGATAATGAATTGTTTTGGACATATTGAGTTTGAGATGTCTGCAAGACATCCATTTCGAGAGGTCCAAGAGGCAATAGATGATTCTTAGATCTTTTTATCTAACTATAACCTCTATAGGGCAGCTAGGTGGTGCAGTGCCAGGTCTGGAGTCAGGCAGACACATCTTCATGAGTTCAGATCTGGCCTCAGACACTTACTAGCTGTATGATCTTAGGTAAGTCATTTAACCCTATTTGGCTTGGTTTTCTCATCTGTAAAATGAACTGGAGGAGGAAATGGTGAAACCCTTCAGTATCTTTGCCAAGAAAATACCAAATAAAGTCGGACATGAAAAGCTACTAAACATATGACTTCTGTCCTGATCTCTAGTCTCATATCTCCAACTGCCTATTCTACATTTTGACCTGGATGTCCTGCAGACATCTTAAGCTCAACATGCCCCAAAATGAACTCATTGTATTTTCCCCCAAACCCTCTCCTTTTCTTGACTTACATATTACTGATGTGGTCAGTCAGTCAAGAAGCATTTATTAAGCACTTACTATGTGCCAGGTACTGTGCTAAGTGCTATAAATACAAGTGAAAGCAGAAAAGGAGACCTTAAGCAATTTATATTTTAATGGAGGAAGACATAAAAAGAAGCTGAAAAGGCCGAGGGAGGCACAAAGTACCCAAGTGTGGAGGCATGGTCAAGAAAGTCATATAGAGATAGGTAAGTAGTGCACCATGCAGAGAGATGAAGCTATACTTGGCTTGGGCCTCCTCTTTAAATTGGGAGTTCTTGGAGGAACCAGCCAATCAGAAGGTGAGCCTTCAGGGGTGGAGAGTACTTTCAATGTAAGTGGTAATCAAGGGATAGAGTGAACTTCCAGAGTGAAGAGGATTCTTTGTCATGGTAGAGAAGTCTTATAGAGACAAGTCAGCAGGGCAGCCTGGAGAAGTCACAAGCAACTTCCCAGTCACCTAGGTAAGCAACCTAAGTGTCATTCTTGATTTCTCATCCTAACCCTTTATATCTAATCTGTTACAAAGTCCTGTTGATTTCACCTTAGCAACGCCATTTGTGTATGGCCCCTTGTCTCCTCTGACACTGCCACAACTCTGGTGCAGGCCCTCATCATCTCACACCTGAACTGTTGTAATAGTCTAATGGTTGGTTTCCTGGCCTCTAGTCTCTTTCCAATCAGTCCATCCTCCATTCAGCTGTTAAGGTGAACTTCTTAAAGCATAAGTTTGATCATATCATCTTCCCATTTGATAAACTCTAGTGGCTCCCTATTACTTCCAGAATTGAAATCTAAGTTCCTCTGGTTGGCTTATAGAATCCTTCAAAACCTGACCCCCTCTTACCTTTCTAGTCTTAAATTTTACCTTCCTTTGCATACTTTATAATCCAGTGACATTAGATTCCTTGCTGTTCTTTGCACAAGACACTCCATCTCCTGAATTTGGGCATTTTTACCAGCTATATTCCATGTCTGTAACACTCTCCCACCTTGTTTTTTTGCCTCCCTTCTTCCTTTAAATCTCAGTTGAAATAACAGCTTCTGCAAGAAGCCTTTTTCAGGCTCCCCTTAATGCTAATTCCTTCCCTTTGAGATGATCTCCAAGATATCCTGCATATATTGGGTTGTACATAATTGTTTACATGTTATCTCCTCCATTAGATTGTGAGCTTCTTGAAATGAGAGGCTGGTTTTGTATAGTGCCTGGTACATGTTTTTGTTGTTGTTTAGTCATTTCAGTTGTTTCCAACTCTTCATGACCCCATCTGGGGTTTTATTGGCAAATGTACCGGAGTGGTAATAAGTATCTGAGGTCAGATTTGAACTCAGAAAGAGGAGTTGTCCTGATTTCAGGTAGGGTACTCTATTCACTGTGCCATCTAGCTGCCTCAGCTGGTACATAGTAGGCTCTTAATAAACCCTCCTTGAATTGACTTGATATAAGACTGAAGGTTAGAAGACAGGTTAAGGCTGGATAAACAGATATAAGAATTATCCACATAAAGGTGATAATTGAACCTATGGGAGGTGATGAGATCACCAGAGAAGACAGAAGGAGAAGAAAAGAATGTCAAGGAGAGATCTTTGAAGGGTACCCACAATTCCTGGGCATTTCCTAGAAGAAGATCTGGCAAAGGAGACTGCGAAGTAGTGATCCAATAGGTTTAAAAAAAAGAATTAAGAGGGATCAGTATCACAAAAACTTAGGAAAAAGAGTTTTCAAAAGAGGACACTCAGCAGGGCCTAAGATGGCATAGAAGTCAAGCAGGATGAAGACAGAGAAAAAGCCATTAGAGGGCGAAGCCAAGATGGCAGATTTATAAGAAACAGTGTGGTGAGCTCCCATCCACAAACTCCCAAGCCAATCTAAAAATGAACCAGACCAAATCCTTATGGGGAAATCCAGAAACGCTCAGTATAGAGAGACAGAGAGGTATGCAGACGCTGAGATGGAGTCTGACCAAGAGTATCCCAAGTCATGGTACTCCAGCACTTAGGAAGAGGCAGTGCACCAGGTCCAGGAGTCATACCAGAGCACAACTACACTCAATTAGCTACAATGGATGCAGAAGCTAACTGGTAGCTTTGCCACCCATTGCCCAATTCTGGGTTACATATCCAGAGGAGAATGAGAAGTGGATCTGCACAGCTGAGTGGCATTCCTGGGTAGAGAGGCCCTGGGCTGTGTGCAGAGAAAGGAAGAAGTTCAGAAGCCATCAGCAGTGATGGTGTGGCCAAACCCAAGGCACAGAGCAAGGTCTCACTGGCCTAGTGGGCAGAGAAATGACTAAAATAGGAATCCTAGATCAGAGATGAGACTATAATTATGCCACTCTGAGCCAACAGAGCTTTTCAGCCTTAGAGGTCTGGTCAAAATTTATCACGTCAGCATATACTTTTGTTGACTTGAACTTCTGGGAGACAAGATGGTGAAGTAAACAGTAAGTGCTATCATCCCCCCTTGTTGACCTTGAAAAACCCAGAGAATATTGCCCTAGGAAAAATCTTGGAATAGTGGAGCCAGCAGAAGGGGTACAGCAGTCTTTTAGCTCGGGAGGCTAGGGAGATGGACGGGAAGGGTCCCTCTTGCTGTGGCTGAAGGTTATCAATGTAGAACAGGAGGCCTCCCAGCAAGCCTCAGTGGACCAGCAGGAGATCCTGAGCTCCGGGGAGGGGGGGGGGGAGTGAGGGGGAGTGGAGTGGGCAAGCACTAACATCAAGACCCCAGGCATGCCTTTGCACAGCTGCAGGAATCAGCAAACACCAATGTGGACTGGTATCCACCAGTGGCTGAGCCTACTTGTGTTCTAGCACAGCCCTAGGGGAGAAGGAGACCTCCAGTGGCCAGACCACCCCTCCCCTACACATCATGTCATGAACTTCAATGTAACCCCAGGGAAACATAGAAAGAACTCACCTGGCCTCAGCCTTGGCACACCAGCCATCTCCAGCTCATCACCAGGTAAGCTGCAGCATTATATACCATCTAGCTTCCAGAACCATAGGCCACAGCACACAAAGCCAGCAACCAGGCCCCTAGCTCCCAGCACAAGAAGTGTGAGACAGAGGCCCCTGAACCCCAGAAGCAGAAATCCACTTTAAAAGCCAGGAAAAAGGCAATCACAATGAACAAGAAGCAAATTAGAAAAGCAAAGGCCATAAATTTCTTACTATGGGAACAGAGAAGATCAAAATT
>CM053627.1:158208158-158243429 GCA_028646595.1 Phalanger gymnotis
TTTGGGACAGACCTTACCCCGAGACCATCCAGGCTGTCCTGGGCTGGAGCCCTGCTTCCCTCTGCCACTTTGTGGGTTCTGCAGTTCTAGAATTGGTTCAGAGCCATTTTTTTATAGGTTTTTGGAGGGACTTGGTGGGGAGCTCACACCAGTTACTGCTTTCCAATCGCCATCTTGGCTCCGCCCCTCAAGGAGGATTTTAAAAGCCAAATGTAACAACAATGCTACTTGCCAATACTGTGGCTGTGTAAGGCCAATAACACCAGCACATGGGGGAGCTGCTAGCACAGATTCTTTGATCTCCTTTCTAAGGAAAGAAACTTTAAGGGGTTTACAATCTCACTTTAAACAAGCATACATATATCACTCACTTAGTTCAGGGGTAAAAGCCAGCACCCTGAACTTTAGAGCAAATATAAGCAGAATTACAAACAGAGAAAATATAAACAGAGCAAATAACACAAATCAACAGAAAGGCTTTTAGGTGTCTGACCAAAGCTATACATACATAGTTACCAGAGAGAGAAGCACCAATATTTGGGTTTTCAAAGCTGGGGGGGGGGGCTCCTTAATGGCTACCCAGAGTCTCCACACCAACACTCTTCCAATGAGTGAGCCCCAAACAAAATGCGAACCTCAGAGTATATATCTTCAGGGTCAGAGTGCTTCACACCTCTTGTGACCTAATTAGCAAAAGGGTGTGGACTTTCCCACAAACAAAGGTCAGGGTAAATCAAAGGCACTTGGTTGCCTTAGTGCTAAGAAGCACTCTGAAAGAAAAACAAAACATCAAAAAGTCCCACTTTGCTTGCCATTATATGAAATTAGAAAGGTAGAAGAAAAATTGGCCAATTCTTTTAAAAATACAATTGGCAAAATGGAAAAAAATTCACTGAAGGGAACAACTCCTTAAAAGGCAAAATTGGCCAAATAGATAAGGAGGTACAAAACATAACTGGAGAAAATAACACCTTAAAAAATAAAATTGGCCAAATGGAAAAGTAGATATAGAAGCTAACTGAAGAAAACAGTTTGTTAATGATTAGAATTGGGCAAGTAGAAGCTAATGACTCTATGAGGCATCAGGAATCAGTCAAACAGGGGCAGCTAGGTGGTGCAGTGAGTAGAGCACTGGCCCTGGAGTCAGGAGGACCTGAGTTCAAATCCGGCTTCAGACATTTGACACCCTTACTAGTTGTGTGACCTTGGGCAAGTCACTTAACCCCAATTGCCCTGCCTTTCCCTTTCAACAAAAAAGAGAATCAGTCAAACAAAATCTAAAGAATGAAAAAAAATAGAAGAAAACATGAAATATCTCATTGGGAAAACAACTGACCTAGAAAATAGATCCAGGAGAGATAATATGAGAATTATTGGTCTACCAAAAAGTCATGATGAAAAAAAGATCCTGGACAGTATCTTCCAAGAAATCATCAAGGAAACCTTCCCTGAGGTCCTAGAACCAGATGGTAAAATTATCATAGAAAGAATCCACTGATCACTTCCTAAAAGATATCCCAAATTGAAAACTCCAAGGAATATTGTAGCCAAATTCCAGAATTATGAGGTCAAGGAGAAAATACTGCAAGCAGCCAGAAAGAAACAATTCAAATATCATGGAGCTACAGTTAGGATGGTATAGGACTTGCAGCATCTACATTAAAAGATCAGAAGGATTGGAATATGATATTCTGCAGAGCAAAGGAGCTTGGATTTTCAGGCAAGGAGACAGGCATTCAATGAAATAAGGGACTTCCAGACCTTCCTGATGAAAAGGCCAGAGCTCAATGGAAAATTTGATCTTCAAATACAAGACTCAAGAGAGGCATAAAAAGGTAAACAGGAAAAAAAGAAAAAAACCCTTTTTATTCAACAAGGTCAAACTGTTTACATCCCTATATGGGAGGATGATACTCGTTAATCTTGAGAATTGTATATTTATTACAACACTTAAAAGGGATATACATAGACAGAGTGTGTGGGTATAACTTAACTGATGTGATGATAAAAAAAACCTAATTAAGGGGTGCAAAGAGATTGTAATGGGAGAAGAGGAAATGAGGAGGCATAAAAGGGTAAATTACAGCATATGAAGAAGCACAAAAATATAGTAGAGGGAAAGAATGGAGGTAGATGAGCATTGTTTGAGCTTTACTCTCATTGGATTTGGTTCAAGGAGGGAATAATATACTCATTTAAGTATAGAAATCTAACTTGCCCTACAGGCAATATGAGGAGAAAGGGGAAAGAAAAGGGAGGAGGTAGTTAGAAAGAAGGGAAGAAGTAGTAAGGGAAAAGGGAAAGAAAAGAGAGAGGGGCTGATAGAAGGGAGGGAAGATTGAGGGAGGCAGTGGTCAAAAGCAAAACTCCTTTGAGGAGGGGAAGGGAGAAGGACACCAGTCCACATTGGTGTTTGTTGATTCCTGCAGCTGTGCAAAAGCATAAATGGGGAGGGAATAGGATGGAAAGAAAGACACAGATAGTAATCATAACTGTGAATGTGAATGGGATTAACTCTCCCACAAAATGGAGGTGGATAGCAGAATGGATTAAAAACCATAATCTTAAAATATGTTGTTGACAAGAAACACATTTTAAACAGGGGGATACACACAGGGCAAAGGTAAAAGGCTGGAGTAGAATATATTATGCTTCAGCTGAAGTAAAAAAAAGCAGGAGTACCAATCCTAATCTCAGACAAAGCAAAAGCAAGAATAGATCTAATCAAAAGAGATAAGGAAGGAAACTATGTCCTGCTAAAAGGCAAAGTAGACAATGAAGTATTATCATTGCTAAACATATATGCACCAAAATGGTATAGCATGCAAATTCTTAGAGGAGAAGTTAAGGGAATGACGGGAAGAAATAGACAGCAAAGCTATACTAGAGGGGGACCTCAGCCTCTCCCTCTCTGAACTTGGTAAATCTAACCTCAAAAAAAAAAACCATGAAAGAAGTTAAGGAAGGTGAATAGAATTTTAGAAAAGGCAGATATGATAGACCTCTGGAGAAAACTGAATAGGGATAGAAAGGAACATATCTTTTCCTCAGTGATACATGGCACATACACAAGAATTGACCATTTATTAGGGCATAAAAATCTCACAATCCAGGGCAGGAAGGCAGAAATATTAAATGCATCCTTTGCAGATCGTGATGTAATAAAAATTATATGTAATAAAGAGTCATGAAAAGATAGACTAAAAATTATTTGTAAACTAAATAATCTAATCCTAAAGAATGATTCAAACAACAAATCATAGAAATAATTGATAACTTCATTCAAGAGAATGATAATAATGAGACAATATACCAAAACTTATGGAATGCAGCAAAAGCAGTTCTTATGAGAAGTTTTATTTCTCCAAATTCTTACATGAATAAAATAGAGAAAGAGGAGATCAATGAATTGGGCATGCAACTGAAAAAGTTAGAAAAAGAACACATTGAAAATCCCCAATTAAATACCAAATTAGAAATACTGAAAACCAAAGGAGAGATTAATAAAATTGAAATTAAGAAAACTATTGAACTAATAAATAAAGCTAAAAGCTGGTTTTATGAAAAAAAAAACAGTAAAACTGATAAACCTTTGGTTAATTTGATTAAAAAAAAGAAAAAAGAAAACCAAATTACCAGTCTCAAAAATGAAAAAGGCGAATTCACCTCCAATGAAGAGAAAATTAAAACAATAATTAGGAATTATTTTGCCCAATTAAATGCCCATAAATTTGACAATCTTAGTAAATGAGTGAATATTTACAAAAATATAAATTGTCTAGATTAACAGAAGAGGAAGTAAAATACTTAAATAACCCAATCTCAGAAAAAGAAATTGAACAAGCCATCAATGAACTTCCTAAGAAAAAATCTCCAGGGCTAGATGGATTTACAAGTGAGTTCTATCAAACATTTAAAGAACAATTAATTATAATACTATATGAACTATTTGGGAAAATTGGCAAAGTCCTACCAAATTCTTTTTATGATACAAATAAGTACTGATACCTAAACCAGGAAGAGCCAAAACAGAAAAAGAAAATTATATGCCAATTTTCCTCATGAATATAGTTGTAAAAATTTTAAATAAAATATTAGCAAAAAGATTACAGCAACTTATCATGAGTATAATATACTTTGATCAAGTAGGATTTATACCAGGAATGCAGGGCTGGTCCAATATTAGGAAAACTATCAGCATAATTGATCATATCAACAACAAACCTAACAGAAACTATATGTCATCTCAATGGATGCAGAAAAAGCTTTTGACAAAATACAACACCCATTCCTATTGAAAACACTAGAGAGCACTGGAATAAATAGAGCCTTCCTTAAAACGACAAGTAGCATCTACCTAAAACCATTAGCAAGCATTGTATGTAATGGGGATAAGCTAGATGCATTTCCAATAAGATCAGAAGTGAAACTAGGACATCCACTATCACCACTGTTATTCAATTTGGTACTAGAAATGTTAGCTTTAGCAATAAGAGAAGAAAAAGAAATTGAAAGAATTAGAATAAGTAAATAAGAAACTAAGTTTTCACTCTTTGCAGATGATATGATTATATACTTAGAGAATCCTAGAGAATCAAGTGAAAAACTGATTGAAATAATAAACAACTTTACCAAAGTTGCAGGATATAAAGTAAACCCACAAAAATAATCTGCATTTCTATACATTACTAACAAAATCCAACAGTAAGAGATAGCAAAGGAAATTCCATTTAAAGTTACTGTAGACATTATAAAATATTTGGGAGTCTACCTGCCAAAACAAACCCAGGGACTATATGAACATAATTACAAAACACTTTTCACACAAATAAAGTCAGATCTAAATAATTGGAAAAACATCAGTTGCTCATGGGTAGGCCAAGCTAATATAATAAACATGACAATTCTACCTAAATTAATTTACTTATGCAGTGCCATACCACTCAAACTACCAAAAATAATTGCATAGAGCTAAAAATATAATATCAAAATTCATGTGGAAGAACAAAAGGTTCAGAATATCAAGGGAATTAATGAAAAGAAATAGTAGGGAAGGTGGCCTAGCCATACCAGATCTTAAATTGTATTATAAAGCAGCAATCATAAAAACCATTTGGTACTGGCTAAGAAATAGAGGGGTAGATCAGTAGAATAGGTTGGGTACACAAAAGACATTAGTCAATGATTATAGCATTCTACTGTTTGATAAAGCCAAAAACCCTAGCTTCTGGGATAAGAACTCACCGTTGGACAAAAACTTTCTGGGAAAACTAGAAAATAGTATGGAAGAAACTGGGCATAGACCAACATCTCACATGGTATACCAAAATAAAGTCCAAATGGGTACATGATCTAGGTATAAAGGTTGATACTATAAACAAATTAGGGGAGCAAGGAATAGTTTATCTGTCAGATTTATGGAGAATGGAGGAATTTATGACCAAACAAGAGATAGAGACAAAATGGATAATTTTGATTACATTAAATTGAAAAGTTTTTGCACAATGCAACCAAGATTAGGAGGGAAGCAGGAAACTAGGAAAGAATTTTTACAACTAGTGTCTCTGATAAAGGCCTCCTTTCTAAAATATAGAGAACTGAGTCAATTTACAAGAATACAAGTCATTTCCCAATTGGTAAATGGTTAAAGGTTATGAACAGGCAGTTTCCAGAGGAAGAAATTAAAGCTATCTATACTCATATGAAAAAATGTTCCAAATCACTATTTATTAGAGAAATGCAACTCAAAACAATTCTGAGGTACCATATCATACCTATCAGATTGGCTAGCATGACAAAACAGGAAAATGATAAATGTTGGAGAAGATGTGGCAAAGTTGGAACACTAATTCATTGTTGGTGGAGCTGTGAGCTGATCTAACCACTCTGGAGAGAAATTTGGAACTATGCCCAAAGGGCTATAAAAATGTGCATACCCTTTGACCCAGCAATACCGCTTCAAAGGTTGTATCCCAAAGAGATCACACAAGTGGGAAATGGACCAGTATGTATAAAAATATTGATAGCAGCTTTTTTTGTGGTGGCCAAGAACTGGAAATTGAGGGGATGCCCCTCAGTTGTGGAATGGCTGAATAAGTTGTGGTATATTAATGTAGTGGAATACTATTGTGCTATAAGAAATGATGAACAAGTACACTTCAGAAAAACTTGGAAAGACTTATATGAATTGATGCTGAATGAAGTGAGCAGAACCAGGAGAACATTGTACACAGAAACAGCCACAGTGTGTGAGGACGGATTTTGATAGACAGCCCTTCTCAGCAATGCAAGGACCTAAAACTTTTCCAAAGGACTCATGATGGAAAATGCCATCCACATCCCGAGAAAGAACTATGTAATTGGAATGCAGAGTGAAGCAGACTATTTTTCTTTTCTTTTCTTTTCTTTTCTTTTCTTTTCTTTTCTTTTCTTTTCTTTTCTTTTCTTTTCTTTTCTTTTCTTTTCTTTTCTTTTCTTTTCTTTTCTTTTCTTTTCTCTTCTTTTCCTTTCCTTTCTTTTCTTTTCCTTTCTTTCTCATGGTTCTCCCATTTACTATAATTCTTCTATGCAACATGACTAATATGAAAATATTTTAATAGGAATGAATATGTAGAGCCCATATCAGGTTGTATGCCATCTTGGGGAAGGAAGAGGGATAAAATTTAAAACTTATGGAAATGAATGTTGAAAACTGAAAATAAATACATTAATAAATTAAAAACCATACACTTTTGTTTATTGTTGTTGTTTACAAAGTGTTCTATGAAACAACCAAATAGTTTCCTGTGATCTGAATGAGAGAAAAGAAGGAGCATTGACAGTTCTCAATATCCATGGCAGGCAGTTGCCTTTCTCATAGAATTTAGGGCTGGAGTGTACGTTAAAGTTTATTTAGTCTATCTCAGGGTTGTCCAACCTTAGGTTATCTTACAGCCACGTTAAAATAAAATAATTATTTGAGGGCTGCACCCAGAATAAAAAATACAGTACACTAATAGAAAGTGGGGGAATGCATGTCATCAGTATGACAGATGAAGGCGCAAAGCATGAAAGCAAACAGAAAACAACAAAGCGACAACACAACAGCATAAAGGTAGGTGCATACTGACTAGTCTGCATTGTACAGATGGAACGCATCCCACAGATGGATTGAAAATTCCATGCGATGTTCTGTCCATAATACTGCTTAAAAACACCAAAGAAAATTAACATCAACGAGATTATTTATTAGTGATGGAATTAAAAAATCTAATATACATTCTATGCAAATTATTATTTTATTTTTTTGCTCGTGAAAATTAAAACCCACAGGCAGGCCACATATAATCACACTGTGGGCTGCATGCGGCCCACAGGCCATATTTTGGACATCCCTGGACTATCTAATAGATATGCAAACTTGAAGTCATAGGTGGTAAATAACTTGAGTAAGGTCACATAGTAGATAACAGAGCCAAGATTCAGACCCTACTCTTCTGATTCTAAATCAAGAGTTCTTTCCTCCATTGCTTGAGAGTCTAGTTGTAGCATGACATGGTAACATTTTTCCAATCCCTGAGAACCTGCTCTGGGTAACATTCATTGTTGCAGATGATTCTGAAATTTTATTAGTCATCAATCAGAAATAATCAATTATTATTGCCTTTCATATGCCATGTCATCAGGAAAGCGAAAGTTAGCACAAGCATTATACGAGACTCCTGAGAGGGAAACTCTAAAGCAACAACTCAAAATCTTGGTAGATGGAATTAGATGCTTCATTGTACAATGGCCAAACCTTGAAATAAAAGAAAACTTTGAGCTTAGGTAGGTATCTTGAGAAAGCCAAGTTCTATTTGGACATAGGAAAAGGACAAAATGATGAGAAGTTAATAAGCAAGTTCATTTTATAAAGGCAAGTTCTGCTGTGACCCTAAAGCCAAAAGTTTATGGAACCAAACTAAGAAATATAATAGGGACAAAAAGAAATTTGATTTCCACCTCCTGCCTCACAATCCTTTCTTTGCCCTGCTACATCTATGAGTCAAGGCATGTAATCATTGCCAGCTGGCTCTTCTTGGTACTGTGATCATCCTCATAATAAAGTACGTTTCTTACCCAACAGAGTTAGAGCTAAACAAGCCTTTTGAAAGCAAATCAATTGCTTAGCTGAAGAAGAAAACTGTTCTCCACATTTTGTGGGTACTGTATATATATAATGGAGCCTCAGAAAAGGTCATGGTGGTCCTTTCATTCAATGGATTCAGTGAAAGTGTTTGGAATAAAAGTCTCAAAAGTGAATACTGGCAGATCAAGATCTCAGTCTTATACTGGCTTTGGGATATATGACACAGGGCTGTCTCAGAGACATTTGAGTGCTCCGAGTATCTTGACTTCATTGTTGTGGGTATTCCTTGCTATTATATTAGTTTCTGATGAAGGAAGATGAGAATCACCTAAACAGAAATGGAAATATTGATGGTGGGCATGAGCAGGTTACAACCCATACCAAATAAGGAATCATGGAGGAGGGGCTCTGTAAAAGGTGCCATCAAAGAAATGTATGATTGAAAAATAGATGAGATGGTTTCATGATGAGAGCAAAGGGATATTTGGACAGCCTGCATGATCCATTGGTATCTTCAAGATATCAAGAGAACTTGACTAAGGTGCTGAGGACAGTGGATAGACTTGGACAATTCTCACACAGAATGGGTAGGCATGTGGATGAATTGTGATCTGAATCACTAGAGGGAGAATCTCAGAACTATTTGAGTATTTGAGTAAGATAGTTTCTCTACCAGGGAAACTAGGTGGCACAGTTAATAGAGCATTGTGCCTGGAGTTAGGAAGACCTGAGTTCAAATTTGGCTTCAGACACTTAGTAGCTGGGTGACCCTAGGCAAGCCACTTAACTGTGTTTTTGCCACAGTTTCCTCATCTGTAAAACGAGTTGCAGAAGGCAATGGCAAACCACTCCAGTATCTTGGCCAAGGAAACCCCAATGGAGTTGGACACAATTCAAACGGTGGAACAACAGCAATTCTCTCTAATGTTGCTGATCACAAGTCATCTGTGACTTAGTAAATGGTTTTTTTTGTCAAGAGTTGCTATGGTCAAAAAAATTCATCACCCTGTGGCAACTTGGTGATGAATGTCTGTGAAGTTAGCCAGATTGATGTGTGTATAATAGACACATAGTTCTTTGTTGTGCCTGTTTTCTAAATCTTGCCAACTTATTAGAATCTGCCAGGATTTGTGCATCACAGGCATAGCCTTTGGGAACTCAGGAACACATCTACCTTTCAATAAGGCATTAGAGAAGAACTTTGTTCAAATTGTCTTGTGGTATTGGGTCATGTCCATTCTATTTTATAGGTTGGGTATTAGGACAGGAGTGGTCATATGATAGGTTCTGGTGCACATACTCTTTACTATATCTGCTTCCTGTCATGATATCACAGAATTATAGAAGTTTATGGTTGGAAAGGATTTTAACACTTATCTGGTCCAATCTTTCAACCAGGGAGGAATCTTTCCTACAGATCCTTGACTGAAGGCCATTCATTACCTATTTAAATGCCTTCCATGAAGGCAAGCTCATGATTTCCTGGAGTAGTCTATTCTGTTGATGGTTTACCAAAGTTATATGGACTGACTCCAGAAATAGCAAAGAAACCATGAGGTAGTAAAAATTGGAAAGGGTGTCTTTAGGAGGGAAGGTTTTTGATGTAGTCATGATCGATGTCCCTGAAATGGAAATTCAGAAGAAGCCAATTTATACTGCCAGTGTTGGGGGACAGAATGAACCACCTGCTTTATAAACAAGATTGTTTCCATATCCTGAAAGGTAAGCTGCAACAACAAGAACTATGAATTTGGGCAGATGGATTTGGATGCCTTATCACATAATGATCAAACTTTCAATTGGAAGGAAAACTGCAAGCTTTGGAATGATTTTGGGAAAGCCTAGTTCTCTTTGGGGGCGGAAGAATAGAGGGTAAGGTCAAAATAATGAGATGTTAACAAGCAAGGCCCTTTTACAAGGGCAGAGTCTGCTTATGTACCTAAAGCCAAAAGTTTATGAAACCAGACTAAGAAATAAAGCAGGAATAAAAAGGAATTTGATTTCCTCTTCCTCCTCTCCCTCACAATTCTGTCTATCCCCTGTATACAGATGAGAGCCAAGGCATGTAATGATTGCCAGCTGGCACTCTTTGGTCATGGTCTTATATGAAGATTAACTTTGGGTGTTTTAGGATGCCTTATCTGATTCTGTTTTCAGAATCAGCCCTGGGTTGAGTCAAGAGGGGTGGGAAACCTGTGGCCTTGAGGCCACATGTGACCTTCTAGGGCTGTGGGTGCAGCATTTGACTGAGTCCAAGTTTTACAAAATGAATCCTTTTATTAAGGAGATTTGTTTTGTGAAGTTTGGTCAGTCAAAGGACCTAGAGGGTCACATGTGAGCTCGAGGCTGCAGGTTCCCCTCTCCTGTTCTAGACCAAGGATTTTTAATTTGTGTGGTGACTGAAAGATGAAATGATTAAGGAAACAAAGATTTTATGTTCTGAACATATCAATTTATTAAGCAATGCATGGCAATTGACCAACAAATGGGGATCAGGCCCCTTCCTTAGCTTAGGGCTAGACCCTGAATACAGGAGGAGACAGGCTTTTATACATGAAAAACAATCAAATAAAATTAATTAATTACAAGGAAATAATACAACATTAGATAATATGATCTTTAATTGGAGGAAAGAGTATGGAACTTTCCAAGTTGGGAAGGGGAGAATGAACAGGTATAACTCCCTGAAATCAGAAAGAGGTGCCCCAATCCCCTAAAGTGTCTGTAAATAATCAAAGGAACATGGCAACAATCACTGATTGATCAGTTCTGGGTCAGTTTTCAGATAAGACATGGGTTGCTTGAGTCGTAAAATTGTGAGAAAACTCTTTGCATCAATCTTAGGATCTGACTGAATTTCTGATCAGCATAATCTAGGTTCTTATTTAAGGGTCCAGGAAGAGGTGGTCCAACTTCTCAGCCATGTAAGGCTAGTTTCAAACAAAACAATAAGGTCTTCTCCTAATTCCCAAAATTGAAAAATTTTCTCACAAGACAGAAATTGGACTAGATCTATAATTGACTAGAAAGGGAACTTCACTAGTTCCAGAAAAGAGTCATAAGATGGAATCAGTGTGTTTCACTTAATTCTCATAATTAACCACTTGCTGTCCTAATCCCTTCAATTTCCTCACTTGGGATCCATGAACTTGATTTTTTAATATTTTGATAATGTTTTAATATATTCGGTTTGCCTTGTAATCCTATATATTTAAATATAATTGTTTTCCTTTCTAATCTCATTCTAATCCTAAAAAATTAATCAATCCCATGTAGTATAAGTTTATATATTTAAAATTTCTTAAAAAATGTTATTCTGAGAGGCCATCCATGCCAAAGAGCTCTGTGGCAAAAAATAATGTTAAGAACCCCTCTTTTACTAGCCTGGTATTGTTATACTACATAATTTTAATATGTAAGCAAGATTAATTCAAATTTCACATAAAATGAAATAAACCCATGAGTCCATGTAGAAGGGACTCATGCATCAGTAGTTCTGAGGTCAAGCTTAGCATCTTCAGAGCCCAGAGAAATGTACATCTCTTGGCCTCATATCTGTGAGAGAAATTATCATTATATTAATACCTAATTATTAAATTGCAATCTAGGCTTTTCTCCTATTTTCTTTCAAGGTCCAGATCCGGTAAAAGGTCAGTCTCTTTCTGAAAGATGTGGCTAGTTGTTGAGATTACTCCTTGATTTCAAGGAATGTGCTCCTCAATCTTGGGCAGGATCTCATCTAACTAGGAGACCTAATTTCTGTTTAGAATATAAACAAAATCCAGTCTGGGTGATTCCTTACCCTGGGGAAATAGGCCCCTGTCCTTGGCTCCTCCATTAGAGTTTAGGGTGACACAGCTCATGAAGGAGAGCATAGCCATAGATGTTCAGATGGAGATGGCATCTTCCTGCCTAGATTGTTGGAGGCTTGATTTTCACTTGTTAGGGGAATTCCCTTACAGAAGGTATTTAAGGTATTTCAGGATCTCCACTGGGTCTTTTGGTCACTGAGAAAAACCACTGGCCATCAATTTATTGATTGTCAACTAGTCTAATTAATAAATTGATTATTAATTACCCAGAAACTCTGTCTCTCAAGATTTTCATTTGTTTCATTTGTTTCTAGTTGTAGATATTCTGGAATTCAGACTCTTGACCATGACTTCTGCACTCCTTTCTTGAGTGTACCTATCACCCCTCTATCATAGGATCATAGATGTAGAGCTGGAGGGGACCTTCCAGATGAAGAGGTCATCGAGTTCAACCTTTTCATTATGGGAGAGAGGAAGGGAGATGACTGAGGTATAGAAAGGTCAAGTGACTTGTCCAGGGTTACACAGCTATTAAGTCCTTGAGGCAGGATTTAAACCTAGTTCTTCCTGACTCATACTTTATCTACTACTTTACAATGCATTAGAAATATCCATCCAATCACAATTGTAGAAGAAAATAATTCTTCCTTTTTTGCCTGCCCTTGGTTGGTTGGTTCTGTCCCTGCTAGTGCCCTCTCTTCTAAACTACCTGTCATTTAGCTACTTTACTTATATTTTCATTCATTCACTTTATATTTATTTTCCCATGGATTTGTTGTTGACCCCATTAGATTGTAAGGTCTTTGCACAAAAGAATTATACCCCCAGTGCTTGATATAGTTAGTGTCTGGTACATAGAAAGTACTTAATAAATACTTGTCCTTTGACCTTTGCTTTTTACCCAGTGGATTGGTCCTGTCTACAATTCCATCTCATCATATTTCTGGTATCTTGCTATCCAGAATCTTGCCCTTAAATCTGGGTGACCAGAGATGGTCTCTTGCCTGGTTTTTGTGGCCCATATTGGGAACAATGTTCTGGAGTCAGGCTGGGCTAAATTTCCCAAGTCATTACTCTTTACAACCTGGAAATAGATCAAGACCTGATCTATATCTGGCCACTGAACCCAGATGGCTCTGGAGGAGAAAGTGAGGCTGGTGGCTTTGCATAGTCTTCCCTCACTTAAATCCAATTCACTTGCATGTCATGGTATCACCTCCCTGATGTCATGGTCTTCTCCGAGAATGAAGGACAAACAACAACAACGACAGTCCGGAAAGAATTTATAAACTTGTGTACTTTGTCTAGAAACGGATAAAAAATTTATCCTCTTTTGTTTGACTGTAATACCAATTATTGTTGTTCAGTCATTTTAGTCATGTCTGACTCCTTGTGATCCCATTTAGAGATTTCTTGGCAAAAATACTGGAGTGATTTGCTATTTCCTGCTCCAGCTAATTTTACAGATGAAACTGAGGCAAAACAAGGTTAAGTGACTTGCCCAGGGTCACACAGCTAGTCATTGTCTGAGGCAGATTTAAACTCAGGTCTTCCTGGCTCCAGGCCCATCACTCTACCCACTACATCACCTAGCTGTCCTGTAAAACCAATTAGGAATGCTTAAGTTTTGGGGCATATACTATACTTGCTTCAGTCTAACCCTGTTTGCTTCCTCAAATTTTATTACTCCTTTTTCCAGCTGCTTTTGTAGATGACTATCAAACCATGTGACAAATTGGAAGGGTCTTTTCCATTTTTTCCAAGTTGTAGGCTGAATGAAAGTAGTATATGCCTCTAGTTTCTTCCCCCTACTACTATACTGTTTTTTTCCAGTGTTTTTGCCAAACGACTTCAGGTTTGGAGGTGTTCAGACTGTACAATTCCAAATGCTGTGCCTTTGAGACTTTCTATCCATCTACCTTATTCTTCCACTTCATGTGCCTACCATTCATGTTTCTGACCCAGGGAGATACAATTTCTTTTCTGAAAAAGTCCCAATCTAGGCCTATAATTCCACAGTGATGCAACACTATGGAGATGTGGAGGCCCATTGGCATTTGTACCTGCTCTTGGAAATTCAGTTGTTTTTCCCTTTAAGCTCAATCTTGACAATTTGTCTATAGATACTTCCACATTCATTAACAAACTCTTATCCCTGTGCATTATCTTTTCATCCTCTGTAAGAGTCTTAGCAATAAGTCTGCAAATACTTTGTAAAATTCCAAACTTACTAGAAATTTTAGAAAAGTTAATAGGCTGAGTTAACTTACAGAAAACAGACACTATTTTGTCATTTTTCTTATATCACTTAGAAAATACTTTATGTCAGGGGCAGCTAGGTGGTGCAGTGATCCTGGAGTCAGGAGGACCTGAGTTCAAATCTGGCCTTAGACACTTGACGCTTACCAGCTGTGTGACCTTGGGCAAGTCACTAAACACCGATTGCTTTGTCTTCTCCCTTCAAAAAAAAAGAAAGAAACTACTTTATATCTCTTGGAAGTTTTGATAGCATCCTGAAAAATGCTCTCAATGTCTTTACCTCTTCAGTCCAGCAACACTCCTTTAACTATGAGGTCCTTATGTCACTCCAGATGAATTACTAGGCAATAGTACTCTAGGAATACAACATCCATATTGTTCCTCTTAGCCTCCACATTTATCATTTGTGTAGTAATACAACAAATATTTTTATTTAAATATTCAAATGAGCTATCAGTTATCTCAAAGGACCTGGTAAGATTTTTATAATGGAAATACATGGGTGAGCAGACCATCCAATTAAAGTCTAGAGCAAAAGAAAAATGATGTTTTTTCTCTAGTGAATGCCTGAAAAATTTGGGCATCCAAGAAGGAGAGAATGAGGTGGAAAATTTCTCTAGTGGGTCCTAGCAAATGCAAAGGACAGTTAGATATGGGGTGGATAAGTCCCCTCATATAGTGTCTCCTCTGGGGTTGCACTTTCAACTTGTATTGGCACTGGCATTTGGAGTCTCCAGAGGGGTAGCTTCGGATACTTTCAGAGTTCTAGAGGTAACCTTGTGAATAGCTACCCCCTACCACTGTATGAAAGCCCCTACCAGTTTATTTTGTATTAACAATGAGCCACTCTGCTCCGTTCTTCAGCAAAGGTATTTTACTCAAATGGCAAAGCAAGATCAGTAGTTATAAGGTATTTGTTCCCAAACTAGGGGTACCTTTACCCTGTCTGCCTGTCTGTGTATGTGTGTGTGTGTGTATGTGTGTTTGTGTGCATACAGGGAAAAGTAGACTCATAATACAAATACCACTACTTATAGTTGGTTTTCAGTCATGCTCAACTCTTCATTTGGGGTTTTCTTGGCAAAGATACTGGGGTGGTTTGCCACTTCTGTCTTCCTTCAGGGGATTAAGGCAAACAGAGACTAAGTGACTTGCCCAGGGTCACACAGCTAGTAAGTGTCTGTGAATATTTGAACCGGGATCTTTCTGACTGTAAGCCCAGTGATTTACCCACTGAGCCAATCGAACTACCTTAATACTACTCTTCCCTCCACTAATATCTGTGATTTTTATATAGCACTTACTTTGTGCCAGACACTGTGCTAAATACTTTCACACTTATTATCTTATTTGATTCTCATAACCCTGGAGGTCAGTGCTATTATTATCTTCATTTTATACAGTTGAGGAAACTGAGGCAAGAGGAGGTTAAGTGACTTGTTCAAGGTCACATAGTTATTACATGTCTGAGGCCAGATTTGAACTCGTTTTCCTGACTCTAGGTCTGGCACTCTACCCATCATGCCACCCAGTTTTGCACAAAAGCACAATAGTAGTGAGGTAAGGGTAGGTAGGTGGTATAGTGGATAGAGCGTTGGGGGTGGGGAATCTGGAAGACTCATCTTCCTGAGTTCAAATATGGTTTCAGACAGTTACTAGCTGTGTAACCCTAGGCAAGTCACTTAACCCTGTTTGCCTCAGTTTCCTCATCTGTAAAATGAGCTGGAAAAGGAAATGGCAAACCACTCCAGTATCTTGACCAAGAAAATTCTAAATGGGATCACAGAGTCAGACGTGACTGAAAATGACAGAACAGTAACATAATGAGGCAAAATGTTGGGAACATATGGCCAAAGCTAATTCAAACTCCTACAGGAAACTGTGGGATCCAGATGTACTTTCTTTCTCTGGAGGGTCTTCTAGAAGTTTGCTGTGGGGCTCAGCATCAGTGACGGATAAACATCTCTGAAGCTCAGATGTGCTGGGTCTGCATAGGGCTTGGCATCTCCATTAGATTGGTCAGTTCGTTGTTGGATTGGGTCAAGCAGGTTGCTTGCCTGCTGAACTGGCTTATCACCAGGTTTGGACTGGGCAGGTTACTTAGCCACTTTGAAGCCGATGCAGAATGGACTGGGCAGGCTGCTTTGCTGCTAGGCTGTCCTGGGTAGGACTCTTAGAGGCTGAGTTCTTTCCAGGGCACAACATCTCGGTCAGACAGTTGGACCAGGCCCAGAACTCCCATAGCTCGCTCTTCAATACACAGCTGCAATCCTTTATCACCTTCAGCCACTGGCCCTGCTAGGTGATACAGTGTTCTTTTACAGATATGCTGCTATACATTTTTAGCTAGGGAAACAAACCTTACCCTATGGTTGGCAGAAACTTCTCTTTGACTTCTTCAGAGCTTTTGCTCTTATATTGGTCACTCCTAGGCAAGAGATCAAGGTCTAGCTTCTAAGCCTTCCTCCTTCAGTGCCAGTTCCTTCAGCCAGGGACTCTTCCTTAGCTTATGGTGATAAGGCTCATTTCAGCTATTACCCTTCTCAGACTCCCATTGGAATTTTATGCTGTTGAGGGGCTAGGGACCAAGGTTAGAAGGCATCCTATGCCTAGAGGAAAATGCTTTGTCCTTGCTAACCTTTTCATGTGCTGCAATCAAATCATCCAAGCTTCCAACCCTAAGGTGCAGACTGTGCATTTGGCATCTGAAGATATTCTCTTTATATTCTTGCCCCTCCTAACCTTTCAGTTTTGCTGAAGTATAATGGGCCCAACATTATGTAATTTTTATATCTTGTTAGCCTTGTTGTCATTCAGTCATTTCCATCATGCCTGGCTCTTCATGACCCCATGTGGGGTTTGGCAAAGATACTGGAGTGGTTTTCCATTTCCTTAACTGAGGCAAACAAGTTAAGTTCCTTGCCTAGGGTTTACACAGCTAGTAATATCTGAATCTGGAATTGAACTCAGGTCCTCCTGACTCCAGGTCCAGTGCTAAGCTCCCCTTTCTATCTTAGCTCAATGAATACAGACAAAAACAACTGTTTAAAAATAAGAATATCATCCATTGATATGTTTCTTAGACATTTGTGAGAACCTACAATGATAGACTGGGAATAAGAAAGATATAGGTTATTACATTGATCCTACTTCTGATACTTACTAGCTATGTGACTATGGGCAAGTTACTAAGCAACTCCAATGCTGTTTTCTTATTTATAAAATAGAATTAATAATAACCAGAGTGTCTGTCTAAAGTTGTTGTGAAGCTTCTAGGAGATTATGTATGTGAAACAATTTGCATATTTTGATGACTGTGAAACAGTTACATACTTTGAAGGGTAATAAAATATCAGTTGTTATCATCCTCAATAGAATGGAAGTTCCTTAAGAGAGGGGGTGATTTCTCTCTTTGCCTTTGTAGACCTAATCATTAGCATAGTAGCAGGCACATAAGAAGCACTTTATAAATGCTTCTCGAATGGGTTATTTATTGCCTTCAGGGGTGTGGAACCTGTGGCCTCGAGGCCGCATGTGGCCCTCTAAGTCCTCAAGTGTGACTCTCTGAATCCATTTGGATTCCATCAAAGGGACACACTTGAGGACCTCCTGAGGATTCTCCACCCCTGCTTATGTGATTGTGAGGCTAAACTAGGTTAATAGGGGGTTACAGCAGAATTTGCTGGAACTGCCACAACCCAAGTGTACTTTGACTTTCCCTGAAGGAATGAAGTCTTACTTCTCAGTGGTTCATATTCCTATACTCATACTGGTTAGAAATGAGTGATTCTCTCTGGTTGAGAGAACCTTGAAAAGATATTTAAGGTTCTTTTCTGCAAATGAGCAAACCATGCAAACATAATTAAGAATATACTTTTTTTTTGTCTATGCCTTGTATAACTCACTGTGTTACCTTGGGCAAGTTACTACATTTCTGAGCTTCCATTTCCTCTTCTGTAAAGTGAGGTTACTGAATTAGATCCCAAATGTCTCTAAAATTCCTTCCATCCCCAACATCCTTACATCCTATATGGTACCTTCTTTAGATTGTGATCTCTTCAAGATCAGTTTTCTTGTCTTTATTCTCCCTCATCCCATATATCTAGTGTCCTCAACACCACGGTAGTTCCATAAACATTATTGACTTGTGGTTTTTCACGTAAAAATAGTTGTACAAAGCACTTATATAGTGTGCTTGTGGTGGTAACTATGAAATGAAATTGTGTTAGCATTTCCATGTGGGTCATACGAAATATGAATCCTTTACAGCCTTCTATATAAATTGTTGGTTCTGGTTGCCATGGTTTCTGAACAAAACAAGAAGTTTAGATTTCCAATATTGGATAAGATGGGGCCAAACTGTCCTCAATCTACTTTGGTTCTCATAATGCTCTCTTTCTATTTCCTCTAGGAACAAACATATGTTAATAGCCATCAACCTCATTGGGTCCTATTTAGTGCAGAATGAATGCATGAATCAATTTACTGCCAAGGGAAATTCAGGTTTCTAATGGTGTGGCCAAAAAAGTGGAAAGGTTAAAGTAATGAGCACCTCTTGTTGACTCTGGCCAAGAAGCTTTGTTGTTTTACGTTCCTTCTTTGTCACTATACTGAGATATGCTCTTATTCATACCATGCCATTGACTGTTAACTGGCTCTATTATTATTTTTCGGGGATTTGTCAAGGGAGTACTTCTATGACCAAGTTAATGGGTTTACAGAGTAGTCATAGGATCATAGGAGCATAGATTTGGTGTTGGGAGAGATCTTAAAGGTGATCCAGTCCAATCCCCTCACTTTCCAAAGAAGGAAACTGAGGGCCAAAGAGGGCAGATGCCTTCTCTAAGGTCATACAGGTAGTAAGTGTCAGAGCTGGGATTCACACCCAGGGCCCCTAAATCCAAGTCCAGAACTATTTGGGCTGTACCATAGTGCTTTTAGAAATTTTATCTTCCAATGGATGGGATGGATATGGTACTTGACACTTCTTGAAGGATGGAGATCTGCGCCTGGGTGTAAATTGGTTGGTTTGATTATTGTTGGGGGGAGCTACTCTGTGCTTTGCCTATAAAAGAGCCTTTTTTCCCCAATCACAGATCACCCCTTTTCACCCTTTTGCTGTTCTGCCCCATTTCTAGAGAGATATTGAGAGATCATCAGAGATCATCATTGAGAACTAAGAACAGATCTGGGTATTTGAAAAGTAGAGGGATAGGGAAAGTTAACTTTAATCTTCCCTCACCAATCCCACCCCAAGGGCTACCTTGAGGCAAAGGTATATGAAAATTGCATAAATTTTCTCCCTATGAAGCCCAAGAGAAAAGTTCCTGGACCCCAAGTCCCCTTGAATCTGATATCCAAGACACATCTGCTCTCAACCACGCTGTGGGTTTTTTTTTTCATTTTCTGTGGGGTGGAGGAAAGACTGTCCTGTATCCAACTCCTAACCTCTGCCCCATTCATGTTAGTCCAGAGCCTGGAGGGCCGGGGTGTGGGTTACATATTACATTATTGTGACATCTCTAAAGGAGTAAATCATGTTCTCGTAGTGAATGAAAGAACTGCACGGAGGTAGCTTCTCATCTGGGTTCGCTCACGTCTTGTAGACAGCTGTGAATGGTCGTATTAGTGCCAATTAATCTGTGGCGGTGAATTTATTTGAAGCAGGCGATGTTGTTCAGGAGAAAAGGATAAGTCTTATTCTTTCTAAACAGCACTTTTAGATCTAGAGGAGGAATGGTAACCAAAAAGAACAGACATATGAGGATGCTGTCAGCTTTATGTTTCCCTAGGGGATTGGCATCTCTATGTTGCACCTCTTATCCCCAAGTCTAAAGTAAATGCTAACCCTCGGTCTGAATCAAAGAGTTGGACTTGAAGTCTGCAGTCCAAAGGATTTAAGTTTAAATGAAACATATTTCAAGGGATGCCATAAAAAATGCACATTATCTAAGTCAGTCTTTATTCTACTAGCTGCTGATATAATACAGAAAGTGATAGGATTCTCTTGATATGAAGTGTTTCTTAGCTAACATTTTGTGGTTGGAGGAGCCTCTTATTAATGGTCTGGGTAGTATTTTTTTTTATGCTATAGATCTTGGAAGTTGGCTGGATTTCCTGTGCTTAGGTTGAGAAAGTATTTGAATTACAATTCAATTCAACAAACATTTACTAAATTCTCACAAGGGACTTTGTGAGGTACTACAGAGAACACAAAGAAAAGATACCACTTTCACAGGGTTTATAGTCTTGTGAAGTACAATTAATTGTCTTTAAATAAATATAATGTCAAAGGTCACATATATAAAGAGTCCTGTACTATTGTATATATTTTGTTTTAAATTCTGTTATTTTTGTTCATTTGTTTCAGTCATGTCTGACTCTTTGTGACCCCATTTGAGGTTTTCTTGGCAGAGATAGCTAAAGTGGTTTGTTATTTCCTTTTCCAGCTCATTTTACAGACGAGGAAATGGAGGCAGTTTTCCTTACAGATAATAAGTGTCTGAGGCTGGATTTGAACTCAGGTGTCCTGACTCCAGGACTGGTGTTCTGTCCACTGACCCATGAATTTGATTCCTAGGTTGAGAGATAACTAGTCCAAATACACTACAGATTCTCTAAATACTAGTATTGGAAGGGACCTTAGGCATCCTCTTAGCCATCCAATTCGACATTTTACAAAGGACAAAATTGAATTCCTTTGTTTTGGGAGTTTTATCTCATTCTAGGTGGTAGATGCCATCTGTCAGCTTCTCAAACTGAAGGTCAAAGTTTTGGCTCCAAATGTAGATCTTTTTCTTTCTGTGGTTCCTTTTCCAAAAAAAAATGGTGCTTTTACAAAATTGTGATTTTTATGGAAAGTAATTTACACAATATTGTACTACTTGTCAACTACTTCAATAGTATTTTCCTAGAACATTTTAATTTTATTGTCCTAATCTGTCAACAACACAATCACATTCATTTCCTAATAAGGACATAGAGAAACCTTCTTTGGTTCTCCACTGCCTACAGAATAGAGCACAAATTCCTTAGTCCAGCATTTAAGGTCTGTCACCATCCGATCCTGATCTACCTCTCCAATCTTATTACATAAGCATCTCTTTCTCTAGCCTAACTGGATTATTTGCTATTCTGTGCTGAGTAGGGACATAATTAAGTGCTTTTGCCAGGAAACTCTACCCCACTTTTCTTTCTACTCATACTCTTTCCCTTCCCAAAATCTGCCTGCTGAAATCTGACCTGGCTTTCAAGACCCTTGAATCAAAGGCCCTTTTCCCCCAGAGGAACCCTTTGACCATTTCAGTCAGGAGCAATCTTTCTCTTCTTGGTCTTCATATAGTTTTTTATACCTCTCTAATACTCTTACCACGTTTCCTGTTACAATGCAGTTATTTGTATAAACATCATATTCTCATAATATGGAGAAGAACCTGAATTCTCAAAGTCTACTCCAAAAGACTACAAGTCTCGGCAGGTCCTACAAAGCTGAAAAGCTTATACTATAGGCCCAGTGATGGTCTGTATATCTTTTTGTTGGTAACCAGTTTGGCTAAATTCAGAGAAACTCATTTTCAGGTGGACTTTGAAATGATATAGTTTTTCGCCCATAGCCATTCTTGAAGGCTATCTAACAAACTGTTAGATTGTGATCTGTGTCCTTAGAAGGAGACCCACATGAGCAAAATCATGTATCCTTCCACCTATGAGATTGTAAACCCTATGAGGACAGGAAATGTGTCAATCAAACAACAATTATTTACAAACATGCTATAAGCACATGTCTTGCCACTGGACTTTGATGATTCTGGAAGAAAGAGTGAGGCGGGTTCTTTGTTCAGCTCTGCCAAACTTAAATTCAATTCACCCTGTAGTGTCATTAGTCTTCTTTGAAAAGAAACACAAACACTGACACTTACTATGTGAGGAGAGGGGGAACTGAGGTTCTGTAAAGACAATGGGCTTGCAAAAGGACACATAGTAGATCCATGGCAAACTAGAAAGCTGATATTCTAGTCTAAAAGCTTTAGTATAAAATTTCATCCTAAGACACACTCTCTCTGTCTTCTTCAGGCACAAAATAGTTCATAATGAGGAGAAAATCACTTATGAGAATTACCTTTGCTTTGAATATTTTTGCTGTTCTACAGAGATATTTGGTTGGTTCCCTGGCTTTATCATGAATTAGCCTTTGCCTGGTTCAGCAGAGAAATATTCATTCAAACAGTGATCTACCTATAATATTCTCAATTATATGCAAATATATATATGTATATATATACATATATATATATGTATATACATACATGCATACATACATATACATGTATATATATATATGTGTGTATATATATATCCTCTTAGCTAGATAAACATTTATTAGGCACTTACTATATGCCAGGCACTGTGAGGACACAAATAGAAGTGAGCAAAATAGTTCCTGCCCCCAAGGAACTAATATTCTAATGACGAAAGACAACACAAAGAAAGCTGGAAAGGGATGGGGAAGAACAAGGTTATACTTACTGTGGAACCATGCATGAAGTAGCATGGAGGCCTGGGTCCCAGAAAGATAAGGCAAAAGCTCACCTATCAAAGCTGAAGGATATAGGAGTCATATTTGGTGAAGATGAGGTAGAGGTGATGGTCTGGATAGGAAAAAAATGTAGCATAGAGGCTTGTTTCCTGCCTCCAACTTGGTACTCTATTTACTGCTCCAACTAGCCACCATAGAATAGAATAGTCTATTGATTCCTATCCTTGGATTTAGGAAGACCTAGTACAAGTGCTGCCTCTCATACATTCTAGCTGTATAGCCATGGGCAAGGTCCTAACTTCTCAGTGATCCCGGGAAACAACTCTTTGACTCCAAATTATAAAGAAGTTGCTGATTTGCATCAATGAAAAGGGTTCTACAACTGGAAAGTACCTATACTGACTGATGAAAACACAAATCTGGACATAAAATAAAATAGACATAAAAGATAATGCTCTATTTGCCAAAGCTCTCTAATGTCATTAGGAAATAGTCATTATTTCACAAATCCTGAACTTAAAAAAGAACTACGATGGATATATTAGTACCACACGATCAAGGCAACACTTGCTCTTTTACTTGTGCCCTCAATGCTAGCCTCTTTTTCCTGTCTCCTCCAAGAGATGGATCCATCGGTCTTTCCATTTCTCATTTAAATCTCCCCAAAACAATGTATAAGTCTTTCCTGTATTTCATTCAACACTTTGGCCCTCTCAAGCTACAGTCCTAAAATTTCTTTTCCCTTTCTTTGCCAAAATCCTAGAAATATAAGTGTATGCCCTTTCTTTTTCTCTGCTCTCCTACCTTCTATTTACTTTTTACCCACTTACAGTCTGACTTTCTACCCTACCACTCCTTTAAAACTGCTTTCTTAAAAGTTACCAATGATTTCCTAATGGGCAGATCTGATAATCTTTTCTCATTTCTCACTATCCTTGACTTCTGCTTCTGATACTGTTGATCATGCATTCTTTTTGGGTACTAGCTCCTTACTTCTGTGATACTTTTCTCTCCTGGTTCTCTTCTTATATATCTAAACATTCTTTCTATTTTTCTGGGTAATCATCCATTTCCTACCCTTAATTAATGATATTCCCTATGACTCTGATCTTTGCCACTTTTCCTTTTCTCTGTACATTCTCTGCCTGATTGGTGATCTTATCTGCTTTTATAGATTTAATGATAAGAGATTTCCTAAATTTATACATAACAAAATAATGGAACCTCAGAATTGGAAGGGAACTCAGAGATGATATAACTCAAAACTATACTTTTAACTGGTTTCAAATACCTCTATTTACTTAATCACATCTCTCCCTATTTTTTCCCAAGATTATAATGAAAGGCTTTGACAAATGCATTTCCTCAATCTGGGCTAACTAGATTGACGTAGTTTTCCAAGTTATTTACTCTCTCCAAAAGGGAAATGCAAGTAGTCTGGTATGACTTGTTGATGAAGCCACTTCCTTATGTTCATGTTCACTAGTTGATTTTGTCCTTCACTCTTGAAGAGGACCAAAATGACATCACTATGCTGGAGTCAAGATTCAGTGTGTCTAGCTGTTGCTGATCAGGCCACAGGTCTACTCTATCACAGGTCAGGCACAAATAATCTGCGTGTACTTTTGAGGTGGATATTCCAAACTTACACATCCTGCATTTCCTTTGAGCTGTTTCAATTGTGCTTCACTCATAGAGCACATCACCTTCTCTGACGTGGGCACACCATGCTGAGCAGTCCTGTGCCAATGTCTCCTAAGTCACACAATCAGTTCCAAAGATCTTGAGAGAGACGTTGAGAGTGTTGTTGTATTGCTTATTCTGACCACCATGCGAATGCTTGCCCTGTGTGAGTCCTCCATAAAATAGTCTCTTTGGTAAACATATGTTTCGCATTGGAACAACATGGCCATTGCTCTCTCTGAAGCAAAGTTTGAATACTTGGCAGTTTAGTTCAAGTAAGGTCCTCAGTGTCTGGTACCTTATCCTGCTAGGTGATCTCCAGAATCTTTCCATAATTGCACCTCCCCCACCAATTGTAATAATTTTCTCCATCTTGAATCTATCTAGTATAATACCCTTTCAAATATACTTTAGCACCCTTCGTTCAGTATGGAGTATCTTGGGTAATCCTATAGTAATTATGCAACTTTCTAGCATGCATTCTCTATTTACAAACATCCAGGAACCATGAACTAAGCAATGTAGTATTTAATAACAAATAGCAAGGTGACATACAGGAAAATAAAAGGCAACAAAATAATGTTCAATCTATTTTTCCTCCCAGCCTTGCCAAACATAAAAATGGATACACTCTCCTATAGACGGGAGTATGTAACAATGCCAAGAGAAACACAAAGAAGCATAAAAAATTATCCTTACTATATCTAGACTGATGGGATGTACTGTTAGGACATTGATTTTTGCTCATCACACCATCTGAACTTGGTCTCAGTAACCATAATAGAGATATGTGGATAACTGTAGGATATAGTCATTTTCTTTTCTGGAGCCAAAGTTGTCAGGCTTCTGTTGAGATTCCTGAGCTCAGGAATAAAAGATTCATTCATATTTTCTTTCTTCTTTTTTTTCTCGTTCTTGCTAAAGACACTCTTTCCAGGCAAAGAAGGAAGTTGTCTCTCTCACCTCTCTTAGTTTACTTTTAGCTATGAGAAAGTAGCCTGTGTTGGTGACTCCTTCCCCTTTGGTAATTGTGCTGCCATGAACACTTATTGGCTCCAAAGCCAGCCTGTATCTCTTGAAGTTATCCTAGTAACCATGTACAAGTTTCATGGTATTCTTAAATAACGGTGTTTCCCCAATGACCAGTAGTTCCATTACGAATAAATAATATCAGATGGGGGGAGCTTCCTCTTTTCACCTTCTGATTTAAAAAAAAATTACATTTTCTTTAAATTGTAGCAGGTGCATATTGCATCTGTAATAATAGAATTGGATGTGGTAGACCAGACATATAACTCCCATATAAATGTATAGCACACAATATCACATATCAGTGTTGTATATAGTGACCAAAGAAAGAAGTAAAATATGATACATAATATCCTATGTTGAGGTTACAGATACCCTTCAGTTTAAAAGTTCTATGCTGCTTTGATGCTCTCTGTCAGCTCTTTATTTTTCTGTAATCTTCTACAGAGTAAGCATGGGTTTTTAGGGTGTTTAAATACTGTGATCACTGCATTCAATATTTTTTGTCAGCAATATGGGTGGATTAGAATTGGTCCCAATCACTACTAAAGTCTCAGAAATTTTCGCTAGTTTTAGCCATAGTAGAGCCATGGTGTTCACCTACAATTTTCATAGGGAAATCTAGACTCACTTTGATACAGTACAAAAGCAGATGATCTTTTGTTTTTCTTTGGAGTGGGGAAGGGAAAGCAGAGCAATTGTGGTTAAGTGACTTGCCCAAGGTCACACAGCTAGTAAGCGTGTCAAGTGTCTGAGGCCAAATTTGAACTCAGTTCCTCCTGACTGCGGAGTTGGTGCTGTACTCACTGTGCCACCTAGCTGCCCCCATGGATGGTCTTTTTTATTCATCTTACAGAGCTTTCCTAGGCCCTGCATAGACCATAAAGGTATAGGTTGTGTTTCCTTCATGCAAACATCATAGAATCATAGCTGCCAGTTTGGCTCTATTGTCTAGGTTAGTAGGATACTATATATCTTTAATACCCTCACCATTGCTCTATGGAGTCCTATGAGTCCAGGTGGAAAGAATCCAGGAAAGGTTGTAATATGAATTCTTATCCTGAGTTATTTCCAGTCCCCAACATGTATCTATTTCTTGTGGTAAACTTCAATTTCAAGGCTGAATTTTTTCTCATGTTTAACTAATATTCATGTACCCATTTAGTTCATGGTTGTAGCAAAACTCAGCTTGAGCACTTTGGCTCGGTTCTACCAGTGCTTTTGCTGAGGTGGGTTGCTCTGACCTCTGGCACCAAGCCCTTCTGCAAGGAAATGCCAGTTACCTTTTCTTCCAGTAGGCTTGAGTTGATGTCCTACAATGGAATCCGCATTATTTCAATTAACTTCTCATTTGGTCTCTATTGTCAATATATGAAGAAATGTCTTGGATTCATGTGGGCCAACTTTAATATTCCAACACACTCTCTGTCATCATGACCTTTATTTCCCTGAAGAACCACAATGTTTGATTAGACCTGCACATTTTTTTCCTCCACTAGGCCCTTGATCCTTTGCTTAAATCTTTTGTGGCCAGTGCTCTCCTTGGACACTGCTCCTTTGATTACATCATCCTCAGTCCATTTGGCTCTTACCTTGTGAAAGCTAAGCTCATTCACCACCTCCTTTGTCCTGTTATGGATAGAGTTTCTCAGGCACATTTGACAAGCAAGCTGAGATTTAGGGATGTTTTGTGCATCTTTCACCCACTCTATCCGTCGCCTAAACCCACATGCTGTCTTTGTAGCAGGCTGCCAGATCTCCATTTTCTATTTTCCATCAGGGCTAGTATTGAATTTCTTGTATTGCAGGTGTGCTCCCCTCCTTGTTAGCCTGTGCTTTATAAATGGAAGCACAGAGGAAGGTCCCTTTCCCACAAAATACCACCTACTGGGTGGTATATCTGAGAATAACTTTTTAAAAATACTTCCTTTGGATGAGAAGGATGTTTTCTGCCCATTTTCTTTTTTGTTATTTTAATTTTTGGAGGGTCTTGTGTGGGTGTAGATTATAACACCCAAGAGGAGAAATCTTTGGTTATTTTTTTAAAAAATAAGTTGTCTGGGGGGCAGAACCAAGATGGTGGAGTAAAAGTAGGGACTTGCTTGAGCTCTTCCCCAAACCATTCCAAACACCTGTAAAAATGACTCTAAACAAATTCTAGAGCAGCAGAACCCACAAAATGACAGAGTGAAACAAATTTCTAGCCCAAGATAACCTGGAAGGTTGACAAGAAAGAGGTCTGTTGCACCAGTCTGAGAGCACAGTCCATCAGGGACCACACCAGTGCAAACCAGGCCCTTGTAAACCTATTTGAGTAGCCTTCAGGGGACTGAATCACTGGCAGCTATAAAGGTTTGCAGACTTTTCAATCCACAAATGCCAAAGACAACTTAGAAAGTCAGTAGGAAAGGTTTGTCAGACCTGGGTGAGAGTGGAGCACAGTCCAGACACGGCCCCAGGACGGTGTCCACAGTGGCTGCTTCTGGAACTCTCAGTCTACAGAAAGTACGGGGACTGAGTGGCTGATCAGAAGGGGATTGCAGGGATTTCTTTGTTGGTGCTGAGACAGACAGGATTCTCTTGTTTTGCTCATGCTTGGATCTGGGTCACAGTCCTGGGTGGCAGTCTTGGGGTGAGGAGGAGTGCTGGCATGGCAGAGCTTGTGGGAGAGGTGGAGAGGGAATCCTCTTCACAGTTCCAAGGCAGAAAAGAGTGCTTGTGGTCACTCACAGACCAGAGCATAGACCAGGAGAGGAGTAAACACCTTTCCTTTGATCACACAACCTTGGAAGGACTAAAAATTTACAGGTCCCTAGAAGTATCTCTGAAAACAGCTGCACAAAATCCCTGAAGCTTGGGACAGTACACACTGTCTTCCACACTGGAAGCAGAGTCCAACCTTAACAAAGAGTTAAAAAGTCAAATAATTGGTTGGGAAATTTAGCAAACAGTGGGAAAAAATCAGACTATAGAATCTTACTTTGGTAACAAAGAAGATCAAAACATACAACCAGAAGACCACAAAGTCAAAGCTCCTACATCCAAAGCCTCTAAGAATATGAATTGGCATCAGGCAATGGAAGAACTGAAAAAAGGTTTTGAAAATCAAGTAAGAGAAATAGAGGAAAGATTGAGAAGAGAAATGAGAGTGATGCAAGAAAATCATAAATAAAACCAAGGAAACAGCTTGCAAACAGAGATCCACCCCCCAAAATACTGAAGAAAATAACTTTAAAAAATAGACTAACCCAAATAGAGAAAAAGGTCTAAAAAGCCCATGAGGAGAAGAATGCCTTCAGGAGAAGAATTAGCCAAATGGAAAAGGAGGTCCAAAAGCTCACCAAAGAAAATAATTCCTTAAAAATTAGAATGGAGCAAATGGACGCTAATGACTTTATGAGAAATCAAGAAATTATAAAACAGAATCAAAAGAATGAAAAAGTAGAAGACGATGTGAAATATCTCATTAGAAAAACCACTGACCTGGAAAATGGATCCAGGAAACATAATTTAAAAATTATTGGACTATCTGAAAGCTATCATCAAAAAAAGAGCTTAGACATCGTCTTTCAAGAAATTATCAAGGAAAACTTCCCTGATGTTCTAGAACCAGAGGGTAAAATAGAAATGGAAAGAAACCATTGATCACCTCCTGAAAGAGATCTCAAAATGAAAATTCCTAGGAATATTGTAGCCAAATTCCAGAGTTCCCAGGTCAAGGAGCAAATATTTTAAGTAGTAAGAAAGAAATAATTTGAGTATTGTGGAAACACATTCAGGATAACACAATATTTAGTAGCTTCTACATTAAGAGATTAGAAGGGTTGGAATATGATATTCCAGATGTCAAAAGAGCTAATCACCTACCCAGCAACATTGAAAAATGTGGGAAAAATGGACATTCAATCAAATAGAGGACTTTAAAGCATTCTTGATGAAAAGACCAGAGCTGAATAGAAAATTTGATGTTCAAATACAAGACTCAAGAGAAGCATGAAAAGGTAAACAGGAAAGAGAAATCATAAGAGACTTATTAAAGTTGAACTGTTTATGCTCCTACATGGAAAGATATTTGTAACTCATGAGACCTTTTTCAGTATTAGGGTATTGAATGTTTTGGGTTCCTTGCTGTTATGATGAAGTAGACTGACTGGATAAATGACTTGTGGGATATGGTTTTCTGGTATCTGAATAAATGTTATACTTCTTTTACTTTCTTCATGGAGAGTCTCTTGTGTCTTGCAATACAGAACTACATAGGCATATTCACGATTATAGTGGATGTTGTGTTTATTGCTGTACTGATACGGGGGGGGGTGTGATAGAAGGGAGGGCATATTGGTGGAAGGGGTAATCAGACTGCAGGCAATCTTGGAGTGGGGGGAGGGGAGAGATGGGGAGAAAATTTGGAACTCATCTTATGGAAATGAATGTTGAAAACTAAAAATAAATTAATTAATAAAAGAAATTAATTTCAAAAAATATAGACCTAAAAAGTAAACAAAAAAATTTGTCTAATCATAACATGTATCATGTATACCCCACCAAAGAGACTCTTTTCCTTTTTTTTCCAACCCTAACCCTAACCCTTTTTTCCTTTCCTCTCTCTTCCATTTTTTAGCATTTTTTCTTTTTCCTTTGACATAACCTACTCCTGCTCTCCTTCCTCTTAATAGATTTTAAAAATTTTAGTTTCATTTATTACTTTTGTTTTTATTTTATTACAATTTCTAGCTCCTTTCCTTCCTATTCCTCTCTTCCCTTCCACCTTCATCCCCACTTCATGAGCCTCCCCTTGTTACAAAGAGAAACAGTTACAGAAAGCCAGTGGACATAGTGACAGAATCTCACACTGATGACAACTTTCTTCATCCATAGCTCCACATCTTTCCAAGGAAAGGAAGGAGATGAATTTCCTCATCTTTTCTTTGAGGCCAGGATAGTTCATTACAATTCCAAAGCATCCAGATTTATTTTTGTATTCTCTTCATTTGCTTGTGCTTATTCACTCTTTATAAGTCCACATAAATCTTATTGGATGTAAAAAGAAAAATAGACAATACATTTCTTTATGGAGACAGTTGTCACTAACAATATCCATTTTGAGGTCTTCCAGTTTTCTCCCACATCTTCTATGTAGGTAGTAAGGATCACACAAGGAAGGATCATGAAAAGAGGAGTGACTGGAGAGGGATCTTTTTTCCATCTCAGGAACATTGATATAGAAACTTTGGGGAGATAGGATTTTCTCTTGGCCCACTGTCTAGTTGCAAGGAAGATTCAAAGTGGTTTGTAGTCCTAATTAGATTATAGAAGATGCTGGTTGTGGACTCCTCCATTCTGCCCCCAGTTGCTGTCGTTGTCTCTTGACCAAAAATCTGAAAGGGGAGAAAAAAGAAAGAATAAAGCTGTTTCTTTTTGTGCACACAGATGTATACATAAATGCTTTGAGAGCTTCTGACATCTTCCGTCTTCTCTCTGAAATGTGGAAGCCAAAAGTGATTGCAGAATTGGAAGAAAATTCCTGAGATTGAAGAGAAAGAAGAGATTGGAGCTCTCTTATCTCTCACTCAACCTAACTAGACTCTTCCCTTCACATAATTACAGGGCATTGATCCCCACTAATCAAGGGAGGAAAGCCCAATTGGCTTTAGGATTTCAGTTGCATGTGTAAAGTAGAAAATAATGTCATATAAGGCTAAAAGGATTAGAGCCAGATTAGAGCCAGAGCCTATGTAAATAGTAGGCAAGGAGAAAAAAGATTGATAGAGATATGGGAGGAGAATTAAGGGAGAAGAGTGTCACAGAAACTGAGGGAAGATACAGTAAATGTCAAGAAAGAAGGAGATGGTCGGCAGTGTTTAGTGCTGCCAAAAAGATTGAGAATAAGTGCTGAGAAAAGGACATTGAATTTGATAATAAAAAGTCATAGGGAGAAAAATTTCAGTAGAGTAGGAGCTTAAGAGTAAGTCAGCTTGTAAGGGACTTAGGAGTGAGCAAGTGACAGTGAAGAACGGGTGACAGTAAATGTGGACTACTCTTTCTAGAAGTTTAGCAGTGAAGAGTAAGGGGGGGTATTAGGATGATAGCTTAAAACTATTGCATGGGGAAGGGAAAGATTTTTTGGTTCGTTTTAATGACAGCAGGGACATGAACTGGGCAGTGGAGAAAGAACTGGTAGAATAAGAGGGATTGGAGAATAAAAGTGATGGTAAGCTCCAAGAAGAGACAGGAAAGAATGACAAAGGCACAAAAAAAGGTCCTGATTCTAATTCAACAGGAGACTGTATAAATATATCATTGCTACCTCCACTTAAATCATATTCTGATGCCTTATTATGGTATGGAGGTGGCACGGGTTTCTTAGATTATGCCAATAAAACATAAGCTTTGAAAAGTCTTGCTGCACTGAAAAAGTTCTTGTATGGGCTAGCTGACAGACTGGATAGTGGTTGTTGAAAAAGAGAATAAGGATTTATTAAGCACCTATTATGTGCCAAGCGCTGTGCTAAATGCTTTGCAAATATCTCATTTGATCCTTACTACAACCCTGTGAGGCAGGTGTTGTTATCATCCCCATTTTTGATGTTATTGTTGTAGTTATAGCTTTGTTTTTAAAGAGGACCAGTGACATCAAAATGGGGTGATGTCTTGATTTACTCATGAATCAAATATGCAAGGCAGAGTTACACAAAGTCATCACCTCTTTCCTCTTTCAGTCATCAAAGTCTAGTGGCAAGACAAAAGTCAAGACCCAGTTGAGGTAACTGGGACCTCTAGAGAGACGTTAACTGATTTGCTCAGGATTGCACAGCTAATAAAGGCTGGAGGTTGGGTTTGGACTCCTAGTCCAACATTCTATCTATATTGTATGACCTAGCTGTCTCTAAAAGACTAATCTAGCTAATATAAGAATGGTCATTATCAGAGGGTTGACCACCAGACTCTGGCGATTAACTGATTTTTTTTTTCAGCTACAGCAACCCATAAGGACTACCCACTAAGGTGTAGAGAGGTTAAGACCTGCCAAAGAGCAAGAATTCCCAGGGAAGAAATAGTGGATTCTCAAATTATTGAAAAATAGCATTGCTGTCTCTTATATATTGTGAGGGCATGACAAAATGAGATCAGTAACTTAGACCAGGAAGGGACTTCAGAGGTCCAATTGCTTCATTTTACAGATGAGGCTTATATTTCTGAAAATACATGTAATATAGGCTCCTTAACCTCCTGAGTTTTTGGAAGTTAGAGCTCTGGACCAAAAAGGCAGTAAGTATAGTTACTATGTAAATACTAGTTTGCAAATAAGTCCCTTGTTACCACATGTAATCAACCAATTAGGATGCCTAAGAGCATACCACAAAGCTCCTTCAAGTGGACCCAAACCAACCATTCATATTCAACTTGTAATGAGTTTGGTTCTGTGGGTAAAAATGTTGTATTTATTTCTGTGGGTAGATTTTTTCTGGTAAAGAAACAAAACAAAAGTAAAAGCAAACACAAAAATAAAACCATACAGAAAAAGAAATCATACTTCTCTCATTTCCCCTAAACATTCTTTCCTTATTGCCCATTTTGGACTGAAAACCTGTTTCTAGTGCCTATACAAATCCTTAAAATAGGGTTTTCTTGATTTGGGTTTTCACAATGAAAATTTTACCAAACTCCATTTTGCAGATGTTTCTTTCATAAACAAAGAATTAATTATGTGTAATATTAACAAACCAACATATTTCACACCTAACTTTGCTCTCTAGCTCTTGTTTATCCATAAATTATTGGCCTATTAATAAGCCTGATAAGTAATATATTCCATGTTCTCCTAATTTTCTTGTAATATCTCTCTTTCTATCTAGGTCATGTAGATGACCTTCTGTTAGTAAATGGTATAGTGTAAGATATTTTTTGACCTTCTGTTAGTAAATGATGTACTGTAAGATTGGTCTATGCCCAGTTTCTGACATACTGCTTTCCAGTTTTTGTGACAATTTTTAGCAAATAATGAATTCTTATCCCAAAATCTTAAGTCTTTACACTTGTTAAATACAAGGTTATTATGGGTTTTTTTCTGCTGTAAATTGCATATCTATTCTATTCTATTGATCTACCTTTCTATTTCATAGCCAGTACCAGATGGTGTTGATAATTACTGCCTTATAATGTAGCTTAAGATCTGGTATTGCTAAACTTCCTTCCTTTATGTTTTTTATTATTTCTTTAAAAATTCTTGACTTTTTATTTTTTCAAATGAATTTTGTTATTATTTTTTTAATTCAGTAAAATAATTTTTGGTAATTTAATTGGGATGGCATTGAATATATGAATTAGCTTGGGAAAAATTGTCATTTTTATTATATTAGCCCTACCTGCCAATGAAAAATTAATATTTCTCTATTTAAATATGATTTTATTTTTATAAAATTTTTTTAAAAATAATTTTTATATAGTTCTTGAGTTTGTTTTGGCAGGTGTACTCCCAAGTACTTTATACTGTCTAGAGATGTTTTTAATGGGGTATCTATCTTTTACTATCTCTTCTTGCAGAGTTTTGTTTATAATATATAGATATGCTGCTGATTTTTTTGGATTTACCTTATATCTTGCTAAAATTATTAATTGTTTCAACTACCTTTTTAGTTCAATCTTTGGGATTTTCCAGGTGTATCATCACATTATCTACAAAAAGAGATAGTTTTATTACCTCACTTCCTATTCTGATTCCTTCTATTTCTTTTTTCTTCTCCTATTGCTATTGCTAGGATTTCCAATACAATATTGAATAATATCGGTGACAGTGGGCATCCTTGTTTCATACCTGATCATACTGAGGAGGTTTCTAGTTTATCCCTATTACAAATAATGCTTGATGATAGTTTTAGATAGATGCTTTTTTTTTTTATCAATTTAAGGAAAAATCCATTTATACCAATACTTTCAAGTGTTTTTAATAGAAATATGTGTTGAACATTATCAAAAGCTTTTTCTGCATCTATTGATAAAATCATATGATTTTAAAAAACTTTTATTGTTAATATAATAAATTATATTAATAATTTTCCTTATGTTAAACCATCCCTGCATTCCTGGTATAAATCCCAGTAGATCATAATGTATAATTTTTATAATATACTTTTGTAGTCTTTTAGCTAATATTTTATTTGGGATTTTGTCATCCATATTCTTTAAAGAAATTGTCTATAAACGATTTATGGATAGATAAGAGATGGACAGCAACATTAGGTTTAAAATGGATAACTGGTTACATTAAACTAAAAAGATTTTGTACAAATAAAACTAATGTAGTCAAGATCAGACAAAAAGCTGAAAATTGGGGAAGAATTTATAGGCAGTTTATCGGATAAAGGTCTCATGTCTAAAATATGTTAAAAACTTTGTCAAATCTATAAGAATATGAGTCATTCTCCAATTGATAAATGGTTAAAGGAGATGAACAGGCAGTTTTCAATGAAGGAATCAAAACAATTTATAGTATTATGAGAAAAATTCTATAAATCATTGTTGATTGGAGAAATGAAATTTTTTTTTGTTCTTTCATCTTTATTTTAAATTTATTTTTGACATGTTTGGTTTTCAGCATTGATTTTCACAGGCGTTTGAATTACAAATTTTCTCCCCATTTCCTCCCCCCCCCACTCCAAGATGGCGTACATTCTGGTTGCCCTGTTCCCCAGTCTGCCCTCCCCTCTGTCACCCTATTCCCCTCCCATCCCCCTTTCCCTTACTTTCTTGTAGGGCAAGATAAATCTCTGTGCCCCATTGCCTGTGCATCTTATTTTCTAGTTGCATAAAAAAAAAACTTTTTTACTTTTGAACATCTATTTTTT
>CM053627.1:158243929-158260296 GCA_028646595.1 Phalanger gymnotis
TTCCCCTCCAACTTAATTAACCTTTGAATTTTTCAATGGGGCGTGGCTGCTTAAAGACTAAAGAGTTCTATGTTCCAGCTTGGGCTGATGCGCTGCCTTACCAGCACTCCTCCTTCCCTAAAAGCCCCTACCTGGATTGGGCTTAAATCTTCAGCAGGCTCTTCACTCCTGCTCTGATCAGCCACTTAATTCCTCCCACCAGGTGGGCCTGGGGCCAGAAGCAACTGCAGCCTAGTTCTAAAGCTGCCCCACCTCCGCTGCCCCAGGGGCAAGTGGCCGGAACCGCAAACTCAGTCACACAGCTTTTCCCACTAACCTTCTCTGATATCTTTGTTCTTTGTGGGTTGAGAGGTCTGGTACATGCCACAGCTCAGTATTTCAGGATGCCAGGGCACTTTCCGCTAGTCTCCTGGTCTGGTAGGTCCGTGTCTGGTCTGTTAGTGCCATGTGCGCTGGGCTCAGCTCCGCTCCCCTCAGCTGGGGGCTGGGAGCTCCGTGTGGGACAGACCTTACCCAGAGACCATCCAGGCTGTCCTGGGCTAGGGCCCTGCTTCCCTCTGCCACTTTGTGGGTTCTGCAGCTCTAGAATTGGTTCAGCATTGTTTTTTAGGTTTTTGGAGGGACTTGGTGGGGAGCTCATGCCAGTCACTGCTTCCCAGCTGCCATCTTGGCTCCGCCCCCCTAGATTTTCTCTGGAGAAATGAAAATTAAAACAACCTTGAGATGTCATTTTACACCCACGGGATTGGCTAAAATGATTCAAAGGGGAAGCAAATAATGTCGGAGGGGATGTGGAAAAAATTGGGACACTAATTCATTGTTGGTGGAATTGTGAACCTAATTCAACCGTTTTTGGAGAGCAATCTGGAATTATGCCTGAAGAATTACTAAGCTACCAATAAACATTTTGACCCAGCAATACCACTACTAAGTCTATTTCTAAAAATGATTAGGCAAAAAGGAAAAGAAATTATATGTTCTACAATGTTTATGGCAGCTCTGTTTGTGGTGGCAAAGAACTTGCTGCTGCTGTTTGTCTTTGGTTCTTGAAAAGCACCATGATATCAGGGAGGTGATTCCATGACATGCAGGTAAATTGGATTTGAGTGAGGGAGGGCCCATCAATCAGGGAATGTTTGAACAAGTTGTGGTATGAGATTGTGATGAAATACTATTGTGTTATAAGAAATGATGAGTTCAATTATTTTAGAAAACATGGAAAGAATTGCACAAAATAATGAAGAGCAAAATGAACAGAATCAAGAGAACATGGTATACAGTAACAGCAATTTGATTTTGAGAACAACTTTGAGTGACTAAATCATTTTGAATATTATAAGTGCCCAAATGAACTATAAAGGACATATGAAGAAAGATACTAAATGCATCCAGAGAAAGAACTGATGAAGTAAATATGGAACAATTTTACTTAAATGTGTATATATGTATATATATGTACACACACACATATATAGATACATACATACATATATATATAATGTATGTATATATTACATATATATATATATATATATATATGTAATATATATATTTGTGTCTAATGATGGCCAGCTCTGTGGCTGGGGGTGAGGAGGAAGGGAAAAAAAAAGAAAAAATTCTATGATAACTTTGTTGTATATTTAAAACAAATAGCAAGTTATACATAGTAGATTTGCAGTTTCATGTGCAATCATCTTTTCTTATTATACTATGTTACAGAAATGCTTGTTTTATTCCATAAATTAAAAATAACATAAATAGTATAAAAATTCCAACCAATACAGGTAAGGTAGTGAAGCTGTAGGGGTTGAACATGTGGAATCTTGGTGATGTTCAACTCAAATAGAAAAAAATCTTGCAGGTTTTATATTGACTTAGAAAAGTACAAATTAGCATTATCTATATTTTACCGTATATTTATCTCTTTAAATATTTCCCAATTAGATTTTAATCTGGTTTGGGCCAGACTTAGAGTTTTCTTTGAGTGGATCATGTGGGCAGCATCTGGGGCAAGAAAGGAACCAGAAAGGACATTGAGGCCATCCTAAAGTAGGGCTGGCCCAATTGGCTTAGGGACTCAAGTTACATGTATAAAGTAGAATAATATCAAATAGGGCTGAAAGGGTAGATTAGAGCCAGATTGTGGATAGACTTAAATAACAGTGGAGGAGAAAAAGGCGTGGTTAGTGAGACTGGAGGAGAATCAGGGGTGAGGAGTGTGATAGAAAGCAAGGGAACAATTAGTATCAAGAAGGAAGGAGATGGTAAGCAGCATCAAATGAAGATTCTCCTATTGCTTCTCCTGTTGGGAAGCCTATCTTCTGCCCACTAAATGGAATGCAAAAGAGACTGTAAACATTCAACCTTGGAGCAAAAGGAAAAGTGGTAGAGAAGAAGGTAGAGGAGAAAACAGAGAAGAATGGAAGAAAGAAGAGAACGGAGGTCCAATGCAATCTAAAATTTACTAATTTAGAACATTCTGAGAGATATGTTTCCAGGCAGGACGGGAAGTGAAAATTTAGGACGGTCCTATTTAATTCAAGACATCTGGTCACCTGAAGCATTAATATCCAGTTTCAAAATCATCCCTAAAACAAAACCTGGGGAAAATGCTGTCCCTTTGGATGACTTGGGGGCTGATTGGCCAGTTAATGGATTTTACAAGATTATCCTTCTCCTCTTGACTGCCTGGAAGTTTCACAGCTTATTACTTCCTTTCCCCTACTTCCCCTCCAAATCCTTGCCTCCCCCACCCCAACTCCCACACACGCGGCAGTAAAGGTAAGATTAATGAAAGAACACAAAACTTAAACCAATCACTTTATGTCGTTGGTAGTAGCTTTGTAAAAAGCTTGGATGGGGGAAGCCAGAACAAGCTTTTTTGATCATCAGTGGAATTAAATTGTCCATATTATACCTGTTCTCCATTATCATGGATAATTGAGAGTTGGCTGCTTGTCAGTTGAAAGAAATGATACTCCATTTAAGAAAATGATCCACATATGGGCATTTCAGTTTCTTTTAGAATTCTAGCGATGTTTTAGAAAGCTGAACAGTTTAAGATTCATCTGTCAGCCTGGGAGGAGCAAAAAATAGAGCAGGAAAGATCCTAAGTTGGGGGAGGAGGGAAGAAGGTGGGGAATGAGATGCTGCTTTTTGTAAATTCTTAAAGTAAAAAATTTGCGACCATAATTATAGTTGTATGATTATTACAAACTAATATTTTGAAAGCCAGAAAATCTTACTAAGAATAATGCTTTGTTGCACAGGTGGCTTTTGTGCTGAACTTGGCTTCAGGATTGAATTCCTCTATAGAATATGAAGAAATGGAATGGGTAAGAAGGGGAGAGGGGAAAAGAGATTCTAATTCTTGTATATACTCAAAGACCTTTATGCTAGGAAATGACATATATATATTTGCCTTGCCCATGCAAGATTTCTTTCTCCTCCCACCACGTGACTGATAGATGCTCCCCAGAGTGTATCAAGTGGCACAGTCCCTGCCTTTAATCAAATGACATAATATTTCAAAATGCTTTGCAAACTTAAAGCTCTCTATAAATTCTAGTTATTCTTACTAATCAGCTTTGATTCTGTATAGTAATCATAGCTAACATTTATTTAGCCCTTTGATGTTTGCAAAGCACTTTACATATCTTGTCTCATTTGATCGTCACAATAGCCCTGTAAGGTAGGCAGCTATAGTGGGCACAGTGGCCACACCCTGGCAAAACAGGCTTGGCAGATGGACTAAACCTGGTTGAGGGTAACCAACAGACCTTAAATCTGTCAATGAGTTTAGAAGGATGTCTACTCCAAGCATGTGAAGACTTTCCTGGGCAGAATGGGCAGATAAGAAAAATTTGTTCCATTCTGAAGTACTTAGAGCTTGGTCAGACATCAAAGATGCCTGGGTCATCCACTGCATCCCAGGTGATCGCCAGTCATCCTGACTTTTGTCTTGCCACTGGACTTCAATGACTATGGAAGAGAGAGTGAGACTGACTACCTTGTGCAAATCTGCCTCACTAAATTTTAATTTATGCATGAGTCAAGACATCTCTCATGATATCATTGGTTCTCTTTGAAGAGGACAACAATAGAAAAATCTCAGTGTAACCTGAGGGATGATTTTGTACTTTCGGTGCCCATTAGAATTTCCTTAACCTTTAATGTGCTGAGATTGAATTACAGTCTGTGTTAAGAACAGAAACTCTGCTAATGGGGGTTAGACACTTCTGTCCTACAAGGGTGGAGAAGGTAGGTGGTAGATAGAAAACTGCGCCTGAAGTATGAGAGACCTGTTGAAATCTGTTCTCAGGTACTTACTAGCTGTGTGACTGGCCAAGTCCCTTAGGCACTGTGTGCCTCAGTTTTCTTGATCGTAAAATGGAGACAATATTAGCACCTATCTAGCAGGATTGTTGTGAGGATCAAATGAGATAATATTTGTAAAGTGCTTTGTACAGTACTTGTCATGTAGTAGTTGCTTAAACAATTTCTTGATTCTTTCTTTCTAAAAGTAATAATGGGGGGAAATTTCTAAGGCTGTTTATCACTATGCCTACAAGCATCCATATGACATGGGGCTAAGAATAAAAAGGGGATCGCCTGTCCATGGCCTGTGATTCTTGCTTTGTTCTTCCCTCTACTCCTTGGAATGCTTCCCACATGATCAGTAAGAGACCAGAAGCATGTGCCTCTAGCAGGCTCTCCTGAGGGGAAAATTCCTTCAAAGTTTAACCTAATGATAACTGAAAAAAAGCTATGGGAAAGGAAAGAGAATAGATATACTAAGGTTTTTATTCATGGGAAATAAAATGAAGGGATAAGAGAATGAAAGTATAATGATAGAGACTGTTGTGTTCGTTGATGTGTTTGTCCTTCGTTCTTGAAGAGAACCATGGCATCAGGAAAATGATGACGTGACCTGCAGTTGACTTTGATTTGAGTGAGGGAGGGCTGTGCAAGGTCACCAGTCTCAGTTTCTCCTCCAGAGCCATCTGGGTCCAATGGCCAGATATTCACCAGGATGACTGAAGATGGCCAGGATGCAATGGGAGATCCTGGCCCTTTCAGGCTAAGGTCTTCTTTTCAGGTTCTCACTTTGAGTGAGGGAATGCCCATTCAATGAATAGGCCTCTTTAAGAAGTTAATCAAGGGATTGCCCCTTTAATCAAAACTCAAAAAAAATCAAATTGAGAAGGGAAGACCCTTAGGACTCCTGGCTGAAAGAGAAACAGTTACTGTTTAGTACTTACATTCACTCTGTGCAGGGAGGGCAGGGACCCATTGTCCAGCCTATGAGCTCCAGAGTGAACTGGGTTTAAAGCTTGGTTTTAGAGAAAGAAATCTAGCCAGTAAACCCGAAGTTAAGGAGGCAGTCTTCAGCCATCTGTACCTTCCTTTGGGCAGAGGAGGGAAAGGGAGAGGGACAGGGACAGGGACAGGGAGAGGGTACTCACAGGTTATGTTTGTCCATCATTCTTGAAGAGGACCATGACATCAGGGAAATGATGACATGACTTGCAGTTGACTTTGATTTGAGTGACAGAGGGCTGTGCAAGGCCACCAGCCTCACTTTATCCTCCAGAGCCATTGTAAAGATAGAGGACAGAATGAAGAACTGGGGGAAAATATCACTTAAAATAATTTTTAAAATCGTAGCTACATAGTTTCATTTAGCTTTTGGCACTGAGGACATGTGTAAACTTGTAATGAGCTCTATACATAATAGCATAGTTTATTTTTTGTTGGTCAGTTGTTTCATTTGTGTCTGACTCTTCATGATTCGGTTTGGGGACTTCTTGGCAAAGATACTGGGTTGTTTTGCCATTTCCTTCTCCAGGTCATTTTTCAGATGAGAAGCTAAGGCAAACAGGGTTAAATGACTTGCCCAGGGTCGCATAGCTAGTAGGTGTCTGAGGCCAGATTTGAACCCAGAAAGACAAATCTGCCTGACTCTAGGCCCAACACTCTACTATGCCACTTAGCTGCCCAGTAGCATGGTAGTCAATCAATAAAGGCTTGCTGATCAACACACACCATTGATCAATTTTGTAAAATGATTATTATTTCTTATGATGAAATGTGAACTGTGTAGTTTATTACTAGGTATAAATATTTTTTCTTTCTTTGGACTTTTGATTTCATTGGTTTAGGAAAATACTATTATGGCCATCTCTGTAACTTATGCAGATGAGTAACCAATCTATAATTGAGTTAACACACAAAGCACCTTACAAACTTTAAAGCTCTCTATGAATGCTAGTTAATATTCTAATTGTAATTAATATTGTTGTTAATTACTGCTTGATTTCAGGAATTGTCTCTGGGGCACTAAGTGGTTACTTGACTTGCCTGTGGTCCTACAGTTTGTGTCAGAGGTAGACAGAACCCAAACCCAGGTCTTCCTGATTCCATGACCATTTCTCTTAACACTATGCAACATTGCTTCTTGTTTTGAAATTTTTTGTAGGTTTTTTGTACATCTAGAATATTTTATCAGCTTTCTACAGAAAGGACGATAAGTACTTTTACACTGATTTCATGCATTCACAAACCACTCATTTTTGAAACCCATATCAATTTAGGTATGTTGGAGCCTTCTAAAGAAACACTAGCTTTTGCTAACCTAGACAACTGAAACTATGTTCTTCTTTATTCTAATATTTGGTATGCAGAACCAGTTAGCATTGGGAAGGAATCCAGTGAAGAGTGGGGCATAGTTTCTATCCTATTCTTAAGCACAGATCAATCTGTGAATGTCCCTGCTGAGTCTCACTGTGATAAGTTTATTTTGTGGGTAGAAGCCCCTTAAGTCCCATTTCTTACATGCCCTTCTACTGTATTCTTCTTTGACAGCTGAGAGTTTTTAGGACCGAAAACTAAATAACCTGTTAGTGGGTGTAAGAATATGATGGTTAAAAAAAGGCTTTTTCGTTAGCCCAGGGTATGAGTAGTGGGGGAGGTTTCCAAAATTCTTTATGTATAATCTGAGTTTTTCTGAGTCATTAGCAACTATCCACTTGATATTTTCAGCCTTGCAATTTAGTCTTCTGATTTTCCTTTGTCTTTTGCCAAGGGCTCATTTCCATAGCACTTCAACAGCGACTGAAAATTATGGAGCAATATTACAAGGCCATTGGAATTTCGAAACAGGCCCTTGAGCAAATCATGCTTCCTTTTAAAATCTGGAAAAATGAGTATAAGTTTTCTACAACATGTTTTTTTGCAATGTGTTTGAAATAATAGTAATAATAATAAAGGAAGGAGAAGCCCATGGTGACCTAAGAACTTTTACATATTGCTTATGATTTATTTCCCTAAGAAGTGTGTGGGGGAGGGTGGAAACCTGTCTGTCTCATTAAGGAAAAAAAATAAGTATCCTCATTAAACTAACATCCTATCTACTGTGGTTCTAACTTATATTTTAAGGCATTAGTAACTTGTCATTTGAAGGAGTACATTGAATGAATAATATGAGTTCCTTGATTGACTGTTGGGCTATAATTCAAGCAAGGGCCTCTACTGACATTATGAACCACAAGGGTGTAGCTTGAGGCTTTATGAATGGCAGCTAAACCCCAGGACTGAATTATAACTCAGTTATTCAATCTGGGAACACATTTTGTTATTTATAGCAGAAAGAAAAAAATTTATATGGTCTATTTAAAAGGGGGAAAATGATAAATCAAAGTAAAAAATAACTATTTCTAATTTTAAATATAAAAAAACCCATGATGTAGGAGGCGAAAGATTAATGAGCACATGACGTAGAGTTATTAAAGGTGTGATAGGCAGGAGAGGGAATGGATTATGGAGAAATTAAATGGAATATTTCACTGGAAAGTAATCACTTTTGGTAGAAGTTTTCAGATGACCAACTCATAGAAGCCGTCTTATAACTATAGTAACCTAACGCAAACAGACAGCCCTTTATGTAACACCCCTTCTCCTGAAATTTCCTAGGGAGGTGTTATTGTGACAGCTGATAACAATGACATCCAAACACTGTTAATAGTCACAGTATTACTAATGATATTTCCTTGTAGTCATTCACTTGGGATTGGCAATTTTGAAATTTGAAGCACAGGAATAATAAAGCGATGGTTTTCTGGAGTTACAGTGAAGTCATAAATTTGCTATGTGGTGATTTTAGCATGGGTCTGAGAAAAGACATCTGGTTTCTGATTGCTTTGTTTGGAGATCTTGGGTAATTAAGACATTGAAGAGTTAATATCACATGATTCCAGGTGATTGGCTCTCCCTCCTGGGTAATTGAATCAGCTGTTAAAGCTGATTTCTCAAGGTGCCCTCTTCAAAATTGTCTGGGGAATTTTTGTTTTTTGTGTTTTTGTGTTAAATCCTTTACCTGATCCATATTTCCCTCACCCTCACCATTTCTTCAATACTTTGAACTTCATTTCCTCCCTAGTAGTCAATAAAAAAGAGAAAATGGGAGAGGGAGGGACAGAGAAAGAGAGAGAGAGAGAGAGGGAGAGAGAGAGAGAGAGAGAGAGAGAGAGAGAGAGAGAGAGAGAGAGAGACAGAGAGAGAGAGAGACAGAGAGAGAGAGAGACAGAGAGAGAGAGAGACAGAGACAGAGACAGAGACAGAGAGAGGGAGGCAAAGAGGGACAGACAGAGAGAGAGAGACAGAGAGAAAGAACAAATCTATCCTTCAAGTTAATGGAACTTTTCTCCTATGGTTATTTTATTTTTGAGAGCTTGTGTAATTCACTGAATCCACACTTTAAGAATCTGGAATCTGAGGCACACTTACTAATTGGAATGACGTGTTTAATTTTAAGATTCCTAAGACAAATTAAGCTTCAACATCAACGAAAAGCTAGTGGAAATACAGACAAACCTTGCATTAAAAAATATCAGGGAGGCCCCAATGTAGTGGGGAAAATGTTGGATTTAGAATTAGGGAATATTAATTCAAAATTCCAGTTTTTCCATCTATATTACCTTTCTAATATTGGCCTTGTCACTTAACCTCACTGGATTTTAGTTTTCTCATCTGTAAAAATGAAGGAGATGGACCAAATGACCTTTAAGCAAGCATGTGATTGTTAATATTTAATGATTGGCTCGCTAAGAATATAAAGCACTTGTAAGTTATATCTACATTATTGAGGCAGCTAGGTGGCGCAGTGAATACAGCCCCTGTTCTGGAGTCAAGAAGACCTAAGTTCAGATCTGGCCTCAGGCAGTAGCTGTGTAATCTTGGACAAGGCATTTAACCTCCAGATCATCTTTGCTAAGTTTTGCTGATAAGTCTGTTGAGGCAAGGACCATGTCTTATTCATTTGGCATTTCCTGTAACACCTAGCACACACAGTGCCTCCCTTGCACACAGTACATTCTCCAATATTTTTTGAATGGCTATTGGAATAAGTTTTTAATGATCAAATCCAATTAGCATTTATCAAGCTCCTACTATGTGCAAAGCCCCATTAGAGGTCCTGGAGATAAAATACAGACACACACACACACACACACACACACACACACACACACACACACACACACACACACACACCAAAGTCAGTTCTAGTCTTCAAAAAGCTTATATTCTATTGTAACACCTCCTCTATATGCACATCCTCTATCAAGTGACATCACTATTATTTATTCATCAGTTCCATCAATATCATTATCTTCTGAGATCTAGGGACCTTTGAATTGGCTAGGTGCCATTATAGCTGATTTTCCGTTTCCTTTGAGAAAAACAGTGAACTATGCAGGAAGTGGTAGCTATTTTCTAGACACCTTGGGTTTTGTGGGATAAAGAGTCAACAAACCCAGGAAAAGCACAGGCATCTAAGTTCTGAATTCAATGTAATTCAACAAATATTTATTAAAGTTGCACTATGTGCAAGGCTGTGTTCTGGGTGTGATGAGAGATTAAAAAAAAGAAAAAGATGAATAAGACATGCTCTCTCTCCAATATTGTCTCATCCTGGAACTTTCCTAAGTGTCTGGGACCTCCTTACTCTGGAACATGCAACCTTCACTTTGGCCTTCTCAACCTGTAACATCCCTCTGTAAGGCCTACCCCCTTTGCCCACTGATGAATCCCTCCTGGAGCCTTGAAGTCCTCCGTTCCATTCCTAGCCTTGTTCCTGGCTTCCAGACTTCAAAACCATGCCTCCTGCATGTTCATGTTTCCCCTTTTCAGTTCCTTATCTTGTGGTTTTTTTTTCCCATTAGAACATAAGCTTTTTGAAGGCAGGCACTGTCATTTTGTTTGTGTTTTATCCTCAGTACTTACCGCAATGACTGGAACATGGTAAGCACTTAATAAATGTCTATTTCCTTTTCTCTCAAAGAGTTTACAGACTAGTAAGAGATATGAGACATGTGTAAAGTGTAAATACTTACAGTTATGTGGTACTTTGCAAAAGCTTCTCTCACAACAATCCTGTGAAGCTGGTCGTCTAAGGATGAAGAAACAGTGGAGAGATGAAGCCCATTGCCCAGGATCACACAGCTAGTAAATGTCAGAGCCAGGATTCAAACCCAGTTCTTACCTAGAGTCAATTCAGGGATTCTTTTCACTCTACCATCTTGTCTCTCTTAAATATATATAATCATACGAGAAGGTAGAATGTGTCAAGGACTATGAGAGATTTCCAAACAAAGTGCCATGGGGGCACAAAGAAGGAAGATACTTTTTTTTTTAAAAAAGTGAAGTTGTAAGAGAAGAAATCATGGTGTTAGTTGAAAATTCTTTCATTGAATTCTTACTGCCAAATTAACATTCCTCAAGCAGATATGTGATTGTGCTGTTTTCTCACTCAAAAGTCTTCAGTGTCTCCCTATTGCCTATAGATAAAACACAAAATCCTAAGTCTGGCATTTAAAGCCTTCCATGTTCTAGCTTTTTCCAGTTTAATTTTATATTATTTCCTTTCATCTACTCTTCATTCTTGTTACACTGGACTGGTTGCTGTTACCCATAGAAGACACCCCATCTCCCTTTTCTGTGCCTCTGCCCAGGTGGCACTTCATGGCTGAAGTGTACTCCTCCCTAACTTCTGTAAAATGCTTTGCAAACTTTAAATCCCTATATAAATGGTTGCTATTATCTCTTAGAGACCCTACCTTCCTTCAAAATGCAGCTTGGGTGCTAGCCACTTAGATGAGGCTTGTGTTGTTCTCCCTAATTAGTTCTCCTTTGCTCTCTCTGTCTCTCTCTGTGTCTCTCTGTGTCTCTGTGTCTGTGTCTGTCTCTGTTTCTCTCTCTCTCTCTCTCTCTCTCTCTCTCTCTCTCTCTCTCTCTCCATTTCTCTCTCTCTCTTTTCTCTCTCTGCTTCTCCCTCCTCTCTGTCTTTCCTCTCTCTGTCTCTGTTTCTCTGTCTCTCTGTCTGTCTCTGTCTCCTCTCTCTTTTTCCCTCCTCTTCCTTCTCTCTCGGGCTTTGTATTACTTTGCATACCCTTTCTATTTATCTGTGCTTGTGTTTTTTTTTCCTCTGAATACATATTAAGTTCCTTGGGGAAAGAGGCAGCTTTGTTTTTTCTTTGTTTCTGCAGTACCTAGCATGATGCTTTGAATACATTAGACACTTAAAATTTGGCACAATGTCCACATAATACTTTATCCATAGATGAAGAAAAAACCCCAGAAAAGTTCTGATTCTTTCACTGTCCCTATCAATCTGGAAGCGGGAATCCCATGATTGTTCACCATGACCACAGTATGAACCAGCTGTTGCTTCTGCCCCTAAAACAGACTTCACTTATGCAATTGTTTTACTGTCCTTTCATATAGGTTTCACATTTCTGTTCCACTGTCTGCATGTCCTAAACATCATATATGTTTCTTTTAATGTTTTCTTAGAGGGGGGATATTTATCATATGTTCTGGTAATCGAGGATAATATTCTTCTGGTTCTCCTCATATGGTTGCAAGCATAGCATAAGTAAGTCCATTATAAAACAAGGTTGACGACTGATGATGAATCCCTGAAAGCCTTTCTGGATGTTGCAAATTCTAAAAGATTTGGACTGGATATCAGGACACCATGCTCTTCTTACTGGTCCTTCTGTATTCCATCTATGTGATGTTGAGCAAGTAATTTAACCTCTCTATGCATTATTTTCTATTTTTATACAGCATTTATAATGAGTATTCCCACTTACCTAGCTCCCAGGCCTCTTTGGAAAATCAATCCAAGATTATATGTGAAAGATTCTGAATGAGGAGGAATAGGGTTATGGAAATTATGATCTTTATTATGACTACTCAACATTAAAATTCAGACTTTTACATATGTTCTGTTGAATTTCTTTCCCTATGTCTTTTTTTTAGGAGAATCTCTGCCTATAGCCCCCCACCATTGCCTACTGACTGATTCCCCTAATAGGATTCCAAATAACTGGGTAAAATAGCAGTTCAACTTAGCTATTTAAAACATAGGGGTAATGGTACTGCTGAGGAACAAGCAGGTTCTATTCAGAAACACTTCAACACATCATTAAGGAGCAAGGCTTTTGAGGTTGTGCCCAAATTGTGGTCTCCTCTCTTGCCTCAACATAACAGTCATGCCCAGACTCCCAGGTGAGCCTTTCCATTCAGGAAAATGTAAGCCCTCCAGACACTAAGAAGGGCAAGAAAGAGAGTTGCTGTTCTCATAGAGGTGCTTTAATGAGGTCAAATGTGGGTCATCATAATAGGAAAAACAAAACAAATGAGGAAGAGAAGCCCCAAGGAAAAAGAGGGCCTGTTGGCTGAAGTTTGAAGGCCAGAAAATGATGTTTTCATTGCAATGATCAGGGCCCAAGTGCCTATTCCCTATCCAGGGCCATCAACTTGGACTCTTGATCATTTGTTAGCATTTGGTTTGAACTTGGCAGTGAAATGGGTGGTAAAGCTATTTTATATAAGGTTGGAAGGCACACATTTGGCTGTCTTGGAGAATCCTTTCCTACTTGGAAGTCACCTCAGGACCAGCTTCTCCTTTTCTCATAAGTACCCTCTCAGTAGTTAACATCAGCTAGAGAACTTTAGCTCACACTCTTTAAATTAACTCTCATAGGACCAGGGAACATAGAAGGAAGTTTTTGCTTTTTACCTGAATTTATAAACTTGTGGAATAGTTTTTTTTCAGTCTGATATCTTCTGAGAGGTAGAGACAGTCTGACTGGCAAGAAAGTCCTCCCCTTTGGCCTCTTGGATAAAATACAAACATCTCACTCTGACATTTAAAGCTCTCTACAATCTGACTCCCACTAACTTTCCATACTTCTTTCACATTACTCACATGGGTGCTTTCTATTTCCAGCCAAATTGGCTTACTGGATACACTTGGTATTTCATCTCTCCTCTGTATGCTTTCACAAAGGTCTCTCCCATGCCTGGAATGTACTCCTTTCTCACCTCTGTCTTCTAGAAGCCTAAGATCATAGATTTACAGCTAGAAAGGGAATCCATAGCTCCCTTTGTTGTTTAGCTCACATAATACCTTTCCTGTGATGCCTTTCCTTATCCCTTCTCCCTTCATTCATTGTTCCTTCTCTCTCTCTCTCTCTCTCTCTCTCTCTCTCTCTCTCTCTCTCTCTCTCCTCCCTTCATTCCCCCCTCCCTCTCCCTTCATCCCCCCTCTCTCTTTCTCTCTTTTCTCTTCCTCTTCTTTTCCTCTCCCTCTGTAACAACAATCTTGCTAGCAGCTACTGTGGCTGTGTAAGGCCAATAACACCAGTACACAGGAGGGCTGCTAGCACAGGTCCTTTGATCTGTTTTTCTAAGGAAAGCAACTTTAAGGGGTTAACAATCTCAATTTAATTAAACATACATATATCATTCACTTAGTTCATGGGGAAAAGATCAGCCCCCTGAACTTCAGCACAAACACAAACAGAAATTAAAGCATACATTACATAAACAGAGCAAATAACACAAACCAGTCTATCCATAGCAATACATAGTTCCCAGAGAAGCACCAACATCTGGATTATCAAAGCTGGGGGGGGCATTTCAATGGCTTGCCCAGAGTCTTGTTGCCAACACTCTTTCAATGACTGTACCCCCAAAAGTCAAATCCTGACCTTCCAGTATATATATGCTGTTCAAGGCCCTGGGGGCTTGAGGCTCACCATCCAGGGAGTGGGAAAGCTCCTCAATCTCTAGCTAGACATCATATACAAATCAATGACTCCCAATTGTCTTAGTGCTGAGAAACACTCCAAGACAAAAAAAAAGATCCCACTTTACCTGCCCCATTCAAACAAAGGCCAGACTCATTAAAGGCACTTGATAGCCTTAGCATCACAAAAGAGAAGAACAGCAAAGAATCCTGCCCGGGGGATTACCATTACACCCTCTTCCTCCCCCCTCCCCCTCTTCTTTTTTTCTCTCTTTCTCCCTCCCTCTTCTTTTAAATTATCTTAAATCAATTCAGCTAGGTTGAGCATTGAGCCTGGGTAAGACAAACTGAGTGACAGTCTGGTAGTCAAGGCAGGAGAAGGTACCTGTCTGAGGGCATGAAGGCAAAGTGCAGAGAGTCAGAAAGATAGTCCGGAATGAACGCCTGTCCCAGAAATGGAAGCCCTGAAAGACACTTACCAATGGAAGAAGGGGACTGACAGGTGAGAAGGTTGAATCATGACGGCAAAGTCTATATAAAGTTAGCCTGGAGGGGAATGACTAGAATAGAGAGGGGCGACTGAGAGATAAAACTGCAAAGTCAGTCTAGAGACAAATTCTGGAGGGTCTTTAATGTTTAAACAAATACACAAAGATGGTAAATTAGAATGCTGAGTTCGGGGTCCAATTTGGTTAGAATGTAGAGTGCATGGAGAAGAGTAACATGACAGGAGAATGGAAAGGTAGATTGGACCCAGATCACATAGGATCTTAAATAATAGGCTGAGGAATTTATCCTGATATTCCTTTGTGTACTCTATTGTGTTATTATTGAAGTGTTTCTTTTTTTTTTAAATTTAATCATCAAATTTTTTGGTTTTTTTTAGTTTTCAGCATTGATTTCCACAAGATTGTGAGTTACAAATTTCTCCCCATTTCTACCCTCTCCTCCATTCCAAGATGGCATATATTCTGATTGTCCCATTCCCCAGTCAGCCCTCTCTTCTATCACCCCCTGCCCCTACACCCCCATTCATTTTCCCCTTACTTTCTAGTAGGTCAAGATAGATTTCTATGCTCCATTGTCTGTATGTCTTATTTCCCCATTGCATGCAAAAGCAACCTTTTTTTTTTTGAGCATCTGCTTTTAAAACTTTGAGTTCCAAATTCTCTCCCCTCTTCCCTTCCCACCCACTCTCCCTAAGAAGGCAAGTAATTCAACATAGGCCACACATGTATCCTTATGCAAAATATTCCCGTAAATAGTCATGTTGTGAGACTAACTGTATTTCCCTCCCTCCTATCCTGACCCCCTTTATTTAATTTTTTCCCTTGACCCTGTCACTTTTCAAAAGGGTTTACTTTTGATTACTTCTTCCCCCTATCTGCTCTCCCTTCTATTGTCCCCCCTTTTTATCCCCTTGCCCCTACTTTCTTGTGGGGTAAGCTATCCAATTGAATGTGTATGTTATTCCCTCCTCAAGTCAAATCTGATGAGAGCAAGATTCACTCGTTCCCCCTCACCTGCCCCCTCTTCCCTTCCAATGAACTGCTCTTTCTTGCCACGCTTTCATATGAGATAATTTACCCCATTCTATCTCTCCCTATCTCCCTCTCTCAATATATTCCTCTCTCATCCCTTAATTTGATTTTATTTTTTTAGATATCATCCCTTCATATTCAATTCATCCTGTGCCCTCTGTCTATATATATGTATATTCCCTTCAACTACCTAATACTGAGAAAGGTCTCATGAATCACACACATCATCTTTCCATGTAGAAATGTAGGCAAAACAGTTCCACTTTAGTAAGTCCCTTATGATTTCTCTTTCTTGTTTACCTTTCCATGCTTCTCTTGATTCTTGTGTTTGAAAGTCAAATTTTCTATTCAGCTCTGGTCTTTTCACTGAGAAAGCTTGAAAGTCCTCTATTTTATTGAAAATCCATATTTTGTGAGACCTCAATATTTGGGTAGCTGAAGGGAATATGCATGTGTGTATATGTATGTGTATTTGTGTATATATTTATGTATGTGTATGTATATGTGGATGTATATATGTTTATATGTGTGTATGTATATATACATATATATGTGTATGTGCATGTGTATATATATACATATATAATATATGTATATATATACAGAGAGAGAGAGAGAGTGGGCATAGGATGAGCTGAAGATGGATAAGGGATGAGAGAGGAATATATTGAGAGAGGGAGATAGGAAGAGATAGAATGGGGTACATTATCTTGCATAAAAGTGGCAAGAAA
>CM053627.1:158260796-158288177 GCA_028646595.1 Phalanger gymnotis
AAGGTATGAGAGATTCTCTAAGGAGAAAACAACAAGAAATTTATTTAGGCCCCACCGCAGCAAAAACTTGAACCAGCCTCCCCATTCCAACATCTTGACAAAAAGACTCCAGGCCCAGAAAGCCCATTTCACAAGGGCAACTAGGAGGCCAAAGAAAAGCAAGAGAGTATTTAGCCAAATCATGTTCACTGGCCTCACGCTCCTGCTCGCACTCGGGTAAGCCCTGCTTCCGCAGCTTCTGGCTTCCACACCTGCCGCCGCCGCCGCCGCCACCTTGTCTCCCGGCTCACCCCTCCTCGCAGCCGAGCTTCCGGCGTTCTCAAGCCCTGCCTCAATGACCAGAGACCATTGGTTCCCGAGCTGGCCCCTCCTAAGTCACCAACCCACACCCACACAGGTTTCACACCTGACAGGGCCCTGGGCCTGGGGCTTAGCACTTAACAGCTGAAAGTACTTCCACTCAAAAGAAACAAAAGCCATGCTAATGAGACAATTTTGCTTAACAACACATGGTCTTTTGGACCTCCTTTTCTATTTGGCTAATTCTGCCTTTCAAGGCATTCTTCTCCTTATTGGCTTTTTGGAGCTTTTTTGCCATTGGAGTTAGCCTATTTTTTAAGGTGTTATTTTCTTCAGTATTTTTTTGGATCTCCTTTAGCAAGTCATTGACTTATTTTTTTGTGATTTTCTTGCATCACTCTCATTTCTCTTTCCAATTTTTCCTCTACTTGTCTTACTTGCTTTTCCAAATCTTTTTTGAGCTCTTCCATGGCCTGAGCCCAATTCATATTTTTCTTGGAGGCTTTTGATATAGGCTCTTTGACTTTTTTAATTTCTTCTGGCTATGTGTTTTGGTCTTCTTTGTCACCAAAAAAAGATTCCAAATTCTGAGTCTGAATCTGGGTCCATTTTCGCTGACTGTTTATGTTCCCAGCCAACTACTTGACCCTTGAGCTTTTTGTAAAGGTATGACTGCTTATAGAGTAGACAGTACTTTGTCCCAAGCTTTAGGGGCCTTGTGTTGCTGTTTTCAGAACTACTTCTACAGAGGAAGCTCTGCCACACCAGTGCTCCTCCTCCGCCAAGAACCGCTAACCTGGATCACGACTCAGATCCAAGCAGGCTCTGCACTCTCACTCTGATCCGCTGCTTAATTCCTCCCACTGGGTGGGCCTGGGGCTGGAAGCAACCACAGCTGTAGCTCTGGAAGCAGCCCCAGAGGTGCACCACTTTCGCGCCCCTGGGGCTGGGGCCGACCGCTGACTCGTCTCACTCAGTTCTAGCAGTTTTTCCTACTATCCTTCTCTGTTGTCTTTGGCGTTTGTGGGTTGAGAAGTCTGGTAACCGCCACAGCTCAATGATTCAGGGCCCTACTGCCTGTTCTGCCTGGGTCCCAGTGTGGTTGGTGCTGGAGCGGCCCAGGCTGGGCTGTGCTCCACTCCACTCCCAGCTCCCTGTGACAGACCCTTCCCTGCAACCATCCAGGCTTTCCTGGGCTGGAGGCCTGCTTCCCTCTGTTATTTTGTGCATTCTGAAGCTCTAGAATTTGTTCAGAGCCATTTTTACAGATGTTTGGAGGGACCTGGGGTACAGTTTAAGCAAGTACCTGCTTTCTAGCCACCATCTTGGCTCCACCCCCCTCAAAGTGTTTCTTGTAAGTAGTCCTTATCTCCATTCACATTAGGCTGCTTGATATTATTGTCTTCTTGCCATAAGTTCTTCAACATCTTTTGTCATCCCCACAGTACCTAGAAGGTTGCTAAGTGAATACTTTTTTTTGAATTGATGAAAAAGGGAAAAAGATACTGGTTGGACAAATAAAAAATGAAATGAGAGAGATTAAATTTCCCCATGTTCTGCAAGTGAAATTTCTTATATAATTGTGTAACATCAAGATGTGGAAAATCAGAAGACTATTGTGGTTTGTAATGGAGATTGCTGCTTCTTCTGCTATTTGTTCTTCGTTCTCAGAGAGGACCATGACATCAGGGAGGTGATGCCATTAGGTGCAAGTGGATTGGATCACAGTGAGGGAGGGCTGTGCAAAGTCACCAGTCTCATTTTTTCCTCCGGAGCCATTTGGATTTAGTGGGCAGATATGGATCAGGACGACTGGAGATGGCCCAGAATGCAGTGAGGACCTTGGCCATTTCAAGCTAAGTTCTTTAAGAGGTCTCAGTTTGACTGACTCAGTCCCCATTCAGTGATTAAGGTTTTAAAAATGAGGCAAAAATGGCCTCTTTAAAAACATAGACCTGGAAAGGGAAGCCTCGCTGTGCTCCAGTGTATCCACAAACTACACTTGCAATTTTGCCTTCTTGATTTTCCATGTGAATACTTTAAGATTCAAAGGAGTTTTCCACAGCATGACATAGGTTCTCCCTTGAGATGCTTATTAGCTTAGGTGTAAGTAAGAAAGTAATACACTGGGATGTCTCAAAATCTATCATTAGTTCCTCTTGATTCCTTAGCTCTCTCTTTCTCTAGGGTCAGTTGTAATGATCTGTCTTCAGATATTTCATCTCTGACTGGAAGAATTTTGTCCCTGTAGATTATGCCCTTGGCCTCATTGAGAGACTTATTGGCCACTTTCCAAATAACAAAACTTTTATCTCACCAGGGATTTTGGAATAGTCTGCTCACTCAGACTGGTAGCTAGGTGGCATAGTGGATAGAGTGCAGGGCCTGAAGTCAGGAAGACTCATCTTCCTGAGTTCAAATCTGGCCTTAGACACTAGCTGTGTGAACCTGGGTAAATCACCTTTTTGCCTTGGTTTCCTCATCTATAAAATGAACTGGACAGGAAAATGGTAAACCATTCCAGTGTCTTTGCCAAGAAAACCCCAGATGGGGTCACAAAGAGTTGGTCACAGCTGAAATGACTGAACAACAAACTCATTCTGACAATGTATATTAAAAAATTGTGGTTTGGTTCATCCCATATTATTTAGTAAATCTCCCACATATTTCCAAAGTATCCATAGCACAACATAAGGAACTTCTACTGTCATCATTTCTCAAGGCCATGAGGTATTTTCTTTAATTGGCTGTCCTACGTACAGCTCTAGGTTCATTGCTGTGCACTAGTATTCTAAATATTTAACAACCACTTTGCCCTTTTTCTATAGTAATAAACAGAAATACTTAGATGTTATCTTGACCCACAATAATGCTATAGTTATTTTAAGGCAACTGGCCTGACCTGTTTCTTATAGACCTGTAGATTGGAAAACCCTGCTATCTCAACAATGGCTGATGTTTTTTTCTTCCCCAAAGGATCCCTACAGATCTAGGGGATACAAATGATGCTTTTGCATGGGTTTATTCCCCACAGCCAGTGTATTAACTGAAGTATTCCCTCTCATACACAGGCCTCCTGAAAAGATAACCCAGAATCAAGAATCTCTGTAATTCTTGAAACCACACAAAACAGTTTCCCCTAAGCCTCTTCTGTTGTGTTTACTTTTAGTCAGCCAGAGGCCACAATTAGTTTAAAGTACAGTTATCTATTCCACATCCCAACTTTCCCAATACAGGTTTTGATACATCATGGGTTGAAATAAGAAATTAAATGGGGATTTTGGGGGAGTTTCGCAGAAGCCATAGAAGACTAGCAGATGACACAGAAAATGTTTAGAAACTCAGAAATGCGTAAAATATATGAATAGTATTGTATAACATCAATATATTTTATCTTTTAACACCGTAACAGTTCAACTTCTTCTCTAGTATGAAGAGAGGGCCAAAAAAATTTTACACAGATTTTTCAGATCACAGAGGTGTGGTAGAGTGGGGGAGGACCTGGGCCCATAACCCCTGTAATGTCAAAGGGATGACTTTTAAGGTATTATATGAAATATCATAATAAAAAGTAGCAATAGACTCACCTTTATAAACATATCTTATCCCATGGTAAAACTTTATTTTCTTTTAAATAGTCTCTTTTAAAAATAAATTTTATTGATATATTTTGTTTTTACATAGGCTTTCCCCCATATTCTTCTACACTCCTACACTTCTACACTCCTAGAGAACCATCCTTTATTACCAAGGTTTTTTAAAGGAAAGAAGAGGGGAAAAAGAAGCATACTTATACACATACACACATACACACACACACACACACACACACACACACGCATGCGTGCGCGCGCGCGCGTGTGTGTGTGTGTGTGTGTAATCTTCCACAGCTGTTCTTCCTCCCCACTGCTCAAAAATAGTAGGAAGCTGTAGTCTCATATTTTTCTTTTGAGAGGAAGGGAAGAGGATACAATCATTTATTAATCACTTACAAGGTGCTAGGCACTGTGCTAAGTACTTTACAAATATTATAGCATTTGATCTTCCCAACAATCCTGTGAGGGATATACTATTATTATCCCCATTATATAGTAGAGGAAACTGAAGGAGGCAGAGATAGTGACTTGCTTAGCATCACAGTTGGTAAGCATCTGAAGCTGGATTTGAACTCAGGTTTTGCTGATTCCAGGCACAATACTCTTTCTACTGCACTACTTAGCTGCCTCAAGAAGTCAAGCTTCTCTGTAATTCCACAACATGTAGTTTCAATTGATTTGTGATGGTTGTTCTTTTCATTTACATTGTTGTCATCATTAGGTAAATTGTTTTCTTGGCTCTAATTCCTTCACTTTGCATTAGTTCATGCAACTCTTTCTGAGTTTCTCTGTATCAGTCAAATTTGTAGATTCTTTTAGCATAGTAATATTCCATTACTTTCATGTAGCACAATTTGTTTAGCCATTCCACTGTCCATGGACTTTATTTCACTTTTTTTGCTAACATAAAAGTACTTCCACTATAAAATGCTAAAGGAAAAGGAGGGAAGAGAAACAAGGAAGGAAGAGAGGGAGAGAGGAAAGGAAGGAAGAATGAAGGAGAGAAGGAGGGAAGAGGGAAGGAAGAGAGGGAGAGAGGAAAGGGAGAGAAAGGAAGGAGGGAGGGAGGGAGGAAGGGAGGGAATAAAGGAGGGCAGAAGGGAAGGCAGAAGGAAAGGAGGTAAGAAAGGAGGGAGGAAGGGAAAGAGAAAGGAAGGAATGGAGAAAGAGAGGGAACAAAGGATGAAAGAAGGATGAGAGGAAGGAAGGAGAGGAGGGAGGAGGGAAGAAGGGAGAGAGAGAGGGAGGAAATAGACAAAAAGTAAGGAGGGAGGGAGGAGGGAACAGAGGAAGGTAAGGAAGAAAGGAGGGAAGAAGGGAAGGAGGAAGAGAAAGTAAGGGAAGGAAGAGGGTAGGAATGGAGAAAGAGAGGGAAGAAAGAAAGAAGAAAGAAGAGAGGGAGGGGGAAAGAGAAGAAGGAAGGAAGAAGGGAGAAAGAAAAGGAGAGGAAGGAGGGAGAAAGGAAGGGAAGGAGGGAGGAGAAAAAGGAGGTAAGTAGGAAGGGAGAGAGGAAAAGTAGAGAAAGGAAGGAGGGAGGGAGGGAGGGATGGAGGAAAGAAAGGAGGAAAAAAGAAGGAGGGAGGAAGGGAGGGAAGAAAGGGAGAGAGAAAAGAAAGGAGGGAAAGAGGAAGAAAGGTAGAGAAGGAGGGTAGAAAGGAGAGAGAGAGAGAGAGAGAGAGAGAGAGAGAGAGAGAGAGAGAGAGAGAGAGAGAGAGAGAGAAAGAAGGGAAGAGAAAGGAAATATTTGAGGATGGAATTTCTGAAGGGGTAGTCGTTTCATGTTTAAATAATGAGGTTTTTTTAGATTTCTTTTTGTCCAGATCTGTAATTTCACTGCCATCGGGAGCTCCCAGTAAGGAAACTCTGCCAACGCAAATCATCAACTGTTCTGCAGCAGTTTTAGTTTTAGAGTTGCTTGGGGGTACTTCAAGTTTATGCAGCCATAATGTACAAGAAGTAGGTTGTCCTAACTCAAGGCTAGTCTAAATATTTTTCTTTGTATTGGTGCACCCCTTCACCATCCTGGATTGCTCACTTGGCAAGTTTAAATACTTTTAGAGATGAAGAAACTCCCAGTGCATATGATCCTGCCCTCCATGAAAAAGATCTTATCCTCATTGGAACGAGTTTAGAAGACCTTTCTTGGTTTCTGAACATGCCCTACTGCAGACCTAACAACTGTTAGTAATTGCCAAGGAATCGCCTATTCCATTGGGTTAAGATCTGCCTCTGGAGAATTATGAGGCCAATTGGGAGTAGAGTAAGGGGCTGATTTCTTTTATTCAAGAAACACAGCTAATCCCAAACCACAGATATCCTTGTGAAATCAAGCCAGTACACTTTTGGAGGATGGCATCAATATAGTATTGAAGGCTCAGGCAACTGGATGAAAGCCAATGATTGTAAATTACCAAGTATTTTTACAATCCAAACATGATGGAAACTATATGCTGTTTTGGGGGTGATTTGAAAAGCACATGGTTTGGGGTTATTTTGATGGATTAAGTATTTTCTCTGAATCATCTAGTTTAGAAGATTAAAACTTGATTATAAAATACCAAAATGGTTTTAGATGTAAAAATGTGCTAGCATAAATCAAATGGTGCAGGTTCATGAGAAAATAATCAAGCTAGCAACTGATGTGGTGCGTTCTTTAAGTTCCAGCTCTGGGAATGAGGAATATTACAATAGTTTATTGTTCATAAAACAAAAATATTCTTGCAGAAGTGTTTTGGAATGTAAGAGCTACCAAGGATCGATTGGTGGTTGGTGTAATATCAAAATAGAACTCAAGCTGAAGGGAGGGGAAGATGTGAAGTCTCCCACCCCCACTGCCGGTTTCAGCCTTCTCTTTTTCTTCAAATCAAGATAAAGGTGCCACGCATTTCTTCTGAGTTCAAAGGGTTGGTCCAGGAGAGAGGCATCATATCAGAAATATGGTATGAGAGTAAGTAAAGAGAGGGAAACAAGAAAAGCACAAAGCCATCTCGGGAAGCCGATCGGCAGACAGAAGTGGCAAATTCACAGGAGTTAAAGAAGGTAGAACAGTTTCTGTGAAGAGGATGTATTCAAGATCATTAATTGTTTGGAATTTTACCTTTTAAAAATACTCTGAACTTCAGCACCAAATAAAACTAGCATTTCCATATACGTTGTTACTCAGTCATTTTTCAGTCACGTCCAACTCTTCGTGACTTCATTTGGGGTTTTCTTGGCAGAAGTTGGAGTGGTATGCTGTTTCCTTGTCTAGCTCACTTTACAGATGAGGAGCTGAGGTAAACAGAGTTAAGTGACTTACTCAGGGTCACACACACATGTCAAACTCATTAAGACTTAGTAGAATTAAAAATATTGTGTATGAGACTTTATATTATGTGATTGGTATTTATGTAATATGATTTGTAATATTTTATGTAAGGGTGGGGTTGGTTAAATCAATCAGTTTTACCACACCCCATTTAATGTACTTAGTGAGATGAGAACCAGTCTTAATCAATCAAATACTTTAGACCAATTTCTTAAAAGTCTATGATCAACTGGAATGACATTACACAGAAAGAATGCTGAGACTGGAAAGGAAACTTGGTCATATCTTCCTAAGTGACTGGAATCAATATGGACATGATTTAATTAATAGCAACTTTGCTATAATTTTGCAAGTCATACATTATGAGGCATTTCTGTTTAGTGACTGATATTTTAAATTAGTTCCATCTGTCATGTTAAAGTATATATTCTAATTTCTCAGAATTAGATTGTGAGACAGTAAATAGAGCACTAGATATGGCATGAGAAAAACCTGGGTTCAAGTCTTGCCTTAACACTAACTAGTTGTGATTCTTCTGCGATCATAGGGTTCCAAGGTTTGTAATGCTTGAAGTAGGGACCCTGTCTAATACTTCTTTGTATTCCCAATAACTGAAATAATGTCCTGTCCAACAAATTGATGATTTTAAACAGTGGGGGTAAGGAGATATATGAAAAGCTTTCAATCAATTAACAAGCATCCCCCAAACCCACCCCGGTCAGTCAATAAATATTTATTAAAATAGCACCTACTATGTGCCAGGCACTATATTAAATGATGGAGATACAAATACAAAGAAAATCAAAGACATTCCCTTCCCTCATGGGGCTTACAATTTAATATAAGAAGATAGCTCCCAAAAGGAAGCTGAAAAGGGGGGTGGGGTGGAGAAGGTACCTGATGCAGAGATATGATGGAGAGTTCTAAAGAAGTCCAAAGGGAGCATAGCTGGTGGGAAATGGGGAGAATGACTATGCTAAGCTCCCTATTTAAATAGAGGCTCTAGACCTCATGAGGGGTCAAAGAGTCTAATCAGAGGGATAAAAGACTGATGAGATGTGAGTACCAGACAGATTCAATCTAGTAGCATAATGAGATTTCTGATAATGAAGTTTCCTAGGGAAGGAAGCCTTGATGGAGGGTTTCAGAGGAGTCCTCAAATAGGGTAGTTGGTAGGAAATGGGGAAATTCCAAGATTTGTAATCCTTGAAGGCAAGGACCACTTTGTAGTCCCAATGACTAGGATAGTGTCATGCCTAATAAATGTTTGATGTTGATGATAAGCAATGAGGGACATATATGAAGACCTTTCAATCAATCAATTAACATACTTTCCCCCCTCCTCCCCTCTCCCTACCATCCCATGACCTAGAGGTACATACAGCAAGCTTTCTGGCTCCTGACGTCAGATAATGTGAAAAGATATGTATGCTATCAACCATCATTTTCTTTCTGTGTGTTAGAGTGAAAAGGCTGCAGTTCTTGGATTCTGGGTAAATATGGGTTTGAATCTCACTTCTGACATTACCTACTAGTTCTGGGATCATGAGAAAGTCATTTAAGTTCTCTTAGCCTCAGTGTACTTATCTGTAAAATGTGGATAATAGCAACTACCTTACAGGTTTGTTGTGAGGATCAGATGAGATAGTATGTGTAAGGCACTTTGAAAATATTAAATCACTATATAAGTGTGAGCTGTTATTATTGTCTAGATTCCTAGTTATTTTTTCTCTTTGAAGTGAGACTATACCAATTGTTCAATGAACAATCAACATACATTTATTAAGTGCTTAATATTTATCACGTGTTAGTGATACAAAGGAATAACAATAATAATACATCAAGGAACTTATATTCTATTGATAGAGATAGCATATATGTAAATAGCATACACAAAATGCATATTTAACATTGTCACACATTGCCAGAAGGCCAGGTATGTTACACATTATCCTGCCCTTGGAGTTCTCCAGTATACTTAAGGTGGCTGGGGGTATCTAGACTCTCTGTAAATGGCTCCTGCCCTCACTGGCAGTATTTCCCTAAGAGAAGGGGGTGGCAGTATAGGAGGTGGCATTGTGCCCCAGTTATATTCAGCTACTAATAGAGTAGTTTTTACAAAGAAATATTTTACTTCAAAAGGGATAATCACCACTGCAAACTTACTCCCTGTCATATGGGGATCATAATCTCCCTCCTCCCTTTGACCACTTTAGTCTTGGGGAAGGGAAAGATTATGTTCATAACTTAGCTTGGTCCCTTTAGGGCACACAGTTCCAATTCCAAGTCCAGAAATCCTGCTCAGGTTCAATGCACCCTGGCTCTTCTGGCCTTCCATGATTGCCTGGCTGGCTATATCATCCTGCCTGGAATCCTCTTCCAAGGTTGCCATGGCTCAAACCTTCAGGTCCAGCCACATTACAGGTCCCAGAAACTGAGTGAGGGAGGAAGAGAAGAAAAAAAAAAAGGAAAAAAAAGAAATTTACGTGACAACTTCATTATATACTGAAAAGGAACAGCAAGTTGTACATAATAGATTCGTAGTTTTATATGTAATTATCTTTTTTATTATACTGTGTTATGGAAATGTTTATTTTATTCCATAATTTTTAAAAAAAGAAACACCTAGACTTCTGGGAGCCAAGATAGTGGATTAAGCAGTAAATTGCTGTAGTTTTCCCGCATTCACCTCCAAACAACCATAAAACAGTGCCCTAGAACAAATCCTGGAACTGAGGAGCCAGTGGAAAGACAGGGAAGGGCAGTCTTTTAGCCCAGGAGACTTGGAGGATCAGCAAGAAAGATCTGTCATACTCTGGTAAAAGGGAAGTGCATTCCAGAACAGGAAGTATTCCAGCAAACCAGCAGCAAGCCCCATCTTAGCAAACCAGCAGGAAATCCTGAGTCCCAGTATAGTGGAGCAGGCAGATGCCAACGGACTCCAGCCCCAAGAACCACCATGTGCTTACTTCACTGTAGTCCTCCAGCAGTGGGACCTCCATGTGGTTCAGCACAGCACAGGGTGGACAGGCATCTTCTGGCAGCCAGACCTCCACGTGATTCAGTGTAGCCCTGGGAAATGCAGAGAACCCCACCTGGCTTCAGCACATGCCAGCCACTACCACTCAGACACCAGACACTACCAGCTCAGCACTAGGTAAGCTATGAGATCCCTACAGCATCCAGCAACACCAGCCACCCCTCCACCCTAACCCCTCAACAGACGAGAGGGTCCCCCACGGGCCTCAGGGCAACATCAGCACAGCACCAGGTAAATAGCCAGGGCCTGCAGCCACTGGCACAAGAAGCCTGAGACAAAGCCCCTTCCATCTTGGGATCAGAGAAGAAATTTAAAAGAAAGGAAAGAGGTCAAAAAAGATGGCAAAAAGAACTGCAAATAAAAGAATCTGACCATAGAAAGTTATTATGGTGACAGGGAATACTAAGACACAAACTCAGAAGAGGGCAAAAATATCAAAACACCTATGGGCAAAACCCCAAAGAAAAATGGAAAGTGGTTTCAAGCCCAGAAAGAACTTATGGGAGAACTCAAAAAGGAGCTTAAAAATTATATAATCGAGGTAAATGAAAAATTGGAAAATGAAATGAGAGTGAATTATGAAAAGAGTCAACAGGTTGGAAAACTGCTTAAAAAGTAGAATTGGCTAAATGGAAAAGGAGATACAAAAATCCACCGAAGAAAACAACTCCTTAAAGAGTACAATTGGCCAAATGGAAAGTGCAAGAGAAAGTGCAAAAGCTAACTGAGGAAAGCAACTCCTTAAAAGTTAGAATTTGGCAAGTGAAAGCTAATGAGTCTATGAGATATCATGAATCAATCAAACAAATTCAAGAGAATGAAAAAAAAATGAAAGGAAATGTAAAATACCTCATGGGAAAAACAACAGACCTGGAAAACAGATCCAGGAGAGACAGTATTAGAATCACTGGACTTCCTGAAAGCCATAATCAAAAGGAGGATCTGGACAGCATCTTTAAAGAAGTTGTTAAGGAAAATTGCCCTAATGTCCTGGAACTAGAGGGCAAAATAGGCATTGAAAGAATTCACTGATCACCTCAGGAAAGTGATCCCAAAATAAAAACTCCAAAGAACATCATAGCCAATTTTCAGAACTATCAGGTCAAGGAAAAAAATACTATAAGTGGCCAGAAAGAAACAATTCAATAATGGGGAGTCAGAATCAGGGTCACATAGGACTTGGCAGCTGCGACATTAAAGGACTGGAGGTCATGGAACATGATATTCTGGAGGGCAAAGGAGCTAAGACTATGACCAAGAATCATGTGCTTGGCAAAATTACACATAATACATCAAGAGAAAAAATGGTTATTCAATGAAATAAAAGGATTTCAAGCCTTCATAAGGAAAAGAACAGAACTAAACCAAAAATTTGACCTCCAATATCAAGACCCAAAAGAAGTATAAACAGGTAAAAAGGGAAAACATAAGGGACTCAATAGAGCTAAACAGTTTATATCCCTATATGGGAAGATGATACTTGTAACTCTTAAAAATTATATAACTAACAGTGGAATGTTAGATGGAATATACGTAGACAGAGGGTACAGGTATAAGGTGAATTTGGATAGATAGATGGAATATACATAGACAGAGGGTACAGGTATAAGGTGAATTTGAGGGAATGCCAAAAAATTAAGGGATGAGAAAGAGGAATACAATGGGTGCAGAAAGAAGGGAGAAGTAGAATGGGGTAAATTATCTCATGTGAACATGCAAGAAAGACCTATTACAGTGGAGGGGAAGAGGGAGGGTGGTGATAGCCATTCCTTGAACCTCACTCTCATCAGTATTGGCTCAAAGAAGGAATAATATATACAATCAATTGAATATAGAAATCTATCTTGCCCAGCAGGGAAGTAGGAGGGGAGAAGAGTAAGTAAAGGGAGTAGTGGGGACTGACAGAAGGGAAGGAGAATCAGGGGAGGTAGTAGACAGAAGCAGAATACTGGGGAGGTAGGAAAAGGTGAAAGGAGAGAGAGGACAAAAAGGGTAAGATGGAGGGAAATATACAGTTAGTAATCATAACTATGAATGTGAATGGGATGAACTGTCCCATAAAACAGAAGCAGATAGCAGAGTAGACCAAAAAACCTGAATCCTACAAAATGTTGCTTACAAGAAACACACTTGAAGCAGAGAGATACACACACATAAGGAGCTGGAGAAGAATCTATTATGCTTCAGCTGAAGTTAAAAAAACAGGGGTAGCAACACTAATCTTAGGCAAATAGCAAAAATAGACCTAATTAAAAGAGATAAGGAAGGAAACTATATATTGCTAAAAGGTACTAATGGAAAGCAATCAAATTAGAAGAAGAAGGAATAGTCTGCCTGTCAGATCTATGGGGAGGGGAAGAATTCATGACCAAACAAGAGATAGAGAGCATTACAAAATGTAGAAAAGATAATTTTGATCATATTAAATTGAAAAGCTTTTGTACAAACAAAGGCAAATGTAACCAAGATTAGAAGGAAAGCAGAAAGCTGGGAAACAATCTTTATAATGAGCGTCTCTGATAAAGGCCTTATTTCTCAAATATACAGAGAACTGAATCAAATTTATGAGACTACAAGCCATTCCCCAGTCGGTAAATGGTCAAAGGAATAAGTGGCCAAAGTGTAAAAGAAAGAAAAGCACTGACAAAAGGGATGGAAGATCAGGAGAGGTGGTAGACAGAAGCAAAATACTGGTGAAGTGGGAAAGGGTGAAAGGAGAGAGGACAAATAGGAGAAGAGTAAGATGGAGGGAAATACACAGTAAGTAATCATAACTGTGAATGTGAATGGGATGAACTCTCCCATAAAATAGAAGCAGATAGCAGAGTGGATCAAAAAACCAGAATCCTAAAATATGTTGTTTACAAGAAACACACTTGAGGCAGGAAGTTTTCAGAAAAAGTGAATATGTGGACAAAGGAAAATGCTATCCGTATCCAGATAAAGAACTGATGAACTTTGAATGCAGATATAAGCATATTTTTTCACTTACTTTATTCTTTCTCATGTTTTCCTTCCTTTTGATTTGTTTCTTCTTCTACGACTGTGATGAATATGGAAATATGTTTTACATGAAAGCATATATGCAAACTATATCAAACTTCCTGCTATTTGCAGAAGAGGGGAGGGAGGGAGAAAGATTTAGAACTCAAAATCTTATAAAAATGAATGTTAAAAATTTTGTTGATATGTAATTGTGGGAAAAAATAAAATACTATTTAAAGCAAAAAGAAAAAAAAGAAACAAAGAAAGAGAACAGAAATGAAGACTACCAGGCTAATTGTTTGGGGCCAGAATAAAAGAGAAGTAAAGATTAAGGAAATCCTTCCCTTCTCAGTTTGTGGCATGAGTTGTGGGTGTCTTTATCTTGCCAATTTTAAAGACACAGCCTTTACACAGCTAGTCAAAACTACTTTCACCATCTGGTGGCTAACACCTCCTCATTAGAAAATCTGGGCATATCCAGGCAAACCCGGTTAGGTAACTTTGAAGGGAAAAGTTTCTGTTAAATATTGAGATCAGAAGCCAGATTGCAAGAGGCTTTAGTGAGGAGGGAAGTGGAGGCACTGAGTGTAGATGGTTTTTTCAAGGAATTCGATTGAAAAGGGGAGGAGAGCTATTGATCATAATGGATATAATGAGATCTCATTTTTTTAAAGACTGGGGGAGACAGGTGTGTTTTAGGTATCAGGGAAGGAACCACTAATTGAAGATTAGAGAGAGGAGGATGAGAGTGGAGGCAATCTGCTGGAGAAGAGAAGATGGGATGGGATCAAGAGTTGGCTTTGTCAAGAAGGGCCATCTCTTCATTTAATACTGGTTGTCTGGGATAAAAGATGAAATAGCAGGGGCTGATTTAGCGGGGAAGTGAGGTAAGGAGTTTGAGAGGGAAGAGAAGTATCTGCAAATGGTCTTATTTTTTTTTTCAGTGAAGTGTGATGTGCTGAGATAAAGGGTAAAGGGTTGCAGTGGGAAATTTAAGGAGACTTTGGAATGTTCAGAACAGCCACCATAGTGTGAGGGATAGAGAACCAATTAGGGAGAAATTTAGGATTTCCCTGCTGCAGGGAGGGCCCAGTACAGATTAAGTAACATCAGTTGGTAGTTGATCCAGTCAGCAGGATTTCATGATTTTATTCAGCTCAGTTTTGGGATGGTGGCAATGTTGCATTGTTCCCAATGTCTGTTACTTGATCCTATATTTTGTAGTTGAGTAAAGACACTTTTATTTTATCCCTGGCACCTAGCATAGTGCTTGGCACATGATCTTCACTTAATAAATGCATGTTAAATTAAATTAATGATTCAGTGACTTTTTTGTACCTAAATTTTCTGTAGTTGGTCTGCTTTAATTCTAATTTTGTTTTTGAGGTTGAGTTTGCTATTGGTTAGTTATTATAGGTTTTCCATTACATTCTCCATAACTGCCACTGTCTTCATTATTTCCTCCTGATTTAAAAAAAAATCATATTTTCATTTTAGCTTGACTTTTTCCTACTTAAAAAGCCCAAACAACTCTAAGTTTGGTCTTGGTCTAACAACAAAGAATTGTTCCTGGGCCAGGGAAGCTGAAGTAATTTTCTTCTCCCTTTCCACTAAGGAGGCACTTTCAATGGCTTCACATACAGAGTGACCCAATCAAATTCAGTGGTAGGGGAGTGAGTGTTGCCTCTAATGAGAAGAGTTAGCTGCCCTTTTCTCGTAATCTTTGGTTTGTTACATCCACCAACCCAGAATGCTTTGGGAAAATGCTTCAGGCTTAGGTTTTCACTTATGTCTAGGGTCTCCAGTGCTCTTCCCACTGCGCTTCTTTGCTTTACATAGCAAGGATTTATTAAGTACTCACTAAATATTGGGTGATGTGCTAGGATCTGAGAACGTAAAGACAAAAAGTTCATATTCTCGAGCTTATATTCTCTTTGGGCACAGGAACTGTGGATGCAACACACACCAATCAGCAAATAGAGAGTATCTACCAATCAATTAAAAAGTAATTTTTTGAGGGGCAAAGGGTAGTAACAACTAGAGAACCCAGGAAAGTCTTTCTGTAGGAGGTGGCGCCGGAGCTGAATCTTGAAGGAAGCTTTTGTTGTTGTTCGTCCTTCATTCTTGAAGAGGACCAAAGCTATCATGAGGGTGATGCCCTGGATTCCAAAAAGCAGCTGTTAGAAACATGTGCCTTCTAGGCATGGAGACTAGTCTATCTTAAAGGATGTATATTAGAGTCGTACAACAGGATCAGAAAGTACTTCAATTTATTAGCAACACAGTGTACATGAAGAGTTATAATGTGTAATTGTCCTGCAAAGGTAGACTGGATTGAAGAAGACCAGATTGAAGAAGGGCTTTAACTCTCAAGTGGAAGATCCCAGTCCCTTCCCATAATTATTTATATGTATATCTGCCCCACTCTGAGGTCCTAAGCAACTTGAGAGCCTGTGTCATACCTATCTTTGTATCCTTAACCTCTACCAAACACAATATCTTGTACATTCATATCCATTACCAAATAAATGCTTGGTTTGATGTGAGTTGAATTGAATTAAATAAGTCAGGTTGAGTAGTGACTGGTGATATATATTCCCATACTTTGTAGGAAGAGGCACTAATCTTGTGCTTACAATTAGGTCCCCAACTACTGCATCCCATGAAGTGGTAATATTATTTGAATTTGCAATTCATATTTCCATTGAACCAGTGATGGTATTTTCCGTATTTATTATTTTGAATAGTGAAAATTCAAATATATATGGCTATTTCAAGGGATTTGTTATTCATGCTAATGGAGACTTAACTGATTATGACTATGCCTTCTTTATCATATCATGGGAAACTCCAGTGGAAAACAAAGTAGGAGTTTGGCCAAAGTGAAAAGAACAAGAATTTCACTTCCCAGTTTAATTCCTTATGCCCAGGAACACATGGCATCCCATCTGCCTGTAAGCCAATTAATGGCACCAGATCTAAACAGAACATCTCTCCAGAAACATTAGCGTCTCTACTCTTTCATGTGTTCAGAAAGAAAGCAGAGACACCACATGTCTTAGTTGGATTCTGAAGACCAACCTCTTTTCTTTGCCTTTTATGTAGTACTTAGTAACCTCTCCCTTTATGAGCTTCAATTAAGATTTAGTTAAGTCTGACTTATTAGAGTTCCTTTTATGGATGCTTTAACACATTTTCTTAGCTGGAAGCTACTTTAGAAACCAGTTTGAAAAGTTTATATAGGAGGACTACAGTGAACAGTCTTTCTCCAGAAAACTCAGCAATTGACCACCTAAGGTTTCATGGTTTTCTGCCACTTTCTTGGTTGACTTTTTTCTAAGATGAGACCAAGACTTATTGACTAATACAAAGGATGGATTGAAAGAGAATATGGATGGATAGATCTTTACTCCCTAGACTTTTAAATATGATTATTTTTAAGACCCTAACCAACATAAGATTATTTTTTCTTAAAATAAAATTTTAGTGGTGTCTTTTGTTTTAACAACACCTAAATTTTCCCTGGTATTTCTCTAGCACACAGTTCTAAATGCAATAGTGTCCCACTTGGCCAGATGTCAGATAACTGAAAACCTCAACTGACATAATTGTGAATCCAGAAATAATACTGAAGTAGAAGGAAAATTGCGACATGTGCCAGGAGCTCTGGGTACGATGTTTGTCTTTATTTCTTGTGAGTTTCCTTTAGCCTCTTATTCTTTCTGACTGTGGTTTGTCATGCACTCTAATGATTTTAGGGTGAGACTTTCCCCAAGTGGTTTTGTGGCAAAGTGGTATTGCACACCAATGCTGGCTGGACCTGTCCCATTACTGTTTTGGTTCAATGATTATAGAAGCTGCTGAAAACTGGCAAACTTGAGCCTATGTGCATCTACTGTTAAATAGTCCTGGTAACAGAGGCAGAGTGGACCCTAGAACATGAGCAGAGCCCTATGTTTCAAATGCGAGTTTGAAGAATTTCATTTCAGCAAGTGATCTTCTGAGGGTTTGTATGGAGCAAGATTGGCCTCCCTTAAGCAAAGGACATAGGTGGCCCTGTGCAGAAGAGTGCTGTGTTCTTGACAATGTGTGAGGCCCAAACATGTGAGATAATAAGATGCGCGTGGTATCCCACTGAGGAGAGAGCTAACAACCTGTCACTGATTAGAACAAGCACTGAAGTGAGGGAAGGGCAATCCCTTTCTGGGGAATTGGGGCAGGGATTCAGGATCCAAACATGAACCAAAAAAAAGGTCAGATCTATATCGAGTCTATATCAGAATTTTTTCAAAAATCAAAATCTCAGTGGTTAAACTGTAAAGAAGGAACTTGGTCACGGGAGCAGAAATATGGGTCAGATGATCAATATCAAAAGAGCAAGTTATAGGTAGGGTGTTGCAGGAAGTTGTCTATCTGACTTTTATATGGTGGCATTCCTCACACTCACATTGTGAGGATAGGTGTTAATAACGATGATTACCACTATAGCATTTATCTACTGCTTTAAGACTTGAAAAGTACTTTATAAATATCACCTCATTTAATCCTTAAGACCACCCTGGCAGGTAGGTGCTCTTATTATCCCCATTTTACAGACAAGAAAACTGATGCTGAGATAGGATAAGTGACTTACCTAGGGTCACACAGCTTAAAGGTATCTGAGGTTACATTTGAATTCAGATTTTCTTGACTCCACGTTCAGTGTACCTTCTGATGTATTGCTATGATCATAAACTCTTCCCACCATGATCCCTCTTGACTCAGCCATGTTAGTAAGGTTGTAGGCTTTGGCAATAACTCCTACTTTTCTAGCTTCTTATGAAATTAATATTATTAATTAATTTATGGGATTATAGGTAGTATACTTTTAACCAGCACTAGTCATTACTGAGAGATTCAAATTTAAAAGGATCAGAGTTGGAAGGCATCACAGTTACAAAATACCTTTCTATTTCTGGCTTCCATTGAAAGACACTATGCTAGGAAAATTTATGACTTATTTTCCTCTGCAAATAGATAGGAAGTTTTCTATTCATGTTAAGTCAAAACTTGCCACCCTGCAACTTCCACCCCCCAGTTCTAGCTCTACCCTCTGGGGACGAGCAGAATAAGTCTAGTCCTTTCCAATAATGTCTACACCAAGCATGTGAAGACTTCCCTCTGTGGAATGGGTGGATGAGAACAGCTTGTTCCAAAGGCCATGAAGGCAGCATTGGAGTGGTTTAGAGCTTGATTAGTCATCAAAGATGTCAAGGCCATCCCCTGCATCCTCGGCTCTCCCCAGTTGTCTTGACTTTTGTCTTGCCACTGGACTTTGATGACTTTGGAAGAGAGAATGAAACTGACAACTTTCTACACCTCTGTCTCACTTAAATCAAATTCATGAGCAAGTCAAGACGACACCCATCACATTGTGATGTCGTTAGTCGTCTTCAAAACCTTAGGCAAAGAACAAAACAACAGCCATCACATAACTGCTTAATCTTCTCTGTTCTAAATGTAACTAGTTCTTTCAATCAGTTTTCATATGGAATCCTCCCCAGTTCACTTAATATCCTATTTCCTCTCCTCTGAAAGGACTTCATCTTGTCATCATCCTTACTATAATGCAGTGCCTAGAACAAAATACAATAATCTAATTGTTCTTTGTCTTTTATTTTCAAAGATCAGTTCTACTTCAAGAGAAGTCTTCACATGCTGGGGTAGACATCCCCCAACTCACCAATGGGTTTGAGGCCTGTCGGTTTCCCTCAACCTAGTTTAGCACATTTGTCAAGATGGTTTTATTGGGGTGTGGCTGCTGCACATACTACAGCTTCTTAGAGTCACAGGTGAGAGTTGAGTGACAAATGGATACCAAAGGTGGATGAGCAGCCCTGAAAAGGTGCTATACGAGAGGAGTTAGCCCTCCTAAAACACCCCTTACACTGTAATAATCCGACTGCTTGGCCAGGAATTTTTATTTTCTTTTTTGTTTCTATATCACATCATTAGCTAAAATTTATTCATTTCCTAGAACTCAATTCAATTCATCAGGCATTTACTATGTGACTACTTTATTCAAGTTCTGTGATTGGCACTGGTGATACCAGGCTGAAAAATGACACAATCCTTTCCTTCAAGGATTTATACCCTTTTAGAAGATGAGAGAAACTATTGCCACCTCCTGTTGAAAGTATTGCTGCTTCCATTGCATGATTGCTTAGTCTTCATCATTCAGTAAGTAAAGCTTAGCATTGTATCAGTCTATGTATTTATCTGTTTATTCATCTATCTATCTATCTATCTATCTATCTATCTATCTATCTATCTATCTGATCTATCTATCTTCTTTAATCTATTTAGATATTGGTTAAAGACCCAACTGGAATACTTTCTAGAAGAGTGTTTTTTTTTGTTTGTTTTTGAAGAAAGGAATTCTTTATTGTATTGTTTGTCTTTCTGGGAAGGTATAAATAAGTAAATTCAGTCATTGTAATCAAGTCCTCAACAGAATAACTGGTAAAGTTCAGAAGCAAAAAAAAACCTGATCTCATTCAAAATCCTTTGTGCTCCTTGTATTATCCTGAACAACCTGTTCCATCTTTGGGGCTGGATACCAACCCAGAAAATGGCAAAAATAGTTTTGCTGCATCACTAGCTTGTTCTGTCTTTAAAAGCCACAGTATTTATACTCCACATCTCTACTCCCTACTTAACAGCTGCACTTAGCATGATAACAGTGAACACTGTACACTGCTGATATTCTCCTTTTCCTCTTGGTCTCCAATTTCATGTAAAGAAACAGACATGACAGTATTTAAGAAACATCCTGTTACTCCTCTTGCAAAACTTAGGGTAGCTGAGACTCTTTTCCTTCTAATATTGTATGCTCTGGGTCTTCTTCTTGCACTGTTACACTGACTTCTACTTCTTTTCCTTCCTATGGTTTATCCTGCAATTTTTTCTCTGGTTCTTGGAACATGACTTTTTTTGTTTCTGTTTCCTCTATTGGTTCAGACTCTATGTCCTCCATCAGTTTAGACTCTATGTCCTCCTTTTCTTTGAGAGTGAGCTTTCTTGCTTTTGATTCTTTCTTCTGCAGTTGACCCGCTTCTTCCTCTTCTTTCATTTTGATGATTATTTTTTCTTCCTGCAGCATTTTACTCTAATTCTACTTCCAAATGTGCTGCTCAGCAACAGCCTAGACCCAATTTCTTCCATTTCTTCTGGCTTTAAGTCACATTTTCTCTTTTCTTCCTCCTTTGCTGGCTTACTTATTATGTCTTCCTTTTTTTTGGTGTGGGTTTTTTTTTGTTTTATCTTCCATCTTATTTTTATTAATGTCATCTTTTTTCTGCTTGATATCTTAGGGCATTATTTCATCTTCCATGTCCCTGTCCCAGTCTTCCACTCTTCTTTGCTTGAGCCTTTCCTTGGTGCCATCCTCTTTGATCTCATTTCTTGCATTAAGTGTGGGGAAACACATGTTTGTGGAATTTCAGTTATAGAATTGTGGAAGTTTTCTTCCATTTCCCAGTCTTCATACCATCTTTAAAGTTGATACCAAGGCAGAGAGCTTGCAAGTCTTTCTTGAAAGGATCTGTTTTCTCTATTCTCCAGAGTTCTCTTTCTCTCTTATCCCATCTTTGTAGTCATTTAAGATGTCACGTGCATCCTGGGCCATCATGAAAGCCATCCTCTCCATCAGCTAGTGATTTTCTCTCTCAATGAATCAGTCTTTCTGTTTCCTTATTGAATTTCTTTAGATTGAGTTGAATATGGTTGTAGATCAAAGGAGGAATGCCATCCACTACTGCTTTGGCAGCCTCAACCTTTCTACTGTGGTCTCTTTAGACTCTCTCCCACGATTTCTTGTTGAATATACTTTCAAAGTAAGTAAACATAGGCTGGCAAGATCGATGCATTTCAAACTGTTTGATGGGTCTCTGCACTTCTTCAGAGAGAGGTGTTGTTTTAACACAAATTGTCGTGCAAAGCCCTGGAGATTGTATTTGTGCTTGCAGGAGATCACATGAGGGTTGTCATGCCACACAGGCTGGGCTCTGTCTTTCCGTCTCTGCATTCTGTGAAGACCACACTTATCACAATCTCAGAAGGCTTTTTTGTCACCATAGTAGGATACTGATGTATCCTAATACTAGTGAAATATCTTCCCACCCCCACCGCACAGCCTCCTGACTTCAACATCTTCTCCAGCCCCCCTTCTTCCGTCCTCCTCACCCACATTTTCAGTTGTATCTCAGTGGGAAAAAAGCATTTTATCTTAGTGGAAAAAGTATGAGATTTGCAATAAGAGAACTTGAGTTCAAATTTTGACTCTGCTATTTACACTGTGACTTAGAGAATCATACTGAGTTTTTGCCCCTCAGTTTTCTTACTTTTAAAAAGTAGGTAGTATTATAATATTTCTTATTATATTGTACTGCATTTAGATATGTTTAAACATATAGGATGTGCCAAAAGTCTTAAGCTTTAGTAAAAATAGGGGTTGAATGGCAGACCTGACAGCAGCTTTTGATAGCTTAATGGCTTAAAACTACATGAGGACTTTTTGGACATTCTATATATCCAAATATGATATTGCTAAATGTTAGGAGGCAGCTTTGTGTAGTGGGAAGAGCACTAGCTTTGGAATCAGAAGCTCTGAGTTCAAATTCTTCCCATAATACTTTTTGCCTCTGAGACTTTGAGTACATCACTTAACTTCAGTTTCTTCATCTGAATAATGAAGAGGTTAGAAAAGATGGTCTCTGAGATTCCTTTCATCACTATAACTAAGATCTATAAAAATTTACCTTCCTTCCTAGAGTTGTTTCATAACTCCCCTTTATGCTTTGTGGACTAGTTAAACTAGTCTCCTAGCTGTTCCCCAAATTGTACCTTTCCTTCGCATCTCCATGCCTCTACACAAGCTGTCTCCCATACTTAGAATCCACTTATTCCTGCCTCCTGGAATGCATGACTTCATTTAAGGGTCTGCTCACTTGTCAGTTCCTCTAGTCGTTAATGCTCCCTGCTTCCTCAAATTATAATACATTTACCTATTTTCATGTCTTAAAATGAAAGGATTATTTTTTCTTTTGGTTTTTGTGTCTGTCTCTAATGCCTAACATGGCACCATGAACAAAATAGGAATTTAATAAATACTTGTTGAATTAAGTTGACCTTTCAGATGATTAGAGTTCATTAAAGGTTAAAATCGTGGGTTTACTTTTTCTTTCTTTTGTGGAAAACTTAAGAATTATTGTTTTTTTTTGTTTTTACACCACTATTCTTTCCAAATATATCCTTTGTCCTTCTCTATGTAGATATTTTCTGATAGAGAATGAGAGAGAGAGAGAGAGAGAGAGAGAGAGAGAGAGAAAGAAAGAGAGGAGAAAGAGCAGCAAAATGACACAGCAACAGAATTTAGTAGTAGATGTTGCACAACCATAGTCCCCCACCTCTGCCTTTCTTTTTTTAAATTAAATTTTATTTTATTTTACAAACAAATATTTGTTTTTTTCCTTCACACCTTTCCTCCCCTTCACCCTCAAATAAGAAAGCAGAGAAAAGAAAACCTCTGTTAAAGACATGTCTAGTCAAGCAAAACAAATTCTTGAAATAGCCACGTCAAAAAAATAGTCCCAAGAGGCTCTCTAAGACTACATTCACTTTCCTGGGCTCTCACCTTCCTGAGACAGATTAGGGCTTGTTCCAACCCAGACATTCTATCAATTGGAGAAAATGAAACACACCTGTTCCCTTCACTATTGCTGCCTTGCGAGGAAAGATAAATAGATATTAAATATGGGTTGAGGAGAACATATGACAACTGGAGACCTCTAAGAGAGAACATAATATTAAGAGGAATCCTATTAATTTCAAGAAAAGTTAGTGGGAAGAATTATCAACACTTGAGATCCAATAGCTTTAAGCAACTTCAACAATTCAGAATTGGTGGCACTGTGGTTAGAACACTGGGCTTGGCGTCAGGAAGTCCAGAGATAAAATCTGACTTTGGACACTTACTAGCTGTATGACCTTGGATAAGTCACTTAACTTCTGTTTGCCCCAGTTTCTCCATCTGTAAAAATGGGGATAATAATATTAACTACCTCATAGTGTTATTGTGAGGATCAAATGGGATATTTATAAAAAACGTACCTGGTGTCATTGTTCAGTTACGTTGGGCTCTTTGTGACCCTCTCTGGATTTTCTTGGCAAAGATACTGGAATGGTTTGTCATTTCCTTCTCCAAAGGAGGACTTGAAGAAAACAGGGTTAGGTGACTTGCACAGGGTCACACAGCTAGTACATGTCTGAGGCAGGCTTTGAACTCACAAAATGAGTCTTCCCTATTGTAAGCCCAGTGCTCTAACCACCATACCACCAAGCTGACTCTAGCACATAACAGGTGCTATGTAAATACTTATTCCCTTCTCCTTTCTTCCCCTTTACCCAAACTACTCAGGAAGATTTTTTATTCCTTCCACTTGAGTCTTCCTTTCTACCAACTTGTTTCTGAGTAATCTTCACACACCTTTATTTGGGCAGCTTGTGATCAGCCTCTAAGGTTGGCATTCTCTGCCCACCTGTTTCTTAGCAGGGGAGCATTGTAACTTGCAAGAGAATGTGTTTTCAATTGCTGCCATTTCTAATAATAGCAACAGCTGTAGAGGATGTGGTTGAAGACCAAAGTGTCAAGGGGAATTAGATTAGAATTCATTCCAGGATTGAATTTAGATAGAAGTGGTGAAGATTCCAAACCTCGTCATTAACAAAACCTAAGCTATATGAATGTCTATATCAGGAGATAAACAGCTCCTTATGCAAGTGAGTTTCAATTTAGGTACACACAGTCAACTTTGTTATGAATCAGAGCTTTCTATTCGTTGATACCTTCACACAACTATTAACACAATGGTAACTGATGTTTATAATGATGACCCTGGAGAGGTGCCAGGATGTAGTAGTCAGTTTCAGAAGTAGTTAGGAAGATCTGTTTTTCACAACTATCTCTGGAACTGTTACCTAACCTTTCAATGCTCTTAGAAACTCTCCGATGCCATAATGTTACAGAACAGTTCATTATCTGCATTGGTAGAGATTGTTTCATTAGCCCTGTAAAATCACGAGTCCAGACTAAAAAAAGAAAAAAAAGAAAGAAAAATGACTTCCAGATTCTGAAATGCCATTGATTCAACAAAGGGAAACTGAATGATTTTCAGCATAGTTTTTAAAATTTTTTTAATTTGTGGAATAAAACAACCATTTCCATAACATAGTACAATAAAAGAGATGGTTGTATGTGAAACTGCAAACCAACTACGCACAACTTGCTATTCCTTTCAAATATACAACAAAATTATCATGTAAATTTCTTTTTCTCTCCCCCCTCCAACCTTAGAGATGGCTATCATTAGACACAAATAAAATTGTTTGTTTGGTCCAAACTTCTATTTTTATTGGGAACTCAGTGAAGATATTCATCTATCAATGCAGATTGGAAGCTCTTAGTAACTTAGTCTTACAGAGTTGACTGGGAGCAATTGGATTGCTTTGGTCACAGAACCAGAATTCTTTTTTTTTTTTTGAGAGGAGGGAGGGTGGGCAATTGGAGTTAAGTGACTTGCCCAAGGTCACACAGCTAGTAAGTGTGTCAAGGGTCTGAGGCCAGATTTGAGCTCAGGTCCTACTGACTCTGGGGCTTGTGCCACCTAGCTGTGCCCAGAACCAGTATTCTTAAAGAAGCAAGACTTGAACTTGGATCTTGTTGACTACAAGGCCAGTCCATTCCACCATATTGCCTTTTAGTTTCATCGTAAAGAGTGTGTTTTTTTTTAATTTAAATTCTTTGAAAATTACTGGCTCTATATGGCATCTATAATAATTCAATTAAATGAGATTAAAGTATGTCGACTGTTTTGCGAACCTGAAAGTGCTATATAACTGTCCATTATTATTTTAAAAAATAATAAACATTCTATTACCAGAATGCTCCTTTCTCTAACCATGCCAGATCGTAGTGAGTTTATTACTCTGTGTAGCAATTATGGAGGCAATTATTTTTAAAGTTCGAGTTCCTTAGCTTTCTTCCTTAGCCTACTTTCCTTTCTTGGCCATATCTTTGGTCTCCTAAATCTACTGTTTGTACATCACTCTCGGTGGCTTAAATAGCAAAAACTGTCCACAGTTTATCTAAGGATCAAACAGCTGTTGTCTTCACATTTTTTATTAATATGTATTAATGTTTTCCAACCAGTTTTGCTGCTGGAATAAATACGCACTTTTTCTCTCTCTTTCTGTCATACGAAATCTCCTCTTCCCAGAAGTCTTCACTGGCAGATAGCAAAATAATTAGAGTAGCAGATATATGATCTCACTTTTTTCTGGGTAGTTTGCAACTTGGATTTTGGCTTACTACATTAAATATTTTAGCCTGTGATGATTTCATGTTCCACCACTGCCTAGAATTTCTAATCTATATGATCTACATCCTTAAGCTAGTCAGTTATTTCTAATTATAGAGGATGCTGTGGTCCCATTCTACAATAATGGAAGGGAGTGGATTGCTTATATTTTTGGAACATCACCATCGAGTTTTCTAAGCACTTAAGGCGTGTTTCAAACGGCATGTTCCTGAAATTGAATACTTTGGAAGCAGCAATGGACAGAATTTACTTATCTGGCATTTGTGCTAAGTTTTTGATGCTGACGGTTTTGATGAAACACAGGGAAGAAAAAATGACCACAGTGAGCATAACACTATGTGCCTAGCCAGCTAAAAATAAGAAATGGGAATAAAAAAATATGACTTTTTTATGTCTTTCACCTATGACTCTCACAGCACTCTGAAAAAATAGATAACTTTTTAAAAAAGCCCACAAACATTTATACAACACTCTGCAGAGCATAAGACACGTTCCCATGCATTCTCTCATTTGATCTGATTCTCATAACAGCCTTGTAAGGTATGTAGAAAGGTACATTTTACATATGAAACTTGGACTGGTAAAGTGACTTGCTGCCTCATATAGCAGAGTAATGGAAAGAGAAGTTTCGATACAATGTGATGTGATTACTTGGTTGCCTGTATTTATGTTGAACAGAGATGGATCCCTTTGGGGACAACCTTTTAAGCATCCCATGGCTGTTTTTGTTTGTCCTTCATTTTCGAAGAGGACCAATGACACCACAGGGTGCTATCTTGATGCATAGGTGAATTCGATTTAAATAAGGCAGGATGGCACAAAGTCATCAGCCTCACTCTCTGTTCCAGAATCATCAAAATCCAGTGGCTGGACAAAAGTCAAGATGACCCAGTAGGCAGTGGATGACTTAGGAGACTTTGATGTCTGACCAAGTTCTAAGCTCTCCACAGAGTCTGCTGTTAGAACAAAGTGTTATCATCTTCCCATTCCACCAGAGGAAGTCTTCATATACTTTGACTAAACATTCCCCTAACTAACCAATGGGTTTGAGGCCAGTCGGTTACCCTCAGGTTAGCCCATCTTCAGTGCGGCTGCTGCACATGCTTCAAGTTCTTGGAGCCATAGGTGAGAGTTGAGTGCCAGGTAGATGGATAAGGTGGATAAACAAGCCTGAAATGGGCTTAATAAGCCCTCATGCCAGACATACTAGTCCTCCTTGAACACCTCACATACCCCAAACATCCCATGGACAAGATCTTGAGAGTGACTAGATGTTACAATGTCATGGCAGGTAATGGCATACAAGGGAGGGGATGGCAACTAGAGTTTCTTACAAGTAGTGGGATGAGGGACTTGGTGGAAGCATAAGCCTTTATATTATCTTTGGCATTGATCATTCCTGACTTTTTCTTTATTGGAGATTGGATCTGTGCTTTCCATTAGGAACTCTTTCTACTAATCAAATCAATAGCTCCTCTGCAACTTATATCATCAGATTTGATAAGGACACTGAAACCAAGCTTCATCAACTGCCAGTGCATTTTTTTAATCCATAAGGCAAAGAAAATAGATATAACAGGATGAAAATTTTTCTTCCAAAGTAAAATTATAGCATCTTCCTGTAATCGCTTATACTTAAATTAAATTTGCACAGATAGGAGAAATCATGGCAAATAATATATTTTTAATATGTATCAATTGATGTCCCTCGTCCTTCCAGTGCCTAAGTGATTTGTC
>CM053627.1:158288677-158322311 GCA_028646595.1 Phalanger gymnotis
TTTGGTGTTTGTGTGTTGAGAAGTCTGGTAACTGCCGCAGCTCACTGATTCAGGGCGCTAGGGCATGCTCCGCCCGGCTCCTGGTCTCGTTGGTCCACGCTGCCCATGCTGGGCTCTGCTCCACTCAGCTCCCCTCCCCTCTGCTCCCTGCTCTGTGTGGGATAGACCTTACCCAGAGACTATTCAGGCTGTCCTGGGCTAGAGCCCTGCTTCCCTCTGCTACCCTGTGGGTTCTGCAGTTCTAGAATTGGTTCAAAGCCATTTTTTATAGGTTTTTGGAGGGACTTGGCAGGAAGCTCATGCTAGTCCCTGCTTTCCAACTGCCATTGTGGCTCCGCCCCCCCACCTCTCCCAATTTCAACCGAATCTCAGCCCAGAGGGAGCGATCTCCTAAGCAGCTATGGCAGCATCAGCATCAGTATCATCATCAGCAGCATCCTTTAGGTATCCTGACATTAGCACTTGTGTATATGTATGTGTATGTGTATGTGTATATACATGTGTGTACATATACACACACATACATTATAGACATATGTGTGTATTTATGCATATATGTGTCTGTATATGTATGTATAGTTGGTTGGTTGTTGTCCTTGATACTTGAAGAGTACCAACATGACATCACTATGTTGGAGTCAAGTTATACTGTGTCTGATTGTGACTGATCAGACCAATACGGGCTCAGAAGGCTCTACCACAGGTGGGACACAAATAGCCCATATGAACTTTTGGTGTGGAGATGTCTTTAAATTTGCACATCTCACATTTCTTTTGAGCTACTGAAATTCTGCTTTGCATATAGAACACATCTACTTATTTGATTCAGGCACACCATGCTGGGCAGTTTTTTGCTGACATCTCTCATGTCACTCAATCAATTCCAAAGATTGTTAGAGAGACCATATATGCATGTATGCATGCATGTATACACATATACACATATTTACATATATATTTACATATATACTGGTATAAGCATTGATATAATCTCCATCAACTCTGGCATGCTTTGTGTTACTCGCCCTGTGCATACTATATGATACTTAAGGCATAAAAATTCTTTGTTCATTTCCATTGAATTCCATAAGCATTTATAAAGCACCTACTGTGGACCAGGAGCTAAGTTCGGCACTAGGTACACAATGACAAAAACTAAAACATCCCTTTAGGATGTTATTTTAAGGAACTTATTTTCTGTGGGGAAAATAACCCTGTATGCAAATAGTGTAAATATAAAATATAAATAAAAAATCCAAAGAAATTTCAGGGAGCAGGGAATGAAGTACTAATCTCAGGAGCTGGGTACAGTGCAGTGGAAAGAGCACTGGATTTGAGGGTCTGAGGACCTCCATTCAAATCTTGGTTTTGCCTCTTGTTACCTGTATGACAAATTACTTATCTTCTCTGGACCTTATTTCCTTTATTGATTAAATAAGAGAATTGGACTAATTGGCCTTCCTGGCAGCTCTAGATCAGTAATCCTCAAGCTGGAGAAGCAATGGATTACGATAATTCTCAGAGGGCTCATTCATGACCTGAGTGATTCAGAGTTGATAATGAGATTATATTCTATTTTAATTCTCATTTCTCACCTGGGGATCCTAAGAATTCAGGTGATAAGTAGTTAATCTCCTATGTTCATTTGTTAAACTCTCATGTAGGCAGCCTCTTGTTACTCCTTACATCATGTGTTTTTCATCATATAACTTTTATCATATAACTTTCAAAATCCTGTATTCTAAGAGCTCTGGATCCTTGTGTGAATCCATTGGAGAGACTTTACACAATTCTGATATGCTTAATCTGTAGAGAAAGATAAATGTTGAGTTTTTGACACTAAATTTAACTGCTCTGATCAACTTAAATGTATTAAGTGAATGTAAAAACAGGCTGTACATGCCTGGGTTTTGGTTTACAATTTCTGTTGAAAAATTATACTTAACAGCTTCCATTACTCTCTTCAGGAAAATTTTTCTGGCAAAACCCAAGTTTTGGTATGCCAGTTTTTCCTGATATTTTGTCCAACACAAAAGTCCATATTAACATGAAATATTCCATATCCACACAGTTCTTTTACTCTAGCTCTGTAATGCCCATAAACACCAGTAATCTTCTAGCTAGAGAGAATAACTAAGATTAAAGACAGATTCTATCAGAAGGACAATCACCTTTACAGATTGAATGTCAAGTATGGGGAAAACCACAGGGCTAACAGATTGGGTAACAAATTTGTACCTCCTTCAAAGAACTACAATGATTAACTTTTTCACCGTATTTCATAAACAGCAAAAATTATGAACCATTTTGTGCTTTTTTCTGTTGAGGTAAGAATATTTTGATGTAGAGCCCTCAATTTTATTTTCCATGTGTAAGTTAAGTAGTGAATTTAGTCATTAATTTGCAGCTGTTCTGGTTTTTTTTTTTTGATGAGTTAGAATTAAAGTCTAGACTTTCTAAAGGAATTTTTGAAGAAAGGGAGAAAATATTTGGCTGCCAGAGACAGACTGAGCAAAGTGAGCCAGACCAAGCTAGAGAGATGTACTAGGGGAAGGGGGAAAGAAAGGGTAGGAAGATGCACAGAATGGTAAGCATATATTTTTAAAAAGGATAAAATAATTCGGAGGACAATGCTAGGGGAATCAGAAGGGAGCTAGTGTTTTTAAGAAGTGAAGGGAAGGAGAGTATTCCAGGCCTCTGCAAATATAGAGAGGCAGGAGGTAGAATAATGTACAACATGAAATAAGTCTGTTTGAATGGACTGGAGTGTGCATGATAGAGCCAGGTTGTGAAGCACTTTAAATGGCAAACAGTTTATCCTAGAGTGAATTAATGTAAGAAAAGAATTAAGTTTTTACTTTGTGCCCTGCTCCAAGCTAAGTGTCAGAGATATAAAAAAAAAACCCCAAAACAAACAAACAAACAAACAAAAACAACCCAGCAAGACAAAACATTGTAATAGGGAAAAACAACATATATGTGGAAATGGTGGCCAGGTAGGAGTGTCCTTTTCTAGGAATAATAAAAGCTAACATTTATATCGCAACTACTATGTGCCAGGCTCTGTGTTTAGTACTTTATAAATATTATCTCATTTGATCTGAACAATAACTTTGGGAAGTAGGTATTATTATTATCACCCCCATCCTACAGACGAGGAAATTGAAGCAAACAGAGGTTACGTGACTTGCCCGGGGTCATATAACTGGTAAGTATCTGAGGCCAGATTTGAACTTAGGTTTACCTGATTCTAGGCCCCATGTTCTATCTACTATCTATCTAGTTATGTTAATTTGATTATTGTTTTCAGACTTAGAGATCGAAAGGGATATTATGGGAAGGTGGAGGGATGTATGGTCTACATGTGAGTGAAGAAGACTGAGGAACAGAAACAGAGGTTTGGGTCAGGCTAAAACTAGTGATGGCCCAACAATCAGAAGCCAAGGGGCCCAAGGAAATTTTTTTGGAGCTCCAGGTTGGAGATGGAATATGGAGCCAAGGAGCATCGCATACATGTGTCTCTAGGAAAACATCGTCAGGAGAAGAGAGAATGTCGTGTTGGGCAGGAATGGTGAAAGTTCATCAATCAGATACTGAGATGAAATTGGAGTGTTGTCATAGTGTATGGATGAGGAAGAGATTGGAACATGGAGTCCAGAGACTAGAGCTCAAGAACATGGTGTGATCGTAGAAGCCACTGAAACTTCATTAGCAGAGAAATTACATGAACAAGTGTGATAGATGGATATACAAAGGTGGGATCATACAGACAATAGAATAATATTGGAATAATGGTAATATGAGGAAGCAAAGTCATTATAAAGCTTCTGAATGATAATGAATGCTAATAGTCTCTGTCTATTCCATGTATCCCCAGGGCTTACTTTAGTTTAAGGTAAGAGTTCAGGCATTTTATATTTTTCATCTTAGAAGGAAAAAAATCCTTTTAAAATGTAATAATTTAAAAAGCAAGCAAAATTCCTGTTGTACTAGATGGCTCCCAAAGCCCTTTCGATTGTAAGAGTCTATTCTATGATTCTACAGAAGCAGCATCATTTTGAGGTTACTGATTACATATGCTGTAAAATTGGGTTCTGGCACAGGGATAAAAGCTAAGAGATATGGGGATTGGTCCCCAGTTCAGTCACTAACCAGCTGTGTGTTCTTAGGAAAGATGCTTAACCTCTCTTGGCCTCAATTTCTGAATCTGCAAATAAACTAAATAGTCTCAAAGATCCTTTCTAGTAATAAAAATACTATGAAATTGATTCAGTTTTATGAATTGATTTGACTCAGAGGGCTGAATTTAACAGAACCTGACATAGACTCACAATAAATATTGAAGCTAAGTAAATAGTTTGTCATCCTGGGCAGTGGTTTATCTTGGATAGCAAGTCAGAGAGTTGTGAACTGGGGAAGAGGTGAGATATTGGACTTAGGAAAGGTTGGTAACATAAGAATAGAGTTTTATATCTGTGTTTGGTAATATCATTTAGATTCTCTAATGTAATTTCCAGACCTGTCTTATTCATACTCACCAATATGCAAAATGGACACTTTCACTGTGCAAAGGGTAATGAATTTCATTGAAACACTTTTAACTCCCCCCATTTTCCCTGTAGGCATATCAACACCTGCTGCAAGGGTAGACTATCCCACGAGAAAGGCAACAGATGCTGGCCTTTGGCTAGAAATATTTCAAGCCTCCGAGGCTCACCAGCTACAGTAGGAGAATCATCTCTTTCCTATGGTTGATGACTGGTTCTTCTGCCTCATTTGGCCTTATGAGGCTTTGATCACTACAATTTATTTAATGATGCATAATATTTAAAAGTCACAGAATTTGGAAGGGACAGAGTTGGAAAGGACCTCAGTGTCTAACTAATCCAATCTGTATTCTAAAGTGCTCCTTACACCAACATAACCAATAAGTGGTCATCTAGACTTTACTTTATGACTTCCAGTGAGAAGAAACATGTTATCTCCTGAGACAGCCCTTTCTTCTTTTTGACGTCTTTAATTATTAGGAAGTCTTTCCCCACTAAAATCAAGTTTAAAATGGCCTCTTTGTGATTCCCAAGCATTGTTCGCTGTTCTCCTACCTGGGGACAAACCCAGGATTCTATTGACCAGTCAATCAATCAACAAGCATTTATAAACTGCTTACTAGGTATCAGGTACCATGCTAAGTGCTACGAATACAAAGACAAAAATCAAAACAGTTATTTCCCTTAAGGAACTTATATCCTAACAGAAACAAATATATATATATATACATATATATATATACAAATATATATATATATATATATATATATATATATATATATATATACTCATAGGAAGCATGTGCAAAACAAGCACAAGGTAATCTTAGGTGGGAAGGCAGTAACAGTAAGGTGGGCAGGAGCAGGAATGACTCTAGACAGGGGTTCAAGCTCACCATGAACTTGTTTGAAAATATTTGATAACATTAGATAATTTGAAAATATTTGATATTCAGGGAAAAGTTTCATGGGCTTTACCAGACTATCAGATGAGGTACATGACACAAAAAAGTTAAGAATCTATGCTGTAGATTCTGCAGAAGGTATCGTGGTATAGTGTGAAGAATAATGAATTTGGGTTTTGGACAGCTGAGTTCTAGTTTTCCTACAGCTTTCTACTGGCTGGGTTTGGTGACCATGGGGCAAATCACTTAATCCCTCCGGATGTTAATTTCTTCATATGTCAATTGAAGTCATTGGATTAAATGATCTCTAATTTCTTTTCCTAGTTCTAATGTTCGAAGACTACATTTTTCATGCATATATGTGTAAATATACACACACATATATACGTGTGTGTGTGTATATATGTGTATATAGCTGTAGATGGTATCTAGGTATAATCCTTCATTCTATGAATAAACAACTGAGAATCAGAGAGGTGAAATCACTTTCTGAGGGTGAATTAGGTTTCTCTCACTGAAGCATTTGGAATGAGGGCTCATCTAACACAAAGAATTTTAAAATGAAAAAAAAATCATCGATTTCTTCTGTCCATTTCAATTTTTTTCATTTGATGGTAAGCGGCTCTTCAAATGAACAATTTTGTGAGAACTCTAGATCTGCACTAAGGAGAAGAAAAGACAACTCTGCACAAAACATGTATCTAAAGCAGATTTGCTTTTTTTTTTATTTAAGGGCAAAAGAAATATACATATTACCTCCCAAAACGTGTCTTTTTCTTCATCTTAAGTCCATCACTTTTGTCAGGGGGTTCATTGATGAGAGTTCTGAATTTTCCTCTATAATGATGCAATGAATGAATGCCTGAAGTAATTTATTCAGTGCTTATTGTGTGCAAAGCACTCTGCTATGTGCTGGAGATATGATAGAAAAATAAAACTGTCTCTGCTCTCACGAAGTTCACATTCTAGTGGGGAAGACAATAAACACAGAAAGTTTTGGCCACAAGTAAGATGGAAAATTCCCATGGTTCTTAGGGTTCAGTGGCAAAGCAGATATTAGTACCTCTTATTTAATGCCATTTCCACTGATAAAATCACACCAGTTTCTGATGTTGAACTCTTTGATATTGGCAAGGTCTTTGGTGGCAAGAGTTTTACTATTATTGTTATTCTTGCATATATTGTTCTCCTGGTTCTACTTCCTTCATTCTGCATCATTTCAAAAAGGTCTTCCTAATTTCATCTGAAGTAATTCATTTTACCATTTCTTAAGGTGTACCATTCCATTGAATTAATGCACCACAATCTGACTAATTAGTCCCCAGTAGAATAGTCCCTTAGTTTCCAAAATTTTAGGTATAATTAAAAGAGCTATAAATAATTTTGTTCACATAGATCCTTTTCCTTTTAAAAATTTCTTTGAGTTATAGATCTGGAAGTGGTATAACTGTCAAAGCATATGTACTCTGGGAATAGCTCCAAATTACTTTTCAGGATGGCTCGGCCATTTCACAGCTCCACCTACAGTGCATTAGTGTACCTGTTTGCCCACAATCTCTCCAGTATTTGTCATTTTCCTCTTTTGTCATCTTTACCAGTCACATAGGTATGAAGTAGAGCCTCCAAGTTGCTTTAATTTGCGTATCTCTAATTATTAATTATTTGGATCATTTCCCCCATATGATTGTTAATGGCTTACATTTCTTCCAAGCTATGATTTGCCTCTTCATATCCTTTAACCATTTATCTATTAGGGAATGGCTATTAGTCTTATAAAGTTCCTTATGCTGGGTGTCCCAAAAGCTATAAACTTAAGGTATATTATAAGCTTTAATTGCTTAAGTAGTTTAAACTTAAATAGCTTAAAACTGCACTGAGACTTTGCAGACACCTTGTGTATCTTAGAAAGGAGAACTTTATGAAAGAAACCTGTTGGAAAGATTTTTTTTTCCCCAGTTACTTGTTTCCTCTTTATTTTTTTACTGTATTAAATATTTTTATATAAAACAATTTAAAATTTATTTAATAAAAATTGCCTATTTTATTTTGTGATATTATAACTTTTTAGTCATGAACTCTTCACCAACCCATAAACCTGGAATGTAATGTCTTCTTTGCTCCTCTAATTTGTTTATGATGCAACTCGTAATATCTAAGTCATGTATCCTTTTGGAGTTTATCATGGTACGTGGTGTGAAGTATTAATTTAAATCTAGTTTCTGCCAGACTGCTGTCCAGTTTTCCTAGAATTTTTTGTCAATAGTGAGTCCTTCTCCTGGTAGCTGGTCCTTCCCTTTATATTTATCAAACACAATGCTACTATGTGTTTTGTTTCTGTGTGATGTGTCCTTATTATGATACCCTGATTGATCTTTTTTCTTAAACCAGTATAAAATTGTTGATTACTACTTCGTAGTACAGTTTGAGATTGGGTGCTGTTAGACCCTCTTCCTTCCCACTTTTCTGGATATTTTATATCTTTCAAAGTATTCATATATTTCTACTAAATTACCAGTTTTTAAAAACACATAATTTGGCAACCATTGGTAGGATTTGGGGAAGGTTATTAATTAACACTTGTGGAATATATATTTATTACCTAGCAGATTCCAGGTGAACGCCCTTAAAGCTGTTCCATTGAGTGAGGAATCAAAGACTACTGCTGCCATCTTCTTCTTCTTCCTCTTCTTGTTCTTTTTCCTTCCTCCCCCTTTCCTCCCTCCTCTTCTTCTTCTCCTTCTCCTCCTCCTTTCCTCCTCTTCCTCTCCTCCTCCTTCTCTCTTCCTCCTCCTCTTCTCCTTCTTCTTCTTCCCCTTGGAAGATGGAGAAGTACATCTTCCTGTTTTGTAACATCTTTGCCCTCTTCTCTTTCTTCTCCTTTTTTCCCCCTTCTCCTTTTCTTCCTCTTTTCTCCCAATCTTCAAAGCAGAGGGAAGAAAACAACTGGCTCGCTTTTAAATTTAATCTTCATTACTGACATTTTTCATTAACAATGTATTCTATATTTTTAGACATCTTCTGGCAGAATAAAATGCAAGATATTTACATTATTTTTCTATTGAAACTATCTAATGAAGTAATCAACTTAAGGTGATAACAAATGCATGGAGTCACTTAGGAAGCCATCTAATACTCATATCATTCACTGAATTACCCTTGGAATAATGAAGACAATTAACAGCTTCTGCCAGCTAGTAGGTCCTTCATAAATGTTTGTTGAATTAAATTGAATCATACAAAAAGTTTTCTATCTTGCACACTTGCCTACCAGAAAGCAGATATCAAGGGCGAAGGGACATTTCAGACTTCCTTTGTAGGGAAAAGCACCACCTATCATGGCATCCCATTTGGATAACTCTAATTTTTTTTTGGAGAGGGGAAAGAAGGGCAATTAGGGTTAAGTGACTTGCCCAAGGTCACACAGCTAGTAAGTGTGTCAAGTGTCTGAGGCTGGATTTGAACTGAGGTCCTCCTGACTCCAGGGTTGGTGCTCTATACACTGTGCCACCTAGCTGTGCCTAGATAACTCTAATTTTTAGGGAAGTTTTCCTTACATCAAGCTTAATTTTTTTTTTTTGCTTCTTGCACCCATTGCCCCTAGATCTGTCCTCTGGGGTTCGATGGAGCAATTCTAATATCCCTTTCATGTGAAGGAGTTAAAGCCACAACAGATCCTAATATAAACTAAGAATCAGGAAGACTTGGGGGCCTTCATGAAGTAACTGAAAATATGTATGGGCCCATAAGCATCATTACTTTCTGACTCACTATACCCAGTACATTGGGCAGACTACCTACCTCAGAATTTTAGGAAACATAGCCTGCACAGATAATATCATTCATTTATGCACTTTAGATTTAGCTGCTATTTCAAATCAGAATCAACACAGAAGCAGAATAGACATTTTTTCTGAGTCTAAAGTCCCCACCGAGTATATATTTCTTTCTCCATTGCTATCTCTTTGCTATGTTTCTAATTTCCTTTAAACTACCACACTTCAGCACTCCATTCTGTATAGAGAACAAATACAGAAGAAGAGTTGTCCAGTGCTTAACACAGTGCCTGATGCATAGTAGGCACTTAATAAATGTTTATTGATTTATTGGTTGGTAAGATTGGTAATAAAATTGTGTGATATGAATGCCAGTTTGCAGTTAGCTGCTCTCAGACTTTAGAATCATTGGCTTACAACCTCATTTCTTCTGCCTCCATTTTTACATTTTGCAAAATTGGAAGGCAAGGTGGCCTGGTGCAGTAGCTAGTGGTCTAGCCATGGAATCAGAAAGACCTAGGTTCAAATCTTGTCTCTGAGAAATATAAGCAGTGTGGTTACTTTACCTCCTCGATGGAAGGCATTGCCAGCATAGAAGTTCCCAAACCAATGAAATCAAAGGTTCTGACCTATTGTAATATAGTGGAATATGATTCCCTCCTTTCCCAAATCCCCTTTGTTAGGGTATTATACTTCCCTAAATGATCTCACCCTTATTCTGTATATATTTTGTGTACATGTGTACGTACAAGTTGTTTTTTCTTGATAGATTGTAAGCTCTTTAAAGGAAAGGGAAGTTATATTTGTCCTTGTTTCCCCAGTATTTAGCATAGAACTTGGCATGTGGTGGGTACTTTATAAATGAAAATTGATTGCTATATGAGAGTCTATAAATGCAAGTAAAATTATTTTGTAGTATTTTTGCAGACATAATTAACAGTATTAGGCAGGGCACATCAATTCAAAGTTCCCTATGTGTGTTGTGGCCTAACATTAACACACCATTTGCAGCATTGTAAACAACTATAAGAATCTGCCTGACTCTTTGGGAAGTCTTTGAGGCTAGAATGGAGGAGGATCATTCCATCTCAGCATTTTGCATATGGAAAAAGCATCCTAGTTTATAACCTTTCCGGAGTGGGAGTCACAGTTTTTGTATCTGCTGTCATCCCCTAGAGCTAAGCTGTGTGTTAAGGGAGGATTATCAGAGTGAAACATGAGAGAAGATCGAGTATGACTGCAGTATTTGCCAGTTAACTGGGGGAGATGCCTGAAGGTAGAAGGACAGTTGATCCTACATCATTCCCAGGAGGAGAGCTTTTTCACCTCCTGTGGGGAAAGTATAGCCCTTAAGCAACTGTTAAAATAAATCTCTCACTTCCGGCATTTTCCTCCTCCAGAAAGAAGCACAGTTTCCTGACTGAGCCGATGTTTCACTGAAATAAGAGTTAGATTAGAGACCTGCCTCTTACCCCACCTCTTCCCAAAGAAAGGAACCCAGACCCCAGCAAACACATAGAAATGGGTCATTTCTATGTCTATACATGGCATGAGCAAGGGCAGGGTCAAAATCATTCTACCCCCACTCATCGCAAATATATGCATACATATATATGTGTGTGTGTTTTTATATAGAGAGACAATGGCAGAGAGACAGAGTCAGAAACAGAGACAGAGAAAGACGGAGACAGAAGAAAGAGGGAGACACAGAGAGACAGAGACACACACCTTACACACACACACACACACACACACACACACATACACACACACACACACACGGGGGTAGGGGGAGGGAGGGAAGGAAAAAGGGAGAGAGGGAGACCCTTAGCTAATGTCCTATCAGCTTAGGGATGACAGGACCCAAAGTTTCCACTGATGAGCACTTTTTATGAATTGATTAGGCATGTTTTTCTTCTCTATACACATGCTCACCCCCTCTCCATTACACCCTCAAACAAAGCAACTCTATAAAGATGGAAGAGTCCCGCCTCCCCTTCCTTTCTTTTGACCGAACCAGATTTTCCCTGTTTTGGCCACCTTTCAACTGTAGCCTTCTGAACCTCATATAATCCACAGTCCTGGGTCAATTTTCTTTCGATCTGAGAGCCTTTCACACCCAGGAGGGGTCTCATGGAGGGGGCTTGCTAGAGCAGTCAGAGAACAAGGCTGGAAGAGGTTTTTAACGCTACATGTGGATTTAGTCACATTAACATCGGCACCTTCAGGTACCCTAGTCTGGCTTTTACTGTTAAATCCAGCTGTTTTTGAATTCTTGTTGATTTGGCCCTGGGTAACAGGCTCCAGAAGTAATATTAAAATTTGATAATATCCTGCTTCTGCTTTTATCTTTATTTATGGGAATCAGTAAAGGTATGACATGGACTTTTCTTTATCCAATGACAGAAATCTATTTTTCCTACTTCTCTCCCTCCTCCCCTTCTTTTCTCATCTAACCCCAACGCCCAACAACTCTCCAACTGCCTTCTCTACTGGGAAATCTGACTGTATGTCTTTGAAGAACATACTGTTGGGCTCAAGCATATGGTGCTCTGGCAATTGGATGCTTGACTTTTGTCTCCTTTAAATCTGTTGTCGTTGTTAGAAAGGCAGCCCATTATAGCTATTGCTTGGAAAACATATAATTCTTCAAATTCTCGTGCCCTAAAGATTGACTTCTAACTAGCAACAATATCTACCTTTGGAGCATAAAATCAATCCATCAATAAAAATTATTGAGTGTCTTTTATGCATAGCTCTGTGCTAGGGATTTTGGGAGATACAGAAGAATTTCCTTCCTTCCTTCCTTCCTTCCTTCCTTCCTTCCTTCCTTCCTTCCTTCCTTCCTTCCTTCCTTCCTTCCTTCTTTCCTTCCTTCCTTCCTTCCTTCCTTCCTTCCTTCCTTCCTTCCTTCCTTCCTTCCTTCCTTCCTTCCTTCTTCCTCCATTTTTTTCCTTCCTTCCTCCTTCCTTCTCTCCTTATCTCCCTCCTTTCCTTCCTTTTTCCCTTCTTCAAATACTTCCCTCCCAAAATATTTATTGGAAGTCTATTCTCTGCAAGGAACTGTGCCAAACACTGATGGATACAAAGATTTATAAGGCATGGTCTCTGGAGTTTATAATTCAGTTCTAAGGGAAAAAACCCTCAAAACTAACACCCATGGAAAAATTAAAAAGTATCCAGTGCTTCAATGTACAATATTTAGTATAAATACATTAGAGAGAACACACATATCAGTGTCAATTCTAGTTGTCAAGGAAGCATTTTATGGAGGGGCTGGTACTTAATATAAGCAGCATGAGAAGTTAAGCAAAATTTGAGTAAGTGCAGAAAAAGAAGAAAGTACTCCAAGATGGAGAAAAAGCAAGAGCAAAGTTTTGGGGATAGAAATGAACATGTTAGTTGAGGGACAGTGAATAAATAACCCTGACAGCAATGGAGCAAATGTACTCTCTCTCCTTTCGCATTCCTCACAAACTATTTGGAGGGGAGAGAGGGTGGGAGGGAGTAGGGAGGGCATGTGCATGATTCAAGCAGTGTGAGTATATGCAAAGTAAGTAAAAAAAAAGATTGAGGAAAAGGCTCTAATACTTGGAGAATCAAGAAGGGTCTTAAGTAAAACTTAGTTCTTGAGGCAACTTGAAGGAAGCTAAAAACTTCAAGATGTGGAGGTGAGGTGGGAATTCATTCTGTGTGGAGGACACTTTGTACAAAGGCAAGAGGTAGAAGATGGAAGGTTATTAATACATGTAGACTTATTTGGCTGGACTATAAAGTATATGTTGTTCTTTAGTCATTTCAGTTGTGTCTGATCCTTCGTGACCCCATTTGTGCCTTTCTTGGCAAAGATACTGGAGTGGTTTGTCATTTCCTTCTCTGGCTAATTTTATAGATGAAGAAACTGAGGCAAACAGGGTTAACTGACTTGCCCAGCGTCACCCAGCTAGTAAGTGACTAAGGCCAGATTTGAGTGTGGTAAGATGAGTCTTCCTGACTTCAAGCCCACTACGCTACCTAGCAGCCCAATAAAGTATATGTTGGGGGAACAATATAAAATCACTCTGTGAAGAGAGGTTAAAGACAGATCAAAAAGGAATTGAATTGTCAAATAGAAAACTTTCTATTTTATCTTAGAGACAACTCAAGTCACTGAATCTTTCTGAGAATATTGCCATAGTCAAACCTGTACTTTAGGAATATTAATTTGGCAGTTGCATAGAGAATGGATTAGAAGGGGAATAGAATGGTACAAGAGACCCCAATCAAGAGGCTACTGGAGCAGTTGAGCTGAGAAGTGGTGAGAGTTCTACCATATGCCTAGATTATTGCGATCGTGTTCTGGTTGGTTTCCTTGTCTTAAATCTCTCTATTCTAGTCCATTTTCTACTCGGCTGTCAGATTGATCTTTCCAAAGCACAAATGTGATCATGTCACCTCTATTCAATAATCTCCCATGGCACCCTATTGTTCATCCTCCATTTTTGAAGAGGACCGACAACATTACAGGTGACTTCTTGCTCATGAATTGGATTTGTGAGGCAGGATTGCACAAAGTCATCATCCTCGCTCTCTTTTTCAGAATCACTGAAGCCCAGTGGCAAGACAAAGGTAAGGACAACTGATGATGGCTCAGGATGCAGTGGATGACCTTGGCATCTTCATTGTCTGACCAGGCTCTAAGTGCTCCACAGCATTTCATTCCGCTGCCTTCATGACCTTTAGAACAAATTGTTCTCATCCACCCACTCCTCAGAGGGAAATCTTCACATGTTTGGCATAGACATAGGGCTCCCTATTGCCTTTAGAATGAAATACAAAATCTTTTCTTTGACTTTTAAAGCCCTTTTACCTATCCTTTTCCTACCTTTTCAACCATTTTATGCATTACAACTCCCCACAGCTCTACAATCCAGTGACACTGGACTCTTTACTCATGTCTCAGTTGACCAGCTCTAGGAATTTTCACTGGCTGTCCCTCCTTGCCTGTTTCATGCTTTCTCCTAACTCACCTCCACCTCCTGGCTTCCTTTAAGGAACAGCCAGAGTTCTATCTTCTGCAAAAAGTCTTTCCTACTCTTCCTTAATCTTTGTTTCTTCTCTCTAGCATTATATATCTTGTCTCTGCATGGTTGTTTGCATAGTATTTCTCCCACTAGACTTTGAGCCTGTTGAGAATGAGGACTTTTCTCCCTTTTTTGTACCCCCAGTGCTTAGCACCGTGCCTGGTATACAACAGGAATTTTTGACTTGATTTGAGTGACAATGGCATAAGTCATATAAAAATTTGCAAGATAGGGGAATGTAAAATAGATAGAGGGGAAGTAAAGCTTTGAAGATCACTCTTAGATTGCAAACCTAAGTGACCCGAAGGGTGGTAGGTGTTATCTATAGAAACAATGAAACCAAGAAATAGGATGGATTGGGATAGAAATATAAGGAACTCCATGTTAAGCATGATATACCTATCATATATCCAGTAGACCACGGCTGTCCAAAGCGTGGCCTGCAGTGCGATTTTATGAGGCCCATCTGTGTTTACTATGGGTGTGGAAATTGACATAAATGCTTTAACTAAAGCATTTGTGTTGACTTCTGTGCTTGCGGTGGAGACAAGTGGGCCCCATGGGGGCTCATGGCCCATGTTTTGGACAGCCCTACAGTAGAAGATGTCTAGTAAAAGACTTATATTAACTGATGTTGAGTGAGGTGAGCAGAACCAGGAGAACATTGTACATAGTAACAGCCACATTGTGCAATGGCCAACTTTGATAGACTTAACTCTTCTCAGCAACACAAGGATCTAAGACAATTCCAAAAGACTCATGATGGAAATTGCTGTCCACATCCAGAGAAAGAACTATGGAGTCTGAATGCAGGTCGAAACATGGTATTTTCTCTCTTTCTTTTTTTGTTTCTTCTTTCTTGTGGTTTTTCTCTTTGGTTCTAATTCTTCTTTAGAACATGACTAATGTGGAAATATGTTTAATATGATTGTACATATATAGCCTAACCAGATTGCACACTGTCTTGGGGAGGGGAAGAAAATTTAGAACTCGAAATCTTATAGAAGCGAATGTTGAAAACTAAAAACAAATAAAGAAATAAAGTTAAAAAAAACTAACCAAACAAAGAAAAAGAAAATGTCCATCAGGCAATTAGCAATTTAAGATTAGAATTCAGGAGAGAGGCTGAACATATATGCACATATGTGCATATATACATGTGTATATGTATACATATATTTGTGCATATATGTATACATATATGTGTGTGTATATACATATATATGTGAATTTAGAAGGTATCGTGCTCCTATGATGTTTGTACCCCTCCCCCATTCCCAGCCTGACTCACTTGCCCCAACCTGCACTTACACTGGAATATCAGGGGAGTTTCCAGAGGTGGAAAGGGTAGTGGTGAATGTGGCCATGGCTGAAAGCCACTCTCAGGGCACCAGAACAAACTCTGGTGTGAAGGGGAATATATATCTAACTCACGATGCTTGCTACTGAACCTCCCACCAGTTTGTTTATGATCAAGACAAAATAATCATCATTATGCCACTAACTCTTAAACATGTAAAATATACTAAATGAGAAGACAAAAGCCAGAATAACCATAACTAATAAATTACTAAGTACAAGGCAAAACAGGAATTGACCAAAGCATAATAATCTACCCATAAACCATAAAGCTGAACTGACTTGCACATATTTATAAATATAGTTGGTCATACTGCCAAGACTGGAACTCTAGTTCTTAACTTCTGGTCCAAAGCTTTACACAGGATGTAGGTAAATAATCATGATACGTTAGAAATTTAAAAGTATAAAGCTCAAGGGACTGCAGAAGCTATAGGATCCAGCTCCTCATTTTACAGATGAGGAAATTGGGGTTAGTGATTTGCCCAAACTTGCACACACAATGAACATCAGAAGCAGGATTTGAACCTGTGTTGTGTGACTCCTTTTGGCCATCTAGGTGGTGCAGTGGATAGTGCTGGGCCTGGATTCAGAAAGACACGAGTTCAGATTTGGCCTCAGACACCAAAAAGCTGTACCATCCTGGGCTCGTCACTGTTTGCCTCAGTTTCCTTATCTGTAAAATGAGCTAGAGAAGGAATGGCAAATCACTCCAGTATCTTTGCCAATAAAACCCCAAATGAGGTCACGAAGAGTTGAACGTGAATGAAATGACTGAACGACAACGTCTAACTTCAGCCTCAATGATCTTCTGACTGTACCATATGGCTGAGCTAATTCTACTTTTATGTAAAGGAAGATACGATTTTCTGTAGCCTCCTGTATTTTAGTTAAAGCAAGAGAGGTGAACTGTGTCACTGATACCCCTGAGAGGCATCTGAGCCAATTAGTGCCATTCCTCTTTCTCTTCCATACTCTCTGTTTATTTTCTGGTCCACGCTTTCTCCACTCTTTTCCTAATCTCTTTCCTTTCCCTTTCCCTTTTTCACTCATAGGCTTTATATTTAACAGGGTACTTCATGGGTCCAAGACCCAGGAGATAAAGAGATTAGTGAGCCCTGGTTTAAAAGGTTGCTAAGATGCTAACATAGATGTAAATAAAATTTTACATGCTACAATGACATTGAAATTTTGAAATTTTTAAAAAAATTGTCAAATCTAGATCTCCATTTATTTTCATTAGGGCGGGACCTTGGCTGAGAAACCTACATTCCTGGCTCTGGTCTCTTTCTTCTGAGAATAATCAGTCATTTGTCATATATGTCATTTAACATAACCTTTCCTGATTTCAAGATGTACTGAAATAATCCTTCTGAACAGCTGCAAAGCATAACACCAATAATCAAATTGTGTTTTTGTCACATCCACATGGGAAGTTCTAGCCATGATTATGTAAGGGGCTGGAAAAGGTATGCATTGCCAAATCCTACAGTCTTCTTGAGAAATCAAAGGTTGGGGCTAGTGTTGCTTGAAAAATCTAAATCCATTGGTGGGATCTTCTTAAAGGGATTTCCCACCCCACCCCCCTGCCCCTGCCACTGTGTTCTCCATGTTGGTAATAGGGAAATAACAAATTAGCTCTCTATTTCTTTGAGTAATTCTGTTTACCAAGCCATTCTTCTTATTTCACAGTATTACCTGGATGAATTCTTGATGAAAGTAAATTTTGTGATGATTAAGTCATCATAGTAATGGATGTTTATGCGATTTAAGGATGATGTGAAATGGAATAAAAGTTATTTTAAACTGTTGTCTTTATCTAGTACGTTATAAATATGAATTATTTTTTCTGTCACTGTCTTCTGTTCAGGTCGAGGTGACTGGAAGACTAACAACTACCATCCTTTCACATTGACCATCAGAAGGCAAATGGCCTACCAAAGGTATGAATCTAACTTGTTATTTGCCTGTGTTGGCCTTTTAATGTGGACTTTCAGCATAGAAATCCAGCTTATGAACTGTGGCAGTTATGCTGGGTCCTCTCAGGTAGTGAAATCCAGTTGTGATGTGAAACTCAGTTTGCTTTTTCTACTAGATGACACTAAGGTTAACAGTGAGTGGTAAAAATGTTAGTAAGACAGATGGAAGGCCTTATTTCAATATCTTTGATTTGAACAGTGGTTCAATAAGGATTGTGCTTCTCTATCTCTTCAAGACAACTCTCATTGAGAGCCAACACTGAATTTATTCACATCAGACTGTTCACCGGAGTTAATAAGAATATTCATGTTGTGTTTCAGTTGTGTCTGACTCTTTGTGAGCTGTTGGCACTTTTTTGGCAAAGATACTGGAGTGGTTCACCATTTCCTTTTCCAGCTCATTTTATAGATGAGGAAACTGAGGCAAGCAGGGTTAAGTGACTTGTCCAGGGTCACATAGCTAGTAAGTATCTCAGGCTAGATTTGAACTCAGAAAGATGGGTCTTTCTTACTTCAGGCCCAGCACTTTAGCCACTGTGTCACCCAAATAAGAATGTACTCTATCTGTTCGATTACTATATGGGCGAGTCTGGAGACATTTGTGTTCAGAAATCCCCATGGACCACAGATACTTTGAAGATGGAGAATGAGTTTGAATTTGGTGACTGTTTTCATATTGGTTGGGCTAGCTTTACTTAGCAGCTCTTCAACAATGATGTTATTTAGCAGTGCCATTGTGTGGTGCTCATCCAACCTTTTGGAAATATTTTAAGGCATTACATTTCAGTAAAATCAAAGAGTCTGAACCTTAGTACACAAAACATATGGACCAAATATTAATTTTATGGCAATGCTGTCAACCAGAACAATTACCCATTGTTTCTTTTTGTCCCTTTGATATCAAGGGTGGCCTACTGCACTATATTTTCTTTTATCTTTTTGTAACAGCAAAAATTCTTTAATAATCAAGGTCAATGCAAGCTTGGAATATTTTGAGAAGAGGAGGACATAGCCATGTCTAAAAATTATTTATGTATTTCTTTTAAATGACTATATCTCCTGTCTAATTTCTCAATCAGTTTTCCACAACTCCTTCCAATGTTTCCCTTTTTTCTTCCATTTTTAAGGCTTCTTGTTATGTTTTTGATCTTGTCACATTTTTTTGTCGAGTCATGCTAGCCAAATACCAGGTCCCATATGATAAGCTTCCCACCACCTCGTTCTTTTGTCCCTCTGTTAGCCATTCCTCAATTATTTGACTCACAAAGTCTATATCATCTTTAGTTCTTCTGCTTAGTACCTTTCATAATATTTTCAGTCAAATTTCAAAATAATTATAAAAACATAGAAACCATATCAGACCAAACTTAGAGTTGGAAAAGACCCCGGTTACTATCTAGTCCAACCACAACCCCCAAAGAATCCCCATTGCAACATATCAACAATGGACATCAGTTGGCAAGCATTTATTAAGTGCCTGTTATGTGCCAGGTACTGGAGAGGGAGAACATTTAATGCTAGAGTGGGACAATCCTCACCCTCATGGAGTTTTCATTAAAGCTTTTGTTTAGTAATCTCCAGTGAGGAGGAACCCACTATTTCTTAAGACATCCCATTCTACATTTGGATAACTCTAATTATTAGATAATAAAAATTATTTTTGACTCAGAAATGTGCCATGGCAGAAAGAGATGTATCCTTAAATATTTCCTTAGGATAAATTAGTGAATGGAATTGAAACAGAGCTTTTTTTGAGCTATGCCAAATGAACTCATTTCACTGCATTTATCATGGCTTCCTTTTCATTGGGGAAATTTATTTAAGTTATTAAAAAATTCCCCAAAATTCTCAGCTGAAAAGTTAGCTTCTGTTTTTTCTACAAAGCTAACTCACCTGATTTGTCAGAACAGCTCGAAAATGAAGTGCTAACTGGTGGGTTTTATGGAAAGGAAACCAAGTGGAACAGCATATGTATTTTCTTAGGAAACTAAAAAGCTCACAGTCATGTGGCGTTCCTTGGGGTAAATTCTTTGTTATGAATTACAACCTGCTTACTGATGAGTTGTTAATAAAAAGTAGACCTGCTGGGCCATTATTTTTTTCCACACAGTACACACAGTTCAGGTCTTTTTTTTAAGTTTTCATTAATGCACTGAGTGTGAATAAATCTGTTTCTAATTTGTAATTGTTTTCCCTTCATCTGGACATTAATTTATTGCCAAATCTAACACTCATCTATTATTAACATCCCCCCTCCAAATAAGGGAAAACTTAGAAAAAATGTTTTTTGAAGTTGATGGAACATGAGATGAAAAGGTTGGAGGATGATAGGAATCATTGTTTGCTTAGGTAACATCCAAATGTCTGGGATCATGGGGAAGGGAACATAGGTGTTTGTGGGCCCCTCCATGTTTAACTTTAAGGTCTGCCAGCTGGAGTTATATGAAGTTGACAAAATAGGCTGCAGGAAAACTGTTGAGGGAAACTAGAAACAGATGGTAACCTAAGGTGGCAGGACAACTTTATTTAGCATGGCAGTTTTAATTAATTTATTTATTTTACACAAGCATCTGGTCCCACTGGGGAGCCTCTGTACATCCTCATTATTACACTGTAATCTTGTTAATAGCAGATCTTATTTGCCAATGAATATGAGGCAATTAAAGACTATGTATTCAAGCAATTCGTCTTTCTGTGGGCCTCTATAAGGCATATTATGGCTTGTAGCAATAGCAATTTTATGTGGAAAGAATATAGAAGTCTCTATTTGATGTTCTCATTGTATAGAAAAATGTATATCCACCAATTAAGGTCACTGGTGTGGCCCCAGATAATATAACCAAGGAACTTGACAATCTGTCAATAAAACAGTTGGTGTGATTTTGTGGATAAATTTGTGTTTGCAAAGAAAGATTTGGTATTCTGTTACTCCTTGTAAGAAATAAGGGCGTAGGCCTACAAGCATGTTTTGAGTAGTATTAACTCATTGATTTTTGACTTTTCTTCCCATCAATAATGAAAGAAAAATGAAAGAAAGAGCAGGGAAGGAAGGACAGAAAGAAATCATTTGGCACAAAGTAGGATTTGACATAGATTGTTTTTGAAAGACACATTTATGTTCTCTCTCCACCTTCTCACTTTGCAATTCCTATACTCCAATCCTGAACTATAACTTTAAGACATTGAGGATTGTATTTTCTCAAGCATGAGGATTTTTTCACTTCTGGTTTCTGTCTAGCTTTTAAGTTTGTAAGTGGTTCTGATAAAGTGATCTCTAGTAAAGATGGATTCTTGTCTGATTTGTTGCTATTTTTGTAGAATTGGAAGTTTAGCTAATTTGAAAGGACCTACTGAAAATCTGCATATTTTTATACATGTCTGTCAAACTTAGGTTCCAAAACCTAATGGAGACTCTTCCATTTGTGCAGACTGTGTTATGCTATTGAAGTTTGTTGCTTGTGCTGATTAATTAAAGGAATCAATATGGACCCCAGAAATACTATATTATACAGTAAGACTGCTAGGGCCATGAATTCTCTTGCCTTGGCTGTGGGACCAGAAAGAAATTTACCAGTATAGCCATCAAACAGGAGAGTCGTCTAATCTCTGGCAAAAGGATTGATTAAATATTGTTTTCTCTCCTGCAAAAATTGAAGAAAGAAAAAGAAAACAATTACCAAAAAATGTAGACTTGTATGCTTGGGATAAAGTATAACAGACTGCTGAAAAGTGATGGAAATAAAACATTGTGTCAAAATGTAATGGGCCTCTAAGAGAACAACACCATGTTTTTTATGGGTGAGACCTCTTTGATTTGAATATTTGGGAAGGACAATAGTCGATATGCCAGTGATGGACCAGGAGGTGACACTGGGGGCACTTTCTTATTCCTAGGGCTTGAGAAGAGGGCATTGTTAAGTGTTAGTTGGCCCAGCTTCTTATCAGTAGAGGTTTACATGCCAATTAGTCACCATTCCAATGGACCAATTCACCATTTCAAAGACAGAGGATGAGAAAATGGAAAGAAGACTGAAAACTTAAAGCTACAGCCACTGAGGATATCTCCCTAATTTCATATTATTTTTTCAATTGCATCTATGATAACATCACATTGGTTTTCCATAAATCCAAAGTCCGTTCAATATCTGGCCAAAGGAATAAATCATGGCCATTTTAGTAAGAATATGGAAAGATCTGGGATTTTATTGAGATAAAGATTCTTGGTATAGGAGCTCCCCTCCACCAATCCAGATCACAAGCTAATTTATGATTTACAGCTAGTAAGTATCAAAGACAGGATCCTCATTCATTGCCATATGGTCTGTATTTTAGAAGTAACGCCATTACTGAATTGGTGATCCTTCAAATGGCAATTAAATTTTGGCTTATGGAAAAGGCCTTAAAAGTTTCGATGATGTTTTCTTCTGCTAAAACACAACCAAATTTTCCTGGGTCCTTTAAGCTGCTTTTTCCCAAGCAGTAGCTGGGATTGGTAGCAACTAAAGCTTTTCAGTTAGCAATGACAGTAATATGAATTCCTTCGGAACAAAAACCAGTGTCTCCTAAATTCAACATAGTATATTTAGAATGAATGGATCCAGTATCTTTTTAATTAAATATCCACAAGAAATACCGAAGCCACACATGTACACAGAAGCATGCATGTGGCGCGTTAAAACTCTTAAAATTGACTCACATTCTGTTGTAAAAGAAAAAAATTTTACAGATTGCAAGACAAAGCAGAAAAAGGAAATAAAATAGACAAGAAACCGCATAACACAAAGTTCTCATTCCCAAGAAAGGTGACTACAGTTTTCCTAGTTTGGGGAGGGACAGTCCCACTGCCTTTTTCTCTCAAGGGTTAGGAGCCTGCGGAAGTGTAACCTTAGAATGGACTCTGTGTCTTTCTCTACCTTTGTCTCCTCTGGTTTCTTGGGGGGAGGGGAGTTTGGAGGGAAGCTTGCAACTGCCTCTGCCTCCTGGGAAGATACGTGCTTTCTCATTGCTGGCAATCTGCAGCATGGAGGAATTGGATGAGAATCTGATGCAGGCACATTTTATACAAAGAAAAGAGGTGTGTGTGTGTGTGTGTGTGTGTGTGTGTGTGTGTGTGTGTGTGTGTGTGTGACTACAGTTAATTTTTCCCTTTTGCCCTGAGTTTTAGGACTTAAGCCCGGAAATAATAGGAGCCTAGCACCTTCCCATATGATGCCTTTCTTCTTCTTCTTTTTCAAAGCTTGTAAAAACCAATCCTTGTCCCATGAGTCCAAAAAGAGTAATAAGCCCCGTACACCTCAGTGTGGCCTTCACCAGATGGGCCTCTTGTTGGTTGGGGGCTAGGGATGAATATTCAATTTAAACCCGAAGTCTCCAATAACCAGTTTGTTCGGGAACAGTTCTCAGCTTTGTATCTGCCTCTTTCTGGGACTCTCTTAGTCTGATTTTTCTTGCTGCATTGGTAGTTTTTTCAGGTTTTCTATTCACCCTCTGTGGTAAGTATCTCTTCTGGTGAAAACTCCAGGCATTACTCTCTCATCATTCCCAGGGGATAGACTGTTCTTCCTGCTCTGTATCTTTGACTTGTCTGGGTATTTTCAGTTCCCACCCTGGAGCTTTCCACATGCTAGATCTGACAGTCAGTTGTGGATGTGGGAACATAACGGGTGTAGCTGATTTCATTTCTCAAATGGATGAAGCTGATAAAACATCCATTATTTCCATCATGTCTTCACCCTAGATCTCTGCTATTACCTTAGATGCCCAAACTCTGCTTTCCCAGCTTAGTCAGGAGCTGTGAATTCTCTCACTAGGGCTGTGAATTCTCTCACCTTGATTGTAGGTTAAATTGCTATCTCCCTTAGGGCATTCGGCAAATGAGAGCGGCCTCATCCTGGGCAAGGTTCCAAAGCACCCCACCCCCCATGGAAAAGTCCAAAGCTTTGTGGATCAGCCACACCTCTCTTGTGTTGTGCAGTCTTTCACCTTGGCTGCCCTCTTTTTTCCATCTGGAGCTGTCCATCCGGATACATATAGGCTTCTGTCAGAAAAACTGGGGAACTATCAACCCTTTTAGATAAGTGTGCAAATGAGTCTCCCTAGGCTGAGAATATTGAGGTAAAGTCATCTTCCTTAAAGTTCTCTTGAGTCTCTGGTAAAAACCAGTTCCCAAATGACAATAAAAAGACCAAGAATGGTTTTGTTGTAGTTGCTGAGATTTAATCATTTGGCAGACCATAATGTCAGGTTGTACGATTCTTCTAAGGAATAGATGAAGAAAATGCTTTATTTGTCAACTCTAGATAAACCCACTATATACAAGAAACCATATTATACTGGGTGAGTGGATTCGAAAGTTAATCCTAGCTTCTAATAAGGTCCTGCCAAGGTGGAAGGAAACACACTGAGTAGTCCATTAACAGAACTGATATGTTTCCAATACAATCATAGAATAGCAGAGTTTGATTGGACCTCAGAGTTCATCTGGTTCTACTTAAGTCCTGAACAAGAATCCCCTCTAACACATACCTCACAAATGGTCTTCAGACATATAGCAAAATTTAAAATTATATATGTATATGGAATATATGTGTGTATATGCGTATATACATATGTGTATGTGTGTGTATGAGCATATGTATGTGTATATATTCATATATATGTATGTATGTGTATATAAAATTTATTTTTTACTATCTTGATTCCTTCCTGTCTCCCTTCTATCCCTTCATGTGGGATTATGCAAAGAACTGTCTGAATTATGTAGTAACTGAAGCTGACAGGGATTTAGACTTGAGGATAAACATACAAGGAAGGCTGAAATAGCTGTGGGAAAAGGGAGGATATGGGCAAGTAAGGAATTCAATTCCATTCACTTCAATTCAATAAACAGCAAATGCTTACTACATTCAAGGCACTATGCTGAGGATAGAAAGAAAGAAGTGAAATAATTCCTAACCTCAAGGAGTTTATATTCTACTTGGGAAATAGAGCATATGCATCAGGAAGTAAACACAAGCATAAACAAAGGAATATAAAGTAATCATTCTTCCCCTCCTCCCATTTTAAAGAGGAAAAACTCTGTGTGTGTGTGAGTGTGTGTGTTGTGTAGAAGAGTTGAGATTAATAAAAAATCTCATGTAGGAAGTGGCTTCTGAACCATGAAGAAATCTGGGGATTCTGCCAGGCAAAGGTGCAGAGGGAGTCTATTCCAGACAGAGAAGAATTGCTGCATGCAAGAGAAAACTATCAGGACAGTTGATTTAAACTTAGAATTCATGAAGTGGAATAATAAGAAACGAGAATAAAAAACTAGATGGGAGCCCAGTTGTGGAAATCTTTAAATGAGAGGCTGTGAAATTTGTCTGCTGTTTTAGAGACACTGGGGAGCCACTCAAGATTTTTGAGTGAGATAAGGGTGTCACAGGCAGATCTCTGTTTTGAGAATATGTTAAGCTGACATAAAGAGTAAAAGAGCAGAACTGTGGTTTCCCGGGCGAACTCTATACAAAATCTGGGACAAGGCAAAACTTATCTTCAGCACATTCTATTCTTCATCCCTTTAGTAGCTTGGTATATTCAATTCAATATTCAATATATTCTCGATATTTTCTCCTTATTAAAATTTACTGTTCAGAAGAGAGATAATGAACTCATTCATTTGTGATACTTTGGCAGATCCTTGATCTCATGTATAAATTCCACCTATCTATAACTGTTCGTCCTGTGCAATTCTCGTTTATATTTTTCTCACAAATTTTCCAGTGAATGAATGAATGTGGCATTTATTAAGCACTTAAGTATATGCAAAGCACTGGGGATATAAACAGAAAAGTAAGAAAGGCTTTGCTTTCAAGGAACTCATATTCCATGGAGAAAATTTATATATATGTATATATCCCATGGAGAAAAATATATATTACATAATATATGAATAATTGATTTATTATTAATTAATATAACATTAATACACTATGCTATATTATATTACATACGGAAAAATATATACATACACATATAGATATAGATAGTTTCAGCTATAAGTCAGATGGAAATGTCTCATGTTCCTTAGCATACAATGGTAAAGTAGATGGCAATGTCTCTTTTGATGTCATTTCCAATGACAAAATCATATCAATTTTGATGATGAACCATTTGACAATGCCAAGGATGTTGGTGACAAGAATTTTATTTCTTTTATTTTCAGTAGGTATTATAGGAGTTATAGCGCCAGCAGGAGCAGTTGCTAGGCTGCATCTCTACAGGGGTGGCTTCCTAGGTTAATGGCTGAGGACGCTGAGCTAGAAGTATTGCTATTATTAAGACTCCTGGGTTCATGGTCTTGGTTTGTCTCCACTAGGGTATGAGGGGAGATGGAGGTCAAGGAGGAGGTACATGCTGCCTCCTGTCTCTCCCTCAGAATTCCTGGCTACTTTATCTAGGCTGGCTTGCCTGAACTGTGAGTAGCAGTTGGTTGGGGGTGGCTGAAAGTTGGGGGATTGGCTGGCACCTTTTCCACAGGTTGCTTCCCCAGATGATGGCTGTGAGAGCTGGGCTAGAAGCAAGAGCAGTGATCTGGAAGTGAGGAGGTGCTGCCACTCCTGAGGCTCTTGTGCTTACCTGAACAAGATAATTGCAGTTATCTTGTGAGCAATTTTTGCTGGTGGTAATGAGGAAGCTGGTCCTCTTCTGAACAACTATATCTCCCCTCAATGATAGCTGCAGGGGGTGGGCTGGAAGAAGGTCTTTTGGTTTGGGGGATACTGCTATTCCCAGATGACACAGTGGATAGAGCACTGGGCTTGGAATCAGGAAGACTCATCTTTCTGAGTTCAAATCTGGCCTCAGACACTTATTAGCTATGTGACCCTGGGCAAGGCACTTAATCTTGTTTGCCTCATTTTCCTCATCTGTAAAATGAACTGGAGAAGGAAATGGCAAACCACTCTAGTGTCTTTGCCCAGAAAACCCCAACAAATGAGATCACAGAGAGTCAGACATGACTGAAATGACTGAACAAAGCTATTCCCAAGTCTCTTAGGAATATTTCAGATCTATCAGGTTGGTGGATATCCATTGAGCTAAAGGCCTTCCTCTGGTTATTTTAATGTTTTGTAAATCCCACTGCAGCATTTGAACTGTCTATTGTTATCTGTCACTTTTTCTATGACTGATCTGTCTCTTTTCTGGTCATATACTTCCTTAATAGGTCTCCTATACAACTTCTTATGGGCAAGTCATCACTGACAATATATTAGAACATTCCATTGCCCATTGTGTCATCTTCCATTATTCTTCTTCTTACTTCAAAGGTTTCAATGGTTGGTAACTCTTGAAAGCAGAGAATATGTGTCTGGTAGAGTAGTGGGGAACCTGCAGCCTCGAGGTCACATGTGGCCCGAGGCTGCATACACACACACATATATGTATATATATACATATACAAATATATATGTATACTTTTTATCCCCGGTGACTAGAATGCTTACTCCCAAAATGTTTGATGTTGATGAGAAAATTGGCAACCTATGGGAAAGATAGATAAATAGTCTTCCCAGAATCCCTTAAAGGATTTCAAAGAAGTACAAATAACTTACCTAATGGCCCATGAACCATATGAGAAAAGATAGGCATGCGACCAGCCAATATTTTCTTCCCTAGAATCATGTAGGAGAAAACACATAGGATATGGAGTCAGGAGAGACCTGGATTTGAATCTTACCAGTAATATTCCCTGCCTCTGTGATCATGGGCATATCATGTCTCTTCTGAGCCTCGGTTTCTGTAAAATGAAAGTAACCTGTGTTATACTTACCTCAAGGGATTGTTATGAGGATTATTTAGTATAATGTAGGTAAAGTGCCTTGAAAACCTTAAAAAGCACTTTATGTGTCAGCTGTTGTTACTGTTTTATTCTCATTTTTAAAAGAAGAGTTCATCTAGAAGCGGTCCTGGGACAAGTTGCTAGTCTACATTCTTTATGGTCAATGTTCTATGAACTATTCCATCCTGATTAAAAAAAGAAATACGTTTTGTAGTTGAATGAAAGTTTTATGATGTAATTATCCTCTGTAGGCTCATTGAAAACCTCCTTGGTACAACGCCAGTAGCAGACAAGTCAACAAGAATATTATGTACCTCATTCTGTTCCTACATGATTTTGGTCTTCTCGGCCAGGTAGCAACTCTTTGAACATTTTTTGTTCCCTGTAGCTTGGAGATTATTTGTGTTTGGGTTCATAATAGCTATTAAAAAGCCATTGTTCTTCAGTTTTAAGAGTCAATGTTATGTCTGGGTGGTTGCAAATGATTTTTTTACTTGGGATAATGGTCCAAGTCCAGTACAGTTTATTGTTTGAGTTCTCTAGAATATTTTTTGTCTATATGTTCTGTGAGGATTTGTCTTCTGTGAGTCCATGAAACATGGTGAGCATTTCTGATGTACAATTCTAACCATCAGGCAGTATCTTGCTAGGTATTTGGTAGATGCTAAACGTTTATAACTTGCAGCAATGTGTTACACAGTCTCCACTGTTTCCTTACATAATCTCCAATGATCATTAATTTAGACTCCTTAGTAATAATCCTTCTGTACTTTATTGTGGCAGTGACCTGATTCTGAATTACTATCATAACTCATGTTCCACCAAATAAACTGAATGACTCAGTCATTTGTCTGATGTTTCTTTGTTGACTGAGTTCATGTAGATGTCATCTCTGTAATCTCTTTGGATTTCACTTTTGGATCTTAATAATTCTCATAGATTACATCCAGGGGTAAGCCATTTTCTGTTACACCTGACAAATCCAATGACATATCTCTGTAATCGAGTCTTACTATTGCTTGGTCAAATAATTCTGCATGTTCCAAAAGTATGTCTGCAGTTTTCTCGTCTTTTTATTATGCACTCTAAGAATATCTATCACTACTCTTTTCCTCCATTTTAGCATAGAAGTATTCATTTTTATACAGCTACCTTCAGATACTGGTATTACACTCAAATAGAAATGGGGGTCCCTAGATTGTATATAAAAAGCATATAACTGCAGGCTGCATATTACCTTAGTTTTAAAATGTAATATTATTTGTGTTTTATTGTATTTTCATTTGTTTTGTTAAATATTTCCCAATTACATTTTAATCTGGTTTGTGTAGCACTCAGGAATATTATGAGCTGTATGTGGCCTACTGGCTGCATGTTTGTTGCCCCTGTCTTGGGCTAATTGTTCCTATGTTTTACTAATATTGTATAGGGTTTTGTCAGGATCCTTTCCAGATCCATTGTGATACATATTGCAAATCTAAATGTGGACATTAAGACTGGTATTCTATAGGCAGTAACTGATACACACACACACACACACACACTATATATATATATACATATAAGTATGTATGTATATATGTATGTATACATGTGTTCTTCCCATTTGTCTTTGATTTTAGGTTGCCCACAAGTCTGTCAACATATTTAGCCATAGCCTTCTCCTTGATGTTCTTTCTATTCATCTCTCCTGGATGACACCAAACTATTTGTAGTTATCATTTTCATCCACCGGATCAGTGTGACCTCCTGACTTAAGCTTGAAGATGTCTGTCTCTATCTTTCATTCTAGTATGTTAAGAATTTTGCACTCATCAAGATCAAACGACATTTTGATATCACTGCCTAAAGAGTCTATGAGATGAAAGAGATATTTAATTTTTTTGGTGGACTTCTATAGTTTGATATCATCCATATGCATCAAGCGGTTAATACAATGTTTTAGTTCAGCTCCTTCTTTAATTGGGAAGCCAAGCTTAGTTTCTATTTTGGAGAGATGATAATGGATTTTTAGAGTTAGCCAGAACTATAATGGATTTAAATTGTCTTCCTGAAAAGATGCCATGCTCTATTGTTCTTTAAACTAATGTGTGGTTGTTATATTTTAAATGGTGAACAGTTTCCATATGTATGTTAAATACTATTGTTATTATTATTATTATTTATTATTATGTCTTCATCTTCCTGTGTATGACTCTAGATCAAAGCTTAAAAGGACAGAAGTCAGAGTGAAGAAAGGTCACAGGTGATAGGAAATTGGGGGAGAGGATGTATCACCTCATGAATTATCTGTCTATATAATTCTTTGTGTTTGAAGAAAATGTGTTGAAAGTGGTATTATCCATGTGTGGTTAAAAAGACTGATGTGAGACCAGCTGTTTTTTCTATACCACACATGGAGAGAAATGATCTTCTGCTTTGTAACTACAGTCACTGTTTGTAAAGCTTGTCACCAGCACTAGCTGTAGACAGAATTGTGAAGTAGACAAAGTGTGTCTTACCAAGTTCCCTCTCCATTTTCAATCAATTTCCAATGAACATTTGGATGCACATTCCCCCTTCCCCTGAAGTATATTTCCCCCAAACCTGCCTTTTTGGCATTTCTTACGCTCCAAATCTTAATGACTTTCTTCTCCCCCTTTATGTCAAAATGTATGTGTTCTTCTTCCAAATCCCTCAGGGCCTTATCCTCTGGTAGGTGAGAGTTCGCAAATTTACTAATTAATCAATGCTAATATCAATATGAATTATAGTGGGTAAAGGTGTTGACTCCTATCAGAATAAAGAACACTTCTGCGGGGAAAGGCAAGATACACATTCAGAAAAGTCCTATTGCCTATACCTCATTGTGCTATTAAGGAGCCCCAGGTTCATGAATGTGTCTGAGCAGTATGTATGCTCTGGTGGATTCTACCATACTGGAAAGGCTTTGAATATTTTTCTGGCAAGAGAATGTTTCTGTTCTTTAAGGACCAGCCTAGCTCAGTATGAAAAGTATCCTCCCCAGAAGGTTAGCTAAGGGAGTGAATTCTTTTAAGAAATAAAGAGGAGATACAATATAATGTTCCTCACTGTTGATACTTCATTTCCATGAGGAGCTTTCAGTGTATATAATCCAGAGGGATGACACTAATGAAAGATATTTCCGAGATGTTGACAATTTGGTAAGGGAGATACTTTGGGGCAGATAGGCTTGTGACACTCTTTGAGCTACACTCAGTAGACTATTTCCATCTTAGAGGGCCCCTCATCCTGACTATAACTCACCATTTCCGGATTTTTGTTTTTCAGGTTCTGGTAGCAAACTAAAATCAATAAATCAAACAATGAATAAGCATTTATAAAGTTCTTATTATGTGTCACATGTTGTACTAGGCACTGAGGATACAAAGAAAAAAATGGAAGAATCTCTGCCTTCAAAAAGCTTACATTCTACTGGGGAAGAAAACATGTATACACATACATACATAAATATGTGTGTATACATGTGTGTATACCCTGTGCGTGTGTTTCTCTGTACATATATATGAATAGACAATTACTCACATATACGACTACACATATCTTAATAGCAAATATTCAAAGCATCTGTGATTTCATAAGTATCAGAAACTTCTGGTGTGGGAATTCTTGCTATCAACACAGATCATAATGCATAAATGCCTTACTTGTTAAGTCTAGGCAATTGTTTGAGATACATAGGAGTTAAAGAATTTGCCCAGGGTCACATATAGAGTAAATATCAGAGGTGGGATTTCAGATGAGGTCTTCCTGACTCTAACCCCTGAACTCTGTCCATTATATCATATTACTTAAGATATATAAACCCATTTGTAGCCTGGGAATGACATGCAATATGGTTCCTGCATATGCTTTTCCTCTTCTTTTGATTGACTTACACTCCTCAACCTGAATTAATATGAGCAGGATTGGACTTGTTTCAAAGAATTGGGGGGGTTGCCCCACTTCGTGTGCCTACAACTCATATTCAGGATCTTAGAGGGAACCCTGGTGTGGGAGAATATGCTACTACTATTTGTCAATGTAGCTCCTGAGCTTCCAGCAGTGTGCTTCTCATTTACATAAAATCAATCATAATATTACCACTGACTTTTAATAATTCAATTTTATTTTACTTTCAGTTCCAAAATTTTTATGTCTCCTCCTCTTACCCTATCCATAGAGAAAGGAGAAAAACAAAAGCCATTTCAAATATGTGTAGTTATACAAAACAGGTTCCTGCATTAGCCATGTCCACAGAAAGAAAAGAAAAATAGAGAAGAAAATATACTTCAATCTGCACAGTGTCCTTCAGCTCTCTGTGTAGTGGTGGATAGGATGTTTCATCATGGGTCCTTTGGAACTATGGTAGTTGGACACTATGGTGATCAGAATTACTAAGTATTTCAAAATTGATTATTTTTACAATACTGCTGTTACTATATGAATTGTTCTTCTTGTTCTGCTTACTTCTCTTTGCATCAGTTCAGACAAGTCTTCCCAGATTTTTCTAAAACTATCCTTTTTTTCATTTCTTATAGCACAACAATATTCTATCACATTCATACAACATAACTTGTTCAGCCATTTTCCAATCTATGGGTATCCTCTCAGTTTCCATTTTTTTTTACCACAAAAAAGAGATGCCATAAACAATTCTGCATATATGGATCCTTTTTGCCTTTGCTCTCTTCAGGAAATAGACCTAATAGTGATATTGCTGGGGTAAAGGGTCTGTACAGTTTAATAACTTTTTGGCTATAGTTTGAAATTTCTGTCCAGATGGTAGGACTATTTCACAGATCCACCAACAGGGCATTAGTGTACCTATTTTTCCACATCCCTTCCAGCATTTGTCATTTTCTATTTTTTTTTTCTCATCTTAGCCAAACTGATGGGTAGGAGATAGTCCCTCAAAATTCTTTTAATTTGCATTTCTCTAATGATTAGTGATTTAGAGCTTTTTACATGGCAATTTATAGCTTGGATTTCTTTCCCTGAAAATTGCCTATTCATACCCTTTAGCCATTTATCAGTAGAGAAATGGCTTTTATTCTGTAAATTTGACTTACTTCTCTGTGTATCTTAGAAACGAGATCTTTATCAGAGAAACTTGCTGTAAGGATTCCTTCTTCCCCCTGTTTCTTGCTTTTCTTCTAATTTTAGGTACATTGGTTTTGTTTATGCAAAACCTTTTTAATATTAGGTAATCAAAATTTCTACTTTACCTCCTATGAATCTCTCCATCTCTTTTTTGATTATGAACTCTCTCATATCCATAGATCTGACAGTTAATTTCTTCTATGTTCCACTAATTTCTATGTAATATCACCTTTTAGATTTAAATAATATACCACTTTTGAACTTAACTTGGTATGAGATATTGGACTATGTCTAGTTTCTGCCAAATTACTTTCCAGTTTTCCCAAAAGTTTTTTGTTGAATAGTGAGTTCTTTTCTTAATATCGATAATCTTTGGGTTCAATCAAACACTAGATTATTGTGCTCATTTGCTACTATCTATTGTGTTCCTAATTTGTTCCACTGACCAACCTCTTTGCTTCTTACCCACGACCAAATTGTTTTGATGGTTACAGCCTTAAAGAATAGTTTTAGATCTGTTACTATTAGGCCCTCTTTGTTCCTATTTTTTCATTGATTCCCTTCATATTCTTTTTAATATTTAATTTATTTAATATATTTAGTTTTCAGCATTGATTTTCAAACGAGTTTGAATTACAGATTTTCTCCCCATTTCTACCCTCCCACCCACTCCAAGATGGCGTATATTCTGGTTGCCCTGTTCCCCAGTCAGCCCTCCTATCTGCCACCCCACTCCCCTCCCATCCCCCTTTCCTTTCTTCTCTTGTAGGGCAAGATAAATTTCTACACCCTATTGCCTATGTATCTTATTTCCTAGTTGCATGCAAAAAATTTTTTTGTTGTTTTTGAACATCTGTTTTTAAAACTTCCAAATTTTCTCCCCTCTTCCCTCCCCTCCCACCCTCCCTAAGAAGGCAAGCAATTCAACATAGGCCACATGTGTATCATTATGTAAAACCCTTCCACAATACTCATGTTATGAAAGATTAACTATGTTTTGCTCCTTCCTAACCTATCCCCCTTTATTGAATTTTTCTCCCTTGACCCTGTCCCTTTTCAAAAGTGTTTGTTTTTACCTCCTCCCC
>CM053627.1:158322811-158357815 GCA_028646595.1 Phalanger gymnotis
TATTTTCTTCAGTGGTCTTTTGGACCTCCTTTTCCATTTGGCTAATTCTGCCTTTCAAGACATTCTTCTCCTCATTGGCTTTTTGGAGCTCTTTTGCCATTCGAGTTAGTCTATTTTTTAAGGTGTTGTTTTCTTCAATATTTTTTTCAGTATTTTTTGGGTCTCCTTTAGCAAGGTATTGACTTGTTTTTCATGGTATTCTCACATCCTTCTCATTTCTCTTCCCAATTTTTCCTCTACTTCTCTAAGTTGCTTTTCCAACTCTTTTTTTAGTTCTTCCATGGCCTGAGATCAGTTCATGTTTTTCTTGGAGGCTTTTGATGTAGGCTCTTTGACTTTGTTGACTTCTTCTGGCTGTATGTTTTGGTCTTCTTTGTCACCAAAGAAAGATTCCAAAGTGTGAACCTGAATCTGAGTTCGTTTTCACTACCTGGCCATGTTCCCAGCCAACTTACTTGACCCTTGAGTTTTTCAGCGGGGTTTGACTGCTTGTCGAGCGAAGAGTGCTTTGTTCCAAGTTTGAGGGGATGTGCTGTTGATTTCAGAACTATTTCTATACAGCCAGCTCTGCCACACCAGCACTCCTCCTTCCCCAAGAACCACCAACCTGGACCTGATGCAAATCTTAAGCAGGCTCTGCACTCCTGCTCTGATCTGCCACTTAATTCCTCCCACCAGGTGGGCCTGGGACTGGAAGTAACTGCAGCTACACCACCCCTGCTGCCTCTGGGGCTGAACTGAGAACTCTGTCCCTCACAGCTTTTCCCACTTACCTTCTCTGTTGTCTTTGGTGTTTGTGTGTTGAGAAGTCTGGTAACTGCCACAGCTTGCTGATTCAGGGTGCTAGGGCCTGTTCCGCCCTGGTACTGGTCTGGTTGGTCCTGCTGCCACCCATGCTGGGCTCTGTTCTGCCTGCGCTCACAGCTCAGTGTGCGATAGACCTCACCCAGTGACCATCCAGGCTGTCCTGCGTTGGATCCTTGCTTCCCTCTGCTATTTTGTGGGTTCTGCAGTTCTAGAATTTGTTCATAGCCAATTTTTATAGGTTTTTGGAGGGACCTGGTGGGGAGCTCATACAAAATCCCTGCTTTCCAGCCACCATCTTGGCTCCCGATTCCCTTCATATTCTTGACTTTTTGTTCCTCCAGACAATTTTCTTCTTATTTTTTTCTAGCTTTGTAAAGTAATTCCTTAGTAGTTTGATTGGCATGACACTAAATAAGTAAAATAATGTTGATAATATTGTCATTTTTTAAAATATTGCCTCAACATACTCATGAGCAATTAATATTTCTCTAGTTATTTAGATCTGTCTTTATTTGTGTGGAGAGTATTTTGCAATTATATTCCTGTGGTTCCTGTGTGTATGTTGGCAGACAGAATTCCAAATATCTTATACTTTCTGTAATTCTTTTAAATGGAATTTTTCTTTCTGTCTCCTCCTGCTTAGTTTTGTTGGTACAATACAATATCAATGATAAATATTTATGAAGTACCCACTATGTGCCAGGTACTAAGCACTAGAGATACAAAAAAGAAGAAGAAAGATGGTGGAGTCAAAACCACGCAGAACAGGTGAAGCAATGGCTAGAATTTTGAGCACTCTATAGAGGTCAAGGGAGGAGTTTTTTGTTTGTTTGTTTTGCTCTACCTTCCATCCCTCTACTCAAAAGTGCAGAAACAATGAGGGTACAGATGACATATGAATGCCAAAACTGAAATAATTTCCATAATGAATTTCCTGATAATGATCTTATTCTGGGGTTGGGGTAGGAGGATAGGAAGGAGGGAGAGGGCATGATGATGATTATGGTAGAGTTGAAACTAAGCTGAGCAGCTGGTAGCAAATGGATGGTAATATAAAGTAATGTGGACAGTTTGTGTAGGTTTGTTTTATACTTTCAACTTTGCTGAAGCTGTTAGTAGTTTCAGTTCTTTTTTAGTGAATAATATTAATAATGATGATGATACTAATTTTCATAACTAACATTTAAATAGTGTCTTCCATTTGCCAGGCACTGTGCCAAGTGCTTTACAAATATTATCTTATTTGATTGAGAGAGTTGATTCCCTAGCATTCTCTAAGTAAACCATCATATCATCTGCAAAAAGTGATAGTTTTGTTTCCTCTTTGGCTATACTTTTTCCTTCAATTTCTTTTTCTTGTCATTTCTATAGCTGGCATTTCTAGTACAATATTGAATAGTAATGGTGATAATAGACATCCTTGCTTCAACCCAATCTCATTGTAAAAGCTCATCTCCACTACAGATAATGCTTGCTTTTGGTTTTATATGCTGTTAGTTTTATATAGTACTCATAATTTTAGGGAAGTTCTTTTATTCATGTTTTCTAGTATTTTTTAAAACAGAAGCTTTTTCTGTATTTATCAAAGCAATTATATAATTTTATTGTTTTAGTTATTAATATGGTTATGATGCTTATAGTTTTTTTTAATATTGAATTAGCTCTATATTCCTTATATAAATCCAAACTGGTCATAGAGTATGGTCCTTGTGATATATTGTAGTAATCTCCATGCTAATAGTTTATTTAATATTTTTGCATCAATATTCATTGATTTATAGAAATTGCTCTATAGTTTTCTTTCTCTGTTTTGACTTTCCCTGGTTTAGGTATCCATACTTTATTTTTGTCATAGGAGGAATGTGGTAGGACCATCTTTTTATTTTCCCAAATAGCATATGTAGTATAGGAATTAATTGTTCCTTAAATGTGTAGTAGAATTTGCCTGTAAATCCATCTGATCTTGGATTTTCCTTTTGCCTTAAGAAGTTCATTTGTGGCTTGTTTAATTTCTTTTTCTAAGATAGATTTATTTAAGTATTCTGTTTCCTGGTGCTCTGTCTCAGCTCCCTTTCTATCCTGAGGTTCAGGAGTGTTTCCAGACACTGCTGCCACCCTAAATGCCCCTGGCAAGTCCCACTCACACCATTATCCACAGACCTCTTTGTCTATCTCCCTAAGCTGCCCTGGGCTAAAAAAGTGACTCACTGTGACTTTCTTGATGAGAATTCAGTCTGGTGTCTTTTCTAAATTGTTGCGGAAGTGGTATGTTGGTGGAGATAATCCAAAATTCTTCCTCTTACTCTACCATCTTGACTTTGACCTACCATTGACTTTTAAACATAGAACACTTGCTAAATGAGAAGGTCAAAACAGCAATAATCATTTCATTTATTCATTACAATGCAAAAAGCAGAAATAAACACATTTACTCAACAGGAAGCAAAAGCAGAGATATCTAAACTATGTCCATCCATAAACGCAAGTCACATTCTCCTACCAATGTACACAATGTCTCTGGGGGACAGTGAGAAGGGAGGCATATAAGTAGGGAAACTCATGTGCTTAGGACAACTCATATCTATGTATGTGGTAAGCTTTGATGTCCTCAGTCCATTTAGAGAATAATCTGCTCTCTTTGACACCTAATAGTCAACTACTTCTTAGCTATTGGCTTCCCTTCTAGTCCTCATGAATCTCCTGCTGGGCAGAACCCCATTTCCTTGCAATTCTTGGGATGCTGAAGGAGCATCAAGTTCTTTTAGCAAAGTGCTGAGAAAGTGTGAAACTTTTAGCAAACTATGTTAGGATAACTCACAATAGTTATAAAGCCTCTCTTTTCTATTTCTCTCCTTTTGAGCTATAGAAAGCAGGAAAGGGAAAGACAAGAACCTGTTAGATGTTTCCCTTCTCAGTCTATAGATGACACTAGACATCTAAAAGCCTGGATAGCTTTTCAAATACCAAAGGACTCTTCTTTCCTCCAGTCATATTCAAGTATCTGTAAAGATTATATAACTATTATATAATTTATATATTTAGCTTTCTCAGATGACCCAGCCTTTCTTCAGCCAATCAGCTCTCAGCAAAGTACTGCTTCTCTTCCAATTAGCATGGCTCTCAGAAAAAAAAATCTACACAGCCTACCTCAGCTCTTGACAGCTTCTTTACTGTGTCTTTGGTAAGCAACCTCTCCCATAAGCTTTTATGTCTTCCTCTCCTCTTCTGTCTTCATCTGGTCATCTCTAATCCTGATTTCCAGCCACCTCAATTAGGGTATCTTCATAATAAGTGAGTATCTCTAACATAGGAAGCAAAACTCGCAAAAGCCACCTTTATGTTAAGTATGGCCAAACATGTAGTTTTGGACTTGATGTGTAGTTTATTAGCTATAGTCTTCAAAATTCTGAAAACAATCATATGTAAATATGACTGTGGACCACAATCAGCTATAGCCACCTTTAACTTGGTGCTCAGCCTTCAAACAGATCCTCTCAGTATATTTATCTGTGAAGCAGTTTTTTTTTCTTTCCCAAGTTTTCAGAAACATCTGTGTCTGTTCTTAACATTTTTATCAGAGAGGGTGTGTTTTGTTTTGAGTTGATTTTATCAATGTTTCTTACACAAATGTTCTTTTTTGCCCCTTTCAGCAACTAAAATGTCCATATAATAAAAGGATAGCACTTTATATCTTCCCATCAGTGAACGTTTTCAGTCCTCCAAAATTAAAACATTCAGGATAAGTGGGGATGTACTCTGGTGGGTGATTTTGCTTCATTTTATTGGGAACCAGGCCACCACGCCACTTCCTAGATAACTGCAAACCATGCTATCTGTACTCTGTCCACATTCCTTATTTGCCTCCAACTGGAGATTTTGCCCTGGGACTCTTGGTTCTCATAGGTGAACTTTTGCCTTATCTTGCCCAAATGAGTTTATCTAGATATTTCCAAACAATGCCAGCTATATACTTTCTTTATTTTCTTTATATGCTACTTTTCCGACATTAGAATGTAAGTACCATGTTAATAGATGTCTGGTTATTTCTGAATAGGAACAGAAAAGAGTATATATGCCTCTCAGCTATGCAAGGCACCTTTACAGAAATATACTATCTATAAATACCTCACCCAAAATGCAGAAAAGTAGCAATATTAAATATTATTTACTGATCAAAATGCAATAAAATTATATTTAATAATCTACTTTCTTTTGGCAAGGCAATGAGGGCTAAGTGATTTGCCCAGCATCACACAGCTAATAAGTGTCAAATGTCTGAGGTCAAATTTGAACTCAGATCCTCTTGACTCCAGGGCTGGTTCTCTATTCACTGTGTCACTTAGCTGCCCCTCAACAATCTACTTTTGAAGAAAAAAAAACTAATTAAAGATCAAAGAACTGAATTCTGAAAAACTGTTAGGTCAAAGAATAAATTATAGAAAACTAGAAAATTTCATTAAAGACAATAACAATGATAAGACAATGTGGCAAAACTTAGGGGATGCAGTTAGAGTACTTATTACAAGAAAATTGATATCTTTAAACGCTTTCATCAGCAAAAAAAGAGAAATAAGAAATCAGTTAATTAGGCTACAAAAAATTGAACAAATCATCCCATCAATTAAATAATAAGGTAGAAATTCTCAAAAAAAATCAACAGATTTAAAACAAAAAAAAATCCCATTGAATGGATTAAAAATAAGTTAGCTTGGGTTTTGAAAAAAATATATAGCAAATCCGATTTTTGAAAAAAGAAGGTAAAAGCAAACTGCTTATACCAAAAATGAAAAGTGAAAACTCACAACCACTGAAGAAGAAATAAGGGGAAACTATCAGAAATCGTTTTGCCCAAGTATATGCCAAAAATTGGGGCAGCTAGGTGGTGCACTGGGGGTAGTGCTGGAAGTGAAGTCAGAAAGACTCATCTTCCTAAGTTCAAATCTGGTCTCAAACACTTACTAGCTGTTTGACCCCAGACAAATCACTTAGCCTTGTTTGTGCAGTTTCCTTATCTATAAAATGAGCTGGAGAAGGAAATGGCAAACTACTCCAGTGTTTTTGCCCCAAAACCCCCCAAATGGGATCACAAAGCATCAGACGTGACTTAACAACAACAAATGCTAAAAAATTGATAACTTACAGAAAATGAATCCTTACAAAGATATAAAATGCTCAAATTAAAAAAGAAATTGCTTACCTATTATCCAATAATATAAAAGTAAATTAAATAATTTGTGAATGAATTCCCAAAGAGAAAAAGAAACAAGCAAACTAACTACAGGAGCAAGCAGTTTTACAAGTGCATTCTATCAAACATCCAAAGACCCACTAATTCCAATATCATGTAAACTGTTATGTTTACTACATAAAAATAATCTGTTTGCAAAAAAAAAAGGAAGAGAAAGCATCCTTAGAATCTCTTTCGAAGGTACAAATATGGTCATGATACTTAATCTAGGGAGAGTCAAAGCAGAGAAATAAAACTACCAGCATTTCTAATGAACATTGATGCAAATAGGATCTTAGAAAATAGGCTACGAAATATATTTAAAACATTATGCATCATCACCAGGATGAATTTAAATCAGGAAGGCAGTATTGGTTAATATTAGGAAAATCATAAGCTTAATTAACCATATTGATAACAAATTAAATAAAATCACATGATTATATCGATGAATAAAGGAAAGGCTTCTGACAAAATGTAACAATTTCTGGTTCTTTTTTCGAAAAGGAAAAATGAGATAATAAGTAGGCATTTCCTTACAATGGCAAATAGTGTGTCTAAAACCAAAAGCCATCACTATATGTAACAGAGATGAGCTAAAATTCTTTCCAATAATGTCAGAGGTGAAACAAAGATGCTGATTGTCAACACTGCTTTCTGACATTGTACTAGAAATACTGACTGTAGCAATAAGATAAGGAAAAGAAATTGAGGGAATTATCATAGGTAAAAAGAGAAACAAAATTCTACTTTTTGCAAGTCATATCATGGATATATCTGGAGAATACTAAAGAGCCAACTAAAATCAAGTGAAACAATAACTTTTGTGAACTTATAGGATATAAGATATATCTGCACATCATCAATATTTCCACATTTCCAATAAAAGCCAGCAGGAACAGAAATTCCATTTAAAATAACTACCAAATGCATAAAATACTTGGGAACCTACCTACAAAAATGCACACAAGAATTTTATAAACAAACTACAAAACACTGTTTAAAGATATTTTTATTGTCTTATTGGTATACCTAGCATTTCTAGCATTATATTAAAGAGCAGCAGTGATGATGGATAGCCATTCCTTGCACCCTTATTTCATTGGAAAATCTTCTAATTTTTCTTTTCTAATTTTTTTCTGGTCATTGTGTATAATCTTTGTCATTTTAGTTTCCTTGCTAATGTTTTGTTTAACATTTTTACATTAATATTCATTAAGGATGTTGGTCTATGGTTTTCTTTTTTTTTTTTTTGGAATTTCTTTGGTTTATGTATCAAGACCATATCTTGTGATAGAAGATATTTGGTAGGATTCCTTTTTGTGCTTTTTTTGAAAAGTGTTTATAACATTGGAATTAATTATTCTTTAAATGCTTGATAGAATTTGCTTGTGAATCTATCTCATCCTGACGTTTTCTGTCCCTCTCCTCTTGGAAGTTCATTTATGGCCTTGTCCCTTTCTTCCTCTGAAACTGAAACTTAAATTCTCTATTGTTCTGTGAATTTGAGTACTTTATGCTTTTATAAGTATTCATTTATTTCATTTATGTTGTTTGTTTCACTGGTACATGGTTGGTCTAAATAGTTCTAATGATATTCTTTACTTATTCATTTGTTATGAATCCTTTTTTCACCTTTGATGTAAGTAATTTGGTTTTCTTCTTTTTTCTTTTTAAAACAAATTAGCCAATAATTTATATATTGTATTTTTGAAAACAGCTCCTAGTTTTTTCTTTCAATTTTGTTAATCTCTTATTTGATGTTAAAGATTTCTATTCTGACTTTTAATTGGTGTTTTAAAGTTTGTTAGCTTTCTAATAATTTTGATTGTACTTTTAATTCATTGATCTAGTCTTTTTTTCTTAATAAAAGTGTTTTGAGATATAAAATTTCTCTTGAGAACTGCTTTGGTTGCAAACCCCAAAATTGGGAATATGTTGTCTCATTGTCAATATCTTTAATGAAATTATCTATCATTTCTATGATTTGTTCTTTATGCCCCCCCAATTCTTTAAGATTAAGTTATTTAGCCTTCAGTTGATTTTTTAATACTTCTTTCAGAGGCCACTTATTTAAGGTAATTTTCATTGCATTGTGGTTGGTAAGGGATATTTCTAATATTTTTGCTTTTCTGCATTTGTTTGTGGTATCAAAGACATGATAAATTTTGTAAAGGTACAAGTAAAATAATTATATATGTATGTATTTATAAAGTAGAAAATATGTTTGTAAAGTATAGCACAGCCATACTTCTTTCTATTTCCATTCAATAATTACCAAAGGTCTATCATATGTAATATTATTAAAATTTTATTGAGGTCCTTCTTTTTTTAAAAAAAATTAGTTTATTCCATGGCTGATAGGAGTAAATAGAGGTCTCTCCTATTATAGTTTTATTGTATATTTCTTCTTGTAATTAATTTAGTTTTTCTTTAAATATTTAGAAGGTATGCTATTTGTTTCATATGTTAAGTATTGAAATAAGTTTATTGTATATATTACCTTTCAATAGTTTTGCTTTGTCTCTTTTAGAGAAGTCTGTATTTGCCATTTTTGCTTTTGCCTTATTCAAAATTACAACCGTTCCCCTCACCCTTTTTTGCATCCAGCTAAGGCATAATAGATTTTGCTCCAACCCCTAATTTTAACTTACTGTGAGTCCTTATGCTTCAAGTGTGTTTTTTGTAAACAATATATTGCTGGATTTTGCTTTCTAATCTAGTCTGCTAACCTCTTTCATTTTATTACAGAGCTTATCCCATTCCCATTCACATTTATGATAGCTAATTGTTTATTTCAATCCCTTCTATTTTCTTGTACTTTTTCTTCTCTCTTCACCTCATTCCCTGTTTATTTCAAGTTGTTACCCTTTTTATTCACTTTGACTTTTTCTTTATTATCCTCCATGCTTGGAGTTTGGCTTATTACTGTCTCTTCTTGAATCTACCCTTTCCCTTTTACTTTCTTTCCCCATCTTATTTCTATCTATATCTCTGTTGAATTGAATGTTTCTACACCAAACTGTGAGTGTTCTGCCTTCCTCTGACCAGTTTCGATGAAAGTGGAATTCAACTGATGTTGCTCCTCATTCCCCAATTTCTTCTGTGTTTATGTTCAGTTTTATGTGTACACCCTAATTATGTGTGCTAAGAAGTTCCCTTTATTTCTTCCCATTTCTCCTAATAGGTCCTTTCCCTTATCTTCTCTTTTTAAAACATCTTCAAAACATAACAAAATGATTTATGGGTCTTCTATGTCCATTGATGGCTTCTCTGACCTTTTGTGATCTTAGGATTCTAAAAGTACTTTTTTTTTTTTTGATATTTTCACCTTCATTAGAATTAGAGAGAGTTCATCCTTACAAAGTCTCTTCTGATTGTTCACTTGTGTTTATCTATTTATTTTTCTCTTGACTCTCATGTTTATATTTCAAAGTACCCATTCAGCTTCAGTTTTTCTATTAGGAATGTTCAAAAGTCCTCTATTTCGCTGAATGTCTGGTTTTTTTTTCCCTGATAGGATTATCCTCAATTTTATTAGTTAAGTTGTTCTTAGATTCAGATGTTAATTAAATTATGTCTTTTGGAAGATCTTATTTGATATTCTTTACTCTTCTATAGTGATAGCTGCTAAAATTATGTGATATTGATTGTGGTTCCTTGATAATTGAATTCTTTCTGACTGTTTACAGTATTTTTAATACATCTGGAAGTTTTGGATGTTGGCTATGACATTCCTGGGAATTTGCATTTTTGGGTTTCTTTCAAAAGATGATCAGTTAATTCTTTCTATTTTTCATATCACCCTCTTGTCTGTGAAATTTTCTTTAACATTTTCTCAAAATATACTATCCAAGCTCTTCTTTTTTTGTCATGGATTTCAGGTAACCATATTATTTTTAAGTTATCTTCCTTGATCTCTTTTCCAAGTCTGTTGTTTTCAACATGAACTATATCACATGATCCTCTATTTTCTTAATCTTTTTATTTTTATTAATAACTCTTGCCTCCTGGAGACATTAATTTTTATTCAGTGTCTTCTGATTTTTAGGGAGTTTGCTACTAGGATAAGATATTATACCTCTTCTGTTAAAGTGTTTATCCTTTTTCCAAATCTCTTCTCTATGCTTCTCATTTTTTAAAGTGAAATCTTATTAAAACTTTTGCATAATTTCTTAGAAGAATTCTAATTGTTCTTGCAGTTAGGCGGCTCAGTGGATAAAGAACTGAATTTGGAGTCAAGAAGACCTGAATTCAAATCCATCCTCAGGCAATTACTAGCTGTCTGACCCTGGGCAAATCACAACCTCTGTTTGCCTTAATCCACTGGAAAAGGAAATGGTAAACCGCTCCATCATCTTTTCCAAGAAAACCTCATAAACAGTATGATTCACAAGGTTATGAAGAGTTGGACACAACTGAACAACTGAACAACAACAAATTGTTCTTGTGAGCAAATTGTTTTCCTTTAACTTGAGGTTTGGATTGTAGGTGTTTTTGAGTTACACTCTTTTGGGTTTGTGTCTTGATCTTCTCTAACATCTGTTTTTTTAAACTAATATTTGTTGCTGAAGTCTTTTCTTTAATACTTTATTAAATTTCCTGTTTCCCTCCTCTGGCTGAATAGATCTACTTGAAGCTTTTCTTGAAGGGGTGTGAAATGGTGGAAGGACTTTGAAAAAAAATTTTACCTCACTATTTTAATTTAATTTTACCTTAGCATTTCCCACAAGCAGCTAATGCCCACTACCTTCCTCCCTTTCCTCCAAAAAAAGTATTGGATAACCAAAAGTATTGATCAGCCAGTTCAGAGGCTTTCCCCTCTTCAAACTGAGGTTTTTTCCTTCCTCACCTTAGAGGTGTGTGTGTGTGTGTGTGTGTGGTGGTGGAGGCAGGGAGAGCAGCATTGATCTACATATGTGGATTGTTGTATGTACTTTCAGATAAGGTCACTGTATTGTTAGTTTTTCTTAATTGATTTACTTGGTTGCAAGAGAGATCTCTTGAAATGGAGGTTATCTGTAAATGTTTGTAACATAAAGACAAAATATGGCAATAAAACTTAAAGAACAAAAAAATCAGGGTAATAAGCATAGGCAAAAGTGAAAAAAGAGTATTACTTTTTGCAGATGAAATAATAACCCTAAAGAGTCAACTAAAATTAATTGAATAATTAATTCAGTGAAGTTTCAGGATATAAAATAAATTCATCTAAAAATCCAGCAAGAAGAGATAGAGAAATTCTATTCAGAATAACTACACAACATATAAACTATTTTGGAGTCTAACTCAGGAATTATATGAATACAATCACGAAATACTCTTGATAAAAATAGAGACTGACCTAAATAGCTAGAAAATTATTCATTGCTCCTGGGTGGGTCATACCAAAAACATGACAATTCTACCTAAATTAATTAACTTATTCAGTTTCATAGCAATAAAACTAGCAGAGGATTAGTTTTTATAGCTAGAAAAAATGAGGATGAAATTTATTTGGAGGAACAAAAGATCAAGAATCCCAAGAGAAATGGTGAAAAAAGAGTGAGGTAGAAGAGGGCATAGCAGTGTCAGATCTCAGAATATATTCCAAAGCAATAATAACCAAAAAGATTTATTATGGCTTAAAAACTTGAGGTTGTTCAGTAAAACAGATTAAGTAGACCCAAATAAATGCAGTAGTATATTCATTAATATTTCCTGCTAGGGGAGGTAAGAGCTCTTATTCAACAAAAAACTTTTGAGATAATTGGAGAATAGTCAGGCAGAAATTAGATATTAATCACCAATTCATAGCATATATCAAGACAAATGTCAAATAGATACATAACTTAGATACAAAAATTGACAACATAAAGAGCAAGGAAGAAATTGCCTTTTGGATTTATGGGAGGAAGAGTTCATTATAAAAGAAAAGATAGAGAGGATTGTAGAACATCAAGTGGACAATTTCGATTACATAAAATTTACAAGTTTTTGTACAAATAAAACAACCTCCCCAAATACAGCTTAAAATAGAAGGTAAGCAGGTAACTGAGAAAGAAGATCTTTTTAGCAAGTTCTATGATGAAAGTCTCATAGCCAAGATATATAAGAATAAGAACCATTCTCCAGTAGATAAATGATCAAAGAATATGAATAGACAGTTTTCAAAGGAAGAAAACCAAACCATTAACAATAATAGGAAAAAAATTACCCAAACCACTAATAATTAGAATGCTGGGAATAAAAATAATGCTGAGATTCCATCTCATTCCACATTCCCTTCCCAAATTCCTTTCCCTTTTTTATTCCCTTCTCTTTCCCTTTCCTATTTGCTTCCCTTCCCTTTCCTTATTTCCTTTCCTTCCTTTCTGGTCTTTTCACTTCCTTTCCCCTTTCCTTCCTTCCTTCCTTCCTTCCTTCCTTCCTTCCTTTCTTCCTTTCTTTCTTCCTTTCTTTCTTCCTTCCTTCCTTCCTTCCTTCCTTCCTTCCTTCCTTCCTTCCTTCCTTCCTTCCTTCCTTCCTTCCTTCCTTCCTTCTTTCCTTCTTCCTTCCTTCCTTCTTTTTCCTCTCTCTCTCTCTCTCTTTCTCTCTCTCTCTCTCTCTCTCTCTCTCTCTCTCTCTCTCTCTCTCTCATCTCTTTTTCTTTCAACAAGTCTTTGTTCTTTTGCAACGTGTAATAACTCTAGCCGTCCTGTTCTATAGTGGGACAGGCTTTCATTCCAAAGCTCTTGAAAACACCCCAAAATTCTTTTGTTTTGGTACTATGAAAGTTTCAGGAGAAAATTACAAGTCTAGTAGACTTCATTTCCTATTTCAAAGTCTTCATACAGAGAAATTCACACTGGGTACCAGTTTTGCATTACAAAGAACTGCACTTTGAGATCTATTTATTTATACTTCTTCCTGTATCCCATGCAGCTTTAGCCCACAGTCCTCACACCAGAGCCTCAAATGGAAATAGGATGGCAGATGAACACAATTTTGTCTGGTGAACCCCACTGAATGGTATAGACCGAGAGACTACCTCTTAAAATTATGAAAAGCTCTCCTTATGACAGAGCCAAACTCAGAATTTTCAGGACTATGCCTAGGTCATAGGATTTCCTTTTTCCCCATTACCTTTCTCTGGAGAGTAGACTTTCTCATTCTTCTTCTTTCTGGCTCATGGCAGAAGGAATAATGCTTTTTGTAATCTTAATTTTATTGATATCTTTTGTTTTTACTTCACCTTCATTTCCCAATGTATTTCAAACCAGTAAACTACCTAGCAAGCTACACTTATTAAGAAATAGCTTACTTTAAAAGAAAGAAAATAACAATGATTTGGCAAAACTAACTTATAAATCAACTATATCATACAGTATATATGATATTCCACACTCTTAGTACCCCTGTTATATGAAGAAGGAAGGAAGATATGTTTTCTCTATTTTTCTCCCAGAAAAACCTTTGTCATTATAATACTAATGTGTTCAGCTTCATGTTTTTCATTTTTCCTATTTGAATTCTTCTAGTTTTTTTCTTGTGGAGAAAGAATATTCCTTTAAAATCAGGTATGAGAATTTATTTAGTCACAAAAAGTGATTCCATAAATATTCTGATATGTCTGTGTCTGTATCTATATATGTCTGTGTATAGCTACATCTCTATATATTTCTATACCTATATCTGTCTTGCTTTTCTTTCTCTTCTGATGTCTTACTTCTATATGCCTACCAGGCAGATCAAACTTTAGACCATTTTTGCATAATTCCAAATTCATTTCCACAATAGCTCAATGAACAAAGTATTGGTCTGCCTGTTTTTCCATAGCCTTTTTACCTTTTATCATCTTTGTCAGTTTCAGAGTATGAAGGGTCATTTCCATTTACAATTCTCTTAATATTAGTGGTTTGGATCAACCTTTCAAATACTGTTAACAACTTGCAATTAGAAAAAGTCATATTAAGTCAGTTTATCAAAGAAAGAAGAATTTTATGATTGGCCAGCATAGAAAAGGAATGAAGTCAGACCAGAGACCTTGAAACAGAATTCTCTTATTAGAAAATTCAACTGGCTCTCTCTGTATCTATCTTTTTTTGTTCTTGGTGAGACGAATGGGATTAAATGACCTGCCTGTGGTCGCACAGGTAGTAAATGTTTGTAACATAGGTTACATGAGGTCACGTTTGAATTCAGGTCCTCACGACTCCAGGGCTGGTGCTCTATCCACTATTCCATCTAGTTGTTCTTCTCTATATCACTTGTCTAGCAGATGCTCATGATTTTGCACATATTTTCTTGAATCCAACTTTTACTTCCTCTTTTTTTCTAAACCCTATGTGGGCTACTTAAACTCCAACTGCCTGATACTTATCATTCTGAAACAATACAGTTCCCTAAACTCCTTTTATGGAAACATTGGATTTGTGGAATCCCTCTACACTTTCCCCTTCGTGTGTGATACTCATCCTTAAGTAGAATTTAGTGTTGTCTCTGAGAATCCCAGAGCAGATGTCTGAGAAATACTTAATGAAACAAAAAAAGAAAAGAAAAAAAGGAAATAGAACTCGGCAGATGCCTGCCTGAAAGAACGGGGGGAGAGATGGCTGGACACCAAGGGTTATTAATAACACTGTACTTTGATCATGCCTTTCATCTGAGTATCTCAAAGTGCTATGCTGCTATTTCAGTAATCCAGGAGTTATTTTCTTGGATAGACTCTTTAAAGCCAACAGGTCGTTTTGAATGTTGAGTTGTTTGACTGTTTCATTCTGTTTTGATTGTTCTCAAGGGAAGATGATTTTGATTTGCAAATCATATGTTATTTCTTAAAACAATGGATAAAGCTATGCCTTTGCTCATACTAATTTGAGTTCATGCAGAGAATGAATTGCTTCTGTCAAACGCACAGAACCAGCGGGAAAAAGGGAGGGGTTGTGTCTTACTGACTCATCACATCTTTTGCCCCAAAGAGGAAGATCAGAGTGTGTTTTGCATCTTGAATGAATGACCATGACTTGTTCCTCTGCTTAGTTCCAAACCACGTAGATAAGCAGGAGCCTCTTTGACGCTGCCTAACAAAGCAGAGATTCAGGAGGAAGAGAGCTCTGCTGCCAGGCCTGAAACCACAGCAAAGACGATGCGACAGAAGGGTCAGGGATGCACCTGCAAGGCCTCGGCAGCCGCCTGCAAATTTTCTCCAGGGCTCAGCATGCCGAGTGTTCTTTGGCCTCCAAGGCCTGCAGGGTGGACTAACGAGGAATGTGTCTGCAGCTGTCAGGAGCCTCTGTGCTGGAAAGTCCTTTCTGGCTGATACTTTTTCTACTTTAGTTTTCTTCTCTCTCTCTTTCTTTTTTTAAACCATGAAGTCAGAGGTTTTTCCTTTCCCAGAAATTACAGATGTATGATTTTACCAGCCACCTCCACCAGGTGGCAGCATAGAGAGCACATCTGTGGTGTTCATGGATTCACAGCTTCCCAGTCCATTTTTCTCTGAAACTCTAAATTTCCCCACCTTAGCAAGTGCAGCAAGATACTAGATTTAAGGTTGGAAGGAACTTTAGAAGCCATGTAGTCCATGCCACTCATTTTATAGATGAGCAAAAGAGGTAAGGGACTTCCCCAAAAGTACAGAGGCAGAACAAAGATTTGAACCCAGATATTCTGACTCCAAATCCAATGCTTGTTCCACTGTTATGCAGTAAATAAATGTCCCTTCCAAGTCCTAATTTTCTTGACCCCAAAGCATGAATGTCATTTAAAAATATTTTTAATTTATGGAATAAAACGAGCATTTCCATAACATGGTACGATAAAAAAAAGATGATTGTACACAAAACCGCAAATCTACTATGCTACTCCTTTCAAATATATGTCACGTGTTTTTGAGATAGCTTATTGGAATGGGAGGGCTGTTGTGATCATAAAAAGTATTAAACTTTTAAATCAGTACAACAAGACCTAAGGTTCGGTTTAATTTGTGATGAATACAATCACACAGCAAATTGATATAATCAAAGGACTTAAAGTTAGAAGATTAGAAGGGACCTCAGGAGTAATCTAGCCCAATTCCCTCATTTTATAGATAAATAACAGAGGCCAAGAGAAGGGAAGTGACTGGTACAAGATTACTTTGGTAGTCAGTAATGGAGTTCAGATTAAAAATCAGAATGTCCTTCCCAAAATCCAGTCTTCTTTTCCTTACACTCCACTCATTTCATTTGCCTTGCTTTTGTTTTCTGTGTAGTAAGTCTTTTTTCCTGCATTTTAAAAGTTTGACATCTCTGGTTTTTAGATCACTTTCACTCCTAAATATATTCTTCTTTCCTTCCCTACCCAAAAGCCAACCCTTGTATCACAGAAGAAAAACAATAAAGGGGAAACAAAAAGCAGTTTAACGGAACCCACTAATATATAGAGCAAGTTTGATGGTATATGCAATATTTCATACTCCCATTCCCTCACTTCTGTGAATAAGGGAGGGAGGGAGCTACATTTTCTCAACTCTTCTACAGGACCAAGCTCGGCGATTATAGTTACAAAGCATTCAGTTTTAGGATTTTGTCGATTTCATTGATATCGTTGTAGTTATTGAGTATATGATTTTTCTGGTTCTATTTACTCTTCATCAGCTCCTATAAGTCTTCCCATATTTTTCCTAATGATTTTTATTCATTGTTTCTTACAGAACAGTAATGTTTCACTTCAATCATGTACCACAATTTGTTCAGCCATTTTCAAATCAATTTTGTCATTTTTCTACAAAAGATTAGCTGACCTTCCCCTGTAACTTTTTCATTTTAAACTATGATATTCTGTGATTTATGGTGGAACGCAAAGGGGAAATACATGATTACATAATAATCAACCCTAAAGTACCTATTAATCTATTAGGAGATACCCTCAAGATGAACCAAAAACTCAAAGGTCAGTTCTCTACCCAACCACAGAGTGAATTAACTCGATTAAAGTCACAGAGGTCATAAGATTTTATTGAGTTAGAGGGGCACCAAGGACAAATGATGAGGATGAAACCAGTAGAGTGTGTATGCTACTAGACTCAGTTACGTCTTAGTGCATTTTCTCACAATATTCTTAATTCCGCTGCCCCCCAATGCCCCACTTTTCCTTTATTCTTTTCCAAATCCTTTTCATCCTTCAATCTCCAACTTAAATAGCACTAATGAATCCACACTTCATCTCCTGGTTCCTCAGCTTCCTCATTTGTAAAATGAAGAGGATAGATTCAAAGATCTTTAAGATCTCTTCCAGTTCTTCAGTCCTATGATCTGTGCAGCTTTACCCCAACTCAAAGAGGGGGAAAACCCTCTCTTCTCCATCTTATTTACAAATTTCTTAACAGTAGTTTATATTTGTTGTATCCATTTGTTCAACATCTCTGTAATAAAGACTATCCATCTAATCCATTTATAGAACACTTTGAAATTTAAAAAGCACTTTATATATCACGTCTTTGATTCTTATAAGAACTCTGAGAGGTAGGTCCTGCAGGTATACTTAGCCTCATTTTATGGATAAATAAACTGAGATAAAGAGACAATAAGTGACTTGACCATCATTACAAAGCCAGTGAATACAATGTTCAGATTCAGTTCTTTCCTACCTATAAGTGAACACTTTCCACTATATTACATGGTCCCCATTTCCTTGCCATCCACTTTTGCCTTAACATACTGCAGTCAGGATCATGCCCGCCATACTCTACTGAACTCATTCTCTCCATTAATCTATCCTAATGACCTTTGTTCAGTTCTTATTCTTCTTATATTTCATATTACTCAGTGACTCCAATCTATATTGCTCAGAACTCTCTTCTTCCTATGACACTATACTCTCTTGCTTCTCTTCCTATTTCCTACCTCTCTCCACTCCTTAATTTCCTTTACTAAATTAACTTTTTTCTTTTAACCCCCAAATTCAAGCATACTACATGGACCAGTGTTTGTTTTTTTTTCTTTAACTTCATCTTTGATCTTCTCTTTCAGAGTCTCTTCCACTCATGAAATCACAGGATATGACAAATGGAAGGAATCCAGAGATCATTTAGTCCAATCACTCACACATAAATCTTGATAATATCCCAGAGAAGCGTTCCTCTTGCTTTTGCTTGAAAGCTTCCAATAATGGGAATACACTCAATCCTAGGGGAACATATTCTGCTTTAGACAGCTTGTGAAGTTTTTAAAATTCCATCTTACATCCCATAGAAGTCTATCCTTCAGAATTTTATGCCCATTGCTTTTAGTTCTGCTCTCTGGGGTTGATACAAGTCTAAAACCATCATCATTTCCCCTAAGACTCTTAGGGCTAATCATCACTAGTTCCCTTAACCAATTTTCCTGAGGCATGTTTTAAGTCCCCTCACTACCTCTGAACATGCTCCACCATGCCTCAAAAAGCATGAAGACAGTGTCCCAGAAATGGTCTGGCAAGAGCAGAATACTCTTGGGCCATGATTTCTCTCATTCTTGATAATTAATTTGGGACATAAAATTTAATATTTCTATGATATAGTCATGATCTCACTAATGTGAGTGCTTCTTTCATGAGCATTATATCCCATCCTTGACTTCTCATCTTCCTCTCGTCTCCTGCATTTCTTGTCTATATCCTAGCATAATCATAGATTCTCAAATTGGAAGGGACTTTAGAGGTCATCTAGATCAACCATACTTGATAAGAATGCCCTGTATAACATACCTAGGAAGCAGTACGGATAGTCTTGACTTGGAGACCCGATTGTCTTTATTCGAAGACCTTCAGTGAAGGGGAAGCCATTGCCTCCCAAGGCAGGCCATCCCACTTTGGGATAGTTCTAATTAGCAGAAAATTTTTCCTGACATTAAGCCCTCTTTGCGATTTCTACTAAGTGCTACTAATTTTATCTTCTGCAACTAAGCAAAAAAAGTTTAATTCCTCTTTCAAGTGATAGCCCTTCAAATTACTCACCTTTTTCATGAGACAGCCTGGTGTTACGGAAAGAATTAGGACCCGAGTTCAAATCCCAGCTCTACCACTTACTATTAATGAGTTCTTAGGCAAATCGTTTAACTTCTCGACCTCACTTTCCTCATCTGTAAAAATAAGGGTGTCAGACTATATGGCTTTTAAGATGCCTTCCAAATCTAGGTCTATGATGCTATATCTTTACCTAAATCTTTTCTTCTCCAAGCTAAACATTTCCAGCTCCTTAAACCAATTCTCATACTATGTGATCTCAAGGTCATTTACCATACAAATTATCTCCTTTAGCATACTCTCCAGGTTATCAGTCTCATTCTTAAAATGCGCATAGAACTCAACAAAATACTCCATATTTGATCTGATTGTGACCTAGAAGAGTGGTATTATCACCTTCCTAGTCCTAGACACTATGCCTTTTTAATGTAGCTTTTGATCACAGAGAAGAGGAACCCAATTTCTGGGAAGGCTTCTAGGTATTTTTAACGTTTTGTGGGTACCAGTATTGCATTTGGGCTCTTCATATGTTAAACCTTCCTATGCATGATCATCCTACCTCCATTTCCATTTATACAATTCCTGTACGAAAACTTTTATACAATTTCTTACATGCAAACTATTTTGGGAGTATGGAACAAAGTGAGTTATTCTCACCATGTATTTCCCGACTGATTTTGACGTCTCCTGTAATTTCTATTCTTTGTTGATTCAAAGAATAACAAAACTGGAAGGAACTTTAGAGACCAACTAGTCCAACCAATCCTCTGATTTTACGGATGAGGAGGAAACAGTGGTCCAGAGAAAAGGGATTGCTCCGAGGTCACACAATAAGAACCAGAATCAGGACTTGAACATAGGTCTCTTACATTCTTGTCTAGTGTCTCCTCTGCTACAGCTTACAAATATCATTTGTGTCTGGTGCTTGTTCACAGTAGCACTTCAGGAATGACATTAAAATCCTCTATGAGCTTATAAAATGCTGAGACTACAAACAAAAGCTTTAGAAAAGAAATCTAAGAATCCAGTGCTTGGAAATATCTGACCAATTGGTCACCGTAGGAGTGAGAGGACTTTCCCCTGGCCTTTTTGCAGCCTAAGTATCACCTTTTACCTTTCTTTCCCCTTTATTCTCTAAGGGGAAAAGTGTGGCTACTAATTGCTCAGCTAATTGTGAGAGGTGTGATTGGAAACTATGTGAATTGAGGTCAGAGGCTGGTTGTTTTTGGGTGGAGGGTCAGAACTGAATGAGTCCAAGTTCCCTAGCTATCCCTGGTGCCCCCACTCACTCACCAGGCCCTCCTTTACTGCCTCCCTTCCTGACACAGCAGGGCTGTAACTATGGACTGACTCGACCTAAAGTAGATGCAGATTGTCCAGAGAATCAAACAGTCCAGATGTAACCCATGGGATATCCTGAGCAGGGAAATACAACGTGGGCTCTGGTCCAAAGGCAAGAAATTACCACATTTGGAAAAGAAACCCTTTGAGAGTAGTTATAAACAAATTATTTTTTATTACCACAAAAAATTATTGAGTTGGGAGCATCAAACAAATCTGAAATGATAGTCATATTTAAACTAGGAGAAAATGGATAGCCATAGGAAGAAAAGTCCCAAAGAAAACAGAGTATTTTGCTTAACCTGGGTTCAGCCCAATCCTGGCTCAATCTGAGATCCATCAGCCCTCAATTAAGAAAAATAACCTTTGGTACTAATCCTACTTCAAATGCTGCACTTGCCTTTGTTCATCAGCTTCCTGTTTCCTGAAAGTCTTTTTGTTCACTTCTCCAGGCTTCAAAGGGAGCTCTGGGTACTGAATGGTTCTGAAGTCTTGAAGAGAAGAACATCTCTATGAATCCTTCTCTGACCCCTACTTCCCAGATGAAAGAGATCTCTCTTGGCTTTAAATTTTCCTAGAACATTTTATCTAGATCATGGATTCACAACTTTTTGTATGTATTATGGGCTCTTTTAGTGGTCTTTGAAGTCTGTGGACCCCTTCTCAGAATAATGTTTTAAATGCTTAAAATAAATAGGATTTAAAAGGAAATAAATTATTCTGAAACAGTTATATATTTTTTTTTCCAAAACAATTCCATGGACAACAAGTTAAGGACGCCTGGTCTAGATCTTTTCTTTGTTCCTATCACTACCTAGAATCCTACTGTAGACTTATAACCAGACCCCTTCTCCCCAATAACCTAAATGATACTGTAAGCTCCATGAGGAAAGGCCCTATGTCATTTGCCATCATTCTATCCCCAATCTCTAGTATAACACCTACCACTTTTTAAATTCTTAATAAATGATTATTTAATTGAATTTGTTGGCTCATTTTTGTTTCTTCATTCCATTCCAATCAACCAAGAAACATTTATTAGGCTCCTACTTTGTACCAGGCATAGGGATACAAAATCAAAAATTAAATAGTCCCTACCCTTAAGGATATTATGTTTTATTGGGGAAGACAGCACATATAAGTGTAATTATAACAAAATGCACACAAAATAAATCAAGTTAATTGTAGAAGGCAACAGCAGCTGTGTGGATCAGGAATGATTCCTCATGTCTCTATATCCCCTATGAATAGCACAAAGGCCCAGAACATAGTCGGCAGCTAATAAATGCTTGTTGATTTATTTAGGTAGTATACCTCCATTATGGCCTCTTGTACCCTAGACATATCTATTTTAAAAAAGCAATAAGTTTTATTTTTCCCCAATTACATGCTCGGAAAATTTTTTTTAACATTTTTAAAAAAAGTTTTGAGTTCTAAATTCTATCCCTCCTTTCCTCTCCTCCTCACTCCCTGAGATGGTAAGCAATTGTATATAGGTTATACATGTGCAACCATGTAAAGCATCTCCATATTAGTTATTTTTGTACAGAAAGACTCAAATAAAAGAAAAAGAATGAAAGTGAAAATAGCATGTCTCAGTCTGTATTCAAACAACAGCAATTCTTTCTTTGGAGGTAGATAGTATGCTTCATCATTAGTCCTTTGGGATTGTCTTGGATCATTGTATTAAAAACAATACTTAAAGTGCAATTTCCCTATCCATGTAGGTGGCATAGTGTATAAAGCCATGGACCTGAAGTCAGGATGAACTGAGTTTAAATTCAACCTGACACTTCCTAGCCTTGGTGTTGGATCTCCTTCTCATATCCCTTCTAGAACAAGGAGGACTGTTTAAGCTTTAAGTTTTGGAGGGTCTAAAAGATGCTCAAATTCCCATCTTTCCATCAGTGTCCTGGATTCACACTTAGATTGTGTGATGGCAGTGTTTGCATTGGGAGTCAAGAATATACTATTCAAGGATTTAATATGCTTAATGAAAAATTCTTGAACACCATACAAGTGGGAGAAAAGGACTTCCAACAAGCAGGAGCTGTGAATTGCTAATTAACATAAAATTATGAAATAGGAACAGGCACACTTGGTTCTTCGAGCACTTGCTGGGAAAGACCATGATTGGCAGTGGGAAATGGGGCAGCTATCGCAGTTTAAAGCCACCACTAGCACTAGATAAGGGCAAACCACAAAGGAAATACAAAGATGACCAATGAAAAGTGGCAATACAGAGGCAGACAATGCAGGGATGGGGAAAATGGGATGGTAAAGTGAGGCAGGCAGTCTGAGGAAGAGGGATGGAGAAGGGATGTAACTTATTTAATCATGGATTGGAGTTGGGATGTTCAGGGAGCACAGACCCTTAGGAGTTGGAAGATTGCTTGAGGGACAGGAGTTTGAGGCTTCATTTTTATTTTTATTTTTGGAGGGAGACAGACTAACTCCTATCTGTGCCACCTTGGGGTTAGTTCATTAACAAATCCAAATCATCTCAAAGTTATCAGTAAAACTTCAAAGTCATCATCTCAAAATTATTAGCACTTTTTTTGATGTTCTGCAGATCTGGAGCTGTGGAGGTCTGGATTTTGTCTGGAATTCACATATCACAGGACCAGAACTTTGACAAGCAGTGCCTACATGATTTCTCCTGATTCAATACATATTACTAGGATGTGAATTTTGGTTAATATATGATATAATTTGCCAAATTATGCTCCTTTGATCTGTCGGTTGGTTTGGACATTGCTTCCAGATTCCTCTTTATAATCTCACTTCTTGCTAATGCCCCTTTTATAAAATTTACTGTACTTATTAGGAGGGGGTAGGGAATCTTCAGGGGAACCAGAACAAGATGCAATTTTAACACAATCTGTGTTACCTTTTTGCTACATGTGCTCTCTAACCTTGAGCCAATTTTTCTCCTGGACTTTGTATGAACTTGTAGGAAAGTGTGTCACAGATTTTGGAGGGAAGTTCTATACTAATTGTTCTTATTGTGCCACCTTGGTAAATACCCCCTTTCTAGAAAGGGAAAATAATTGAACTTCTCTCCCAGTGTTATTGTAAGATATTTAAGATTTCTCAAATGAGATCTCTTATTTAAAGCCCTATTTTAATGCCATATATCATTATTGTTCAATTTTTAACCATTCACAAACCAACATTTCATGAAGATGGGAATGGTGTTAACTTTAATATTCCTTTTTCTCTCACTCCAGGACAATTCCTCTGACAAAACCTTGGAGAACATCTTCTACTGTAACAAAATTGGTTAATTTGATTTTCATCTTCTTCCTCTATTCCCTATTCACTGTCTTGAGGAGATTCTAAGCAGTAGTGAAATCACCAGAAGTAGAGACACAAAAAAAGAAGACCCAAGAGATAATACAAGCAAGGGACCAAGTACCTCTCTGACCCTACCATCTTATGTAAACAATCACAAGTTATAGATCTGCTTAGATATTAATAATTGGCTAGCTGGCAATATGACATGTAAACTAGATGAAAAGTGAACATAAGCTCTTCGAAGGAAAGGACTGCTTTGCTTTTGTCTTTGGGTCCATAGTACTCAGTTGCAGTATCTGAAATATGGTAGGTTTTTAATAATAATAAATGCCTTTGATTGGCCGATTAATTAAACAGAAAACTACATCACAAGTCAATGTTATTCAGAGTATAGACAGTTAAGTGTTGTGGGATTAAGATTTTAAAATATACCCAGATGGCATGAGTAGCTAAGAGGTGATTAGAGCTCTAAATTGACCTTGGGTTAGAAAGTCAAGAAACTTGAGCACACATTCCATATATGAGGCTAGTGAGACACCATTGCCAAATGCTTAATAGAATTATTTTGGCATAAATTCCACATTATTTTATAATGTGGAAAATTAAACCATGCCTTCTTAGTTGTGTTAATATTTATTCACCAGTCTGATCCTGATTTGATTTTCTATATGAAAGTGATAAAAATCGATTTGCTACCATACCATGGAAATTAAAACTAATCAAATTTAAAATAACTATACTATTGAGATTGGTTAAAGTAATAGTAATAGCTCACATTGGCATGGTTGGTAAGACCTGGTGAAGAGAAAATAGAGAGCAGAAGGATAATACAACTGGGCTGGACTTATGGGCAGCATTTTGGACACTGGGCAACATTGTAAGTACTGGAATCAGGGAGTGAAAAAAGGATAATCCTGTGAAGCAGTTCAGGAAGGACCAATGTAGCCCTTCACTTTCTTTAATTTTGTTGTTTTGATAAGGGTCCATCCACTTTGCTGTAAGGATGAAGGGGTGGGAGTTGTGCTGGGAAGCTAAAGTTTGTAACCCTGGACAAGCAGGTTAATCAAGGCTGGACTGTTGTAAGCCAGGAAGCTATGATGTAGACCTGGGACAGCTTGAGTTAACTTCAATTCCACGTGGAATGAACTGAAACCTAGCCATCACCCACCCTGGGCAAGAAGTATATAAAGAATGACTCCATGCATTTAGCAGGGGTTTTTTGAGACCACAAGGAACTCTTTGGAGGCTATTTTTACCTAGGGATAATCAAGTACATACATACACACACATACACACACACACATACTATATGTATGTGCATGTATATGTGTATATTACTATGTGTGTACTACTATGGTAATTATCTTACTATATATACATATGTGTGTATGTATATATATCAAACATATATATATATATATATATATATATATATATAATTAGTAAGATAATTATCTCAGTCTTCAGACTCTGAATGATCCCTTCATGACCAGACCTGGGCAAAACTGAAGGGTCAGTATGATCTTCAATGCAATGAGTCTCTCCCCTTGTATGCCACCATTCTTCTAGCTCAGTGGAGCCCCTATCCAAATCAGGCCCCCAAGCTCCCTGTCCTTTCCTCTTTAGATGCCACTCTCAATTAAAATTTAATCTAAAACTTCTTTCAACCTCAGGAGTAAATCACCAATGACAGTTTAAAGTGTTGTCAGCTCTCAGGAGTATTTGCATTTTAATCGAATCCAAGCCTTTAGCTAAAGGAATAAAACCCTGATGGTAGAATTTCAGGTATCTTTAAGTAGAGAAGAAAGAAATATTTGGGAATTGGGATCTTTTGGGTGCCGCTGACTTCAGCCACACCATATGAAACTGAGTCTTTATGCAACCTTGCCCTGGTCCTACATAGAGTGGTATGTGTCTGATTGGATTATAAACTCCTGGAAAAGTTGGCACTATGACTGTATCATACCTTTTCTCTAGTACATAACAGAGTACCTTATGCCATTAACTGTGTGATAGAGTGTACTGCTCTTAAGAGTTGGCATAACTGTATTGGCATCCCAGTGACAAGCAAATCACGTAACTTCTCTGAGCCTCAGCTTCCTCATATGAAAAAGAGAATGATACTTATGCCTCTCAGAAAGGTTATGAGGAAGTGCTTTACAAACTAGACATGTAAAGTTTTATTATTAATTTTAGTTACTCATTGAAGTGGTAAGGAGAACTTGCGATAGAGGAGAGAAGGCTAGATGTGGATTTGAAAGAATTGTGTTCAAATCCTGCCTTTGACATTTTCTAGTTATAAATCCTGGGTGAGTCATTTTAACCTCTACATCCCACAAGCAACTCCTTAGAACTTATTTGCTAAGTCAGGGACAAATGAAAGGAAGCATGATCTAATAAAAAGAATACCGGGATAGGGAGGGGAGAGAGGAAACAATCGTTTAAAAAAACATTTACTGTGTGCCAGGCACTGTGCAAAGCACTTTCACAAATATTATCTCATTTGATGCTCAGGCAAGTTGCAGTTATTATTATCCTCATTTTACAGTTGAGGAAACTGAGTCACAGGTTAAGTGACTTGCTGGGTGTTATATAGCTTGTAAGTATCTGAGGCTGTATTTGAACTCAGTTTTTCCTGGCAGGGTTCTAGTACTATCTCTTTCACTTAATAGTTGTATGGCCTCAAAGAAGTCATTTTCACTTCATTTGCCATACCTATAAAATGGAGGTTGGATATGTATATGTAAGTATGCATATATGTATATATGTACATATATGTATGTGTATGTAGGTATATATGTGTATATGTATATACACATATGCACACATGTATGTATATATACAGACACATGTGTCTGTATATATACACATATATGTAATTTATATAGCTATAAGCACTTTAAGGTTTGTGAAGTACTTTACATATTATCTCATTTCATTTTCACAATAACCCTGGGAGGCAAATGTTCTCATTGCCTCCATTTTATAGATGAAGAAACTGAGTCACAGAGAAGGTAAGTGTTTTGACCAGGTCATATAGCTAGTAAGCGTCTAAGGCCAAATTTGAATTCAGATCTTCCCGACTCTAGGCCCAGCTTTCTGTGGATTATATTGCACAGCTGCCTGTAATCAGGGTTCCCATTTAGTTCAAAATTTCCCTGGTTCAATGAATGCTTTTGAGGATAGTGATGGTAATACCTTTGTACAAGTTAATCATTTCTCTCTCTTTTTTTTTTTAGCTTGCTTGAGCAGTCCTATAAAACAAAATTAGAAAAAGGGAGGTCCATTCACTTGAGACTGATTCTTTGTGTTAGACTAAGAATCTGTCTTTAGCTATGGAGTATGGAGCGCGGTTAGTCTTGAGCAGATGAGCAGGAAGAAGAAACTAGACCACTTTTCATGGGTTGCACTTCTATACTTCCACTTTGGTCTATAAAAAGGTGGAAAGTTCAGGCCACCTCAGAGGTCACTCATCAGATCAATTCTAATTTCCAACAGTTTACCATCTAGACTGAGGAAGAAATGCTGACATACATGAAATTGTTAGAAATACACAAAACAAAATGTAACCCAATATCCAAATGTGTGGCACAAAGTAGCAAAGAACTTGAAACAAAGTAGATTCCCACCAACTGGGGAATGACAAAAAAAAATCATGGTACATGAATTTCAGTATTACCATAAGAAAAGGGGACATAGAAGAATTCAGAAAAGCATGAGAAGACTGATTTGAACTGATGCAGAATAAGTAGAACCTTGAAAACAATATACAGTATACAATAATGGCCACAATGTAAATAGAAATAATTCCCCAAACAAACAATTGCTGTGAATTATAATAACCAAGTTTTGCCCCAGAGAGGAGTTGATAAAATATATCTCCCTTTCTTTGTAGAGGTGTGTGTGTATGTGTGTGTGTGTGTGTGTGTGAGAGAGAGAGTGTGTGTGTGTGTAATATTACATAAACCATCAATGGGTTAATATGATTTTTGGTTTTGCTTTCTGCTCTCCCCACCCTCTTTGTCTTTCTTCTCCTCCTTCCTCTTTCTCTTCTTCTCTCTTCCTCTCTCTTCCTCTCTCCATCCTTCCATGCATCTCCCCCTTCCACTATTCTTCATTTCAAGGGATGGCTTGAAGAGTTCTGAACATTGGGGAATACATGATTGTTTCTTCTGGGGCACTCTTCCCGGAAGCATAACAGTAACTATATCTGTGTTCTGGTACAAAGTTCCCCACCCATTTGAGCACACCCAGGGCGTGGTGACACCATCTGCTTTTAGGTGGCCAGCAGGTTTTATAGGGCTTTTGGCTTTGTTTTTTTAAACAATTTCATAATGCGAAGCAGAAATTGGTTAAGAAAAATGTGCATTTGGTTGTTTCTGTGTCTGAATTCAAATTTCTACATGGGCACAGTTGCCCTTTGACTTTTATTCCTCATTCTCCATATTCACATTATTGTCTCTTAGTCTGTTTCTGTTTAGTTTTTTTTTAATTGTCTTTCACTCATAACCCTCCACTTTTCCATCCTTTCTTCTTGGCATTGTTTTGTTACACAAGCAGGAACTTCCCTCCAATTCCTTTTGGCTTTTTCTCCTGTTATTCCATCCATTATCCACTTTTGTCTTCCTTATCTTTCTTCCTGCCTTTACCATGTACCAGTAACTACTTTCAGTCTTCTTCCAATTATTTCTATGAATTCCCTTTTCCTGTCCAAAGATCTGATTTTTTTCTTTCACTAACTTTTGACCTTTCTTCTTAGAAATTTTGGGAACTTGAGCATCCTCTTCAGACTCATGACTAGGGTGGGACCACCAGAATTTTGCCCTGGGGGGGGGGGAAATTTAGAGGAGGCTGACAGTATCATTTTGGGACATGCTACATTTACCAGCTGCTATACCTCTTGACTCTGGTTACTTCCTCTTCCTCACCAGCCTGACCACTTACTCTAAGCAAAAAATTGCTAGTTATTGCTTAGATTTTCCCTGAAAACAAAACAAAAACAAACCAAAAAAAGTTAAGCACTCTGTAACTTTCCCTTCAAATTACTTGCTCTCCCTTCTTTACAGTCACCTCTCAGGGTGATTTTCTCTTTATTGATTGGATTTGATTTGTCTCTATGTGGTTGGGCTGACTGGGTCGATCCACATTGGAATTGATGTGGGTAAAATATAAATCAGGATTTGAAAAAGTTAGGCCTTGGTACAGGAGGGAAAATAGAATGTGAGGGGAAAATGTGCAATTACAGCTTTCACAATATGATGAATGCAGGAAACAATAGGAAATTTGCTTTCAAAGCAAGCCTGTGTTAGACTGTGTTTATAGCCATTAATATAAACAAGGAAACCTAGTTACAGAACTCTCAGCATGAATTTGACATCATGTTTTTGTTACAGTTACTGAAAACTATGCATAATAATCAGAAGATTATTTGGTATTTAAATAAAAATGTGGAGTGAGTTATAGACTCACAAAAGATGCATTTAATTTTATGGCATCTCTTAAACCTATCCTCTTGAAGCAAGTACTCACTACTTACCCACTGGTGCCTAATTTTTGGTCATCACATCTCAAAGTTACTCAATTTAATAAAAGTAGAAGGTGAGGTCAACCCAGAAAGATATCACAGCCCTGCTAAGATTTTACATGCCCAAGGGGAGGGGGTTGACTCTGAAAGTAGGAATTACAAATGTTTTAAAATAATTAAAACCTGATTTGTTTTGCTCGATGTATGTGGCTTTCAAAATGTCTAATTATTTGCACAACTTAAAATGAGGAGAAAGTATGGTAACCTTGCTGAGCCAGGAGGGAGTTGTTTGAAATGGTTCAAGTTCTGTTTGGATTCATGGAGGGGTGTTTTAAAGAACTCTCAGGTTGCTATGGAGGATATTTTCTCAAATGATTAAATGCAAATAGTAAGTAAAAAATGCTAAAGGAAAGAAACTTTTCGAGGAAGAAAAAAAAAGCAGGGTGGGGAATAGGGAGGTGAAAGAGGGACTGTTTGGAAGTGATTTAACTCACTGCCTTGCCCTAGTTTGGGTCTCTTATGATCTGAAAAGTCTTTGTTGTGATGGAAAGCACTGGCAGGAAGATGGGGTTGTTGAAATAGCACATACAAACAGTATTAAATACCTCCAAAGAATCCATGGAGAAGCCAAGAAGAGCATATCACGTGCCATCGTAATTCCCTTCTATGTGGCCAGTGCTTCTCTTGTTTACCTAAGACGCTCAGGTTTTCTAATGCATGCTTGTGCACAGATACTTTGGACAAATACAGAAAGACTTATTCTTACTTCTTCCTCTCACTTTTGAAAAGTTGACACCAGAATTGACATCATAAAAACCACACCAATATTAGAGCTGCAATTTTGGGGATTTGTATTTTCAAAAAAATATTTCATTAATACTCTTTTTTATATTACTGTAATTTCCCACTATCACCTCCACCCCACTCACACACCCTGCCACAAGGACCTCCCAAGTAATAAATAAATATCCTTGATCAAGCTGCATCATCACATTTGTCACATCTGAAAATATTTGTCCCATTCTGCATCTCTAGTCCAAAACTTCTCTACCAAGGGTTGGGAAAAAAAGTTTTATAACTAGTCTTTGGAAGTCATGATTGAGGACTATATTGATCAAAATTCTGATTTTTTAAAAATAAATTTGACTTACATTAGGATTATTTCGCTTATTACTTGGGGGAAAGTACATATATGCAACATCTGGATTTGAGCCTCCTATCAGGAACAATTCAATTCCTTTGTGTTAATGACTTAGCCTGAAGAAAGGAAGATTTAGTGGGAAGGAGATAGTCCTCTTCAAAGGTCGGAAGGGCTATCACATGAACAAGGTTGGGGATAGGACACAAAGACTTTGTGGAATTATAGATGAAGAAATGGAAGGAACCTAATGTTCACCTAGTCCAATTTTCTCCTTTCACAGAGGAAGACAATCAGTCAGTCAACAATCATTTAGAAAGGGCATACTATGTGCTAGTTACTGTGCTAAGTATGGAAGAGGCAAAGAAAGACTAAGATAATCCCTGTCCTTAAGGAATTGATGTTCAAATGAAGGAGACAAACATGTCACCAACTATGTGTGTATGTAGTTGTACATAGGAGGTATTCTCAGGGGAAGGCAGTAGTGGTATGGGGGGAGGTGGAGGTGGATAGGAGACATCCTGCAGAAGGTCGGATTTAATCTGAGTCTTGAAGGAAGCCAGAGAAGTTGAGGCAAAGATGAGGAAGGAGAGTGTTAGAGGAAGTTCACAAAAGTTAAGTGCCTTATTAAATCTAGGTCCTTTGATTCCAGAGGTATACTCATTCCACCCTACCTCAGATTTATTCCATATGACTCTACAACTAGGTGAAATTATAGGTGAAGTTATAAGAAACTATATTTCAGCTTCATATAAGGAAGAATTTTCTAACTCAATTAGTCCAGGAATAGAATAGGCTTGCTCAAGAGGACATTTCTTCTGAGGTCTTTCCAGGACAGACTGCATGTGTGTATGTGTGTGTGTGTGTGTAAACACACATGTATACACATATGTGTGTATACACACATACATATATATACACATACAAAAATAAGGTTATCTACAAGCAAAATATTTATAGCAGCACTTTTTTCCCCCTCGGGTAGTAAAGAACTTTAAAAAAATAGATACCCATTGTTCAAGGAATGGTTAAACAAAGTGTGGTGGGTAGATGCAATAGAATATTACTGTGCTATATGAAATGACAAACATGATAAATACAAGGAAGCATGAAAAGACTTACATGAACTGATACAAAGTGAAGTAAGCAGAGCCAGGAAAATGACATACACAATAACTACAACAATTAAATGGACAGAACAACCATAAAACGATCACAACTGAATAATGCAATACAATTTAAAAACACATGGTTCCACAGAAGAGATATAAGAATTCACCTCTTCTTTTTCTATCCCCCCCACTCCTTTGCACAGTTCTAGATACATGGGTGTAAATCATTGCATATGATATCAGGCTTTTTCAAATATACCAATTAGTTTTGGTGAACTTTTAAATTTTTTTCCTTTTTTCTTTTGTTCATTCATTTTTAAAAAACAAAATCTTTCTGATAAAAGAATCTAAGTGATGTAAAAACATAACACATCAATAAAAAATCTATTTATATTTTATTATAAAATTTAAAATATCAGCAAACATGAAATTTGCATATTCAAAGAACGGAAAAGAAGCTAATATATTAAAGTGTGGATATCTATTATATATACATTTTTTAAAGTACATATTAAGTTTAGCAAATTAACAACATTGCCCCACTTGTCTATATACCCTTTTATACTTACATTCTCTTCTGTGTATTTTTACAGTGTTTTCATTAATGCTCTCTTCTTTCTTTTCTTTTTGCTTTTTACACCACTAATACCCACTCTTATATTCCCCTGATTCCTAAAACAAGTCCTATCACGTAACAAATAAAGGCAGTTTAGGGGGTCGATGCATCTTGTAGAAGATTGCAGTAGGTCATATCTTAGGCCCTTTTAGCATCCAGGTTCTATGATTCTGGAGTTCTTTAGTTGAAGCCAAAAAGATCAGTGGGTTAAAGGCACCAATACTCCAAGTGCTTTTCTGAGTCTTTTGAAACTGGCCTAAGATTTTTGAATCTGTAACATCAGGATTTGGAACAAAGCTGCTTTTTTGGGTGTTTTCTGCTTCAAGTACAGCCAAAAGAGGTCCAAATTCTCATTTTTTCCCTCTGTATTTTTCAACATTTCTGCTTCTGATCTAGTTTGAGATTTAGTAAAATAAAGGAAGCCCTTAATTGAAAGAAACTTCAGGAGCATTAGGAATTCCTTGTCCCTCATGGGTTTAAAGTGTCTACTTGCTGACAAGAATGTTTTATCAAGACTAGAGTGCACTGTCAGCCTCTTCATTCAGAGCTAACAGTGTGTTTCTGGGTTAGAGTTCTATTTAGTATTGGCAAGCAGAAAAAAAAAAGACTTAGAAAAAGACTTCTAAGGGTTTCTTGGACATCAAATGGCTATTTCACAACAACATTGTGATGAGTTAAGTGTAAATGAATCAGAAACATACGGACTAAATTTCCTTTGAAATTCACATGGGTTTAAAAACTTAAGGGGGAAAAGTTCTTGGCAAAGGATATTTTGGGTTTTGCCAAATCCAAGCCTTTTGGGAAAGAGTCAGAGATCTTTTTCTGGACCCCTAAAGACTGTTAGGCTCATTTTGCTCTTTCATTGCATCCCTTCCTTCCCCCATCCCCCACTGTCATCTTATTCTTATCATAACCAAGTGTTGGGCTGACAGGAGGGACCGACTCTTCTTCCTTCCCCTTTTCCCCTATCTTTCCACTATGGCAAGATGGCAAAAAGTCAAGTCCTTGGGAGCATCCCTAGTAATTTTTTCAGACTACTAGGAAGAACTGACCATGTCATTCCTCAGTTCAAAAGCTTTGGTGGCTCCCCATTGCCTCTATGATAAAATTTAAAAATTTCTGGTAGTTCCTAATCTGCTTCTAAAATTACTTTCCCAGGCCAATTTTCTACGACTCTACCTTATATATTCTATATTTCAGCCAAACTCTCATATTTTGTCTTTTCCACATATGACATTCCATCTTCTAACTCCTTATCTTAGCATTGGCTGTCCCCTGTACTTGGAACTCCCTGTCTTCAACCCTGCTTCTTAGGGTTCCAAGGAACCTTCAAGGCTCAGCTCAAATGTCATCTCCTATGGGAAGTCTTTCTGATCCAGCCAGTTTATAAGGCTTTCTACCTCTCACCCTTAGTCTAAATTACTTAATATAATATTTATATTTACTTCTCTGCCCACACATTTTTTTTCTTACAGTAGAATGTGAGCTCCTTGATAGCAGGGGACATTTTCATTTTTTGGTCTTTGTACTTTCAGTACCTGTTACAATGTCTAACAAAGAGTATGCATGGGATATATGATTTATAGATGAATGATTGAATGAATGAACAAATGAGGAACAAAGAGTACAGTGTTTAACAAAGTGTAAGCATGGGATATATGTTTTATAGATGAACGATTAAATGAATGAAGAAATGAGGAAATGTGGCAGTTTTCTATTGAAAACTGCCTTGGGGGCAGCTAAGTGGCACAGTGAGTAGAGCACTGGCTCTGGAGTCAGGAGGACCTGAGTTCAAATCCAGCCTCAGACACTTGGCACACTTATTAGCTGTGTGACCTTGGGCAAGTCACTTAACCCTAATTGCCCTTCCTTCCCCCCTCAAAAGAAAAAAAAACGAAAACTGCCTTGGCTGCAAATTGACTGCACAAGCTACAGTTAATGTAGATTTTATTATGCCAAGATGGCAGACCTTTTGTCAAAAGCAACTCTTCAAAGACTAGGCAGGGAGACTTAGTACCTCCAGGATCAGGTCAACTAATTCTTCAGCCTCGCTAGCTCTCAGTTGTAGATAGAACCTTCCTTCCTTTACAGAAGCATTGACTCTGACTATCTAGAGAGCATTACAAAAGTAAAATTTGGAGACAAATGATAATGGAGGTAACATATGCTGTCTAGACACGAGCTCCCACAACTGACTTGGTCATGCACCTCCAAATAAATCCCGGCTAGACTTAATCTCATCTGTTTTGGAAGGAGTGGCCAATTCCTCATCTCCTGGCAATCCATGAGGTGAATAGTACCTGCACATCATCTTTCACTATCCTTTGGGGGGCAAATTGTTGTCTCATAAGAACCAGGCATGAGATAGACTCAAAAGCTAAGATAGGGAGAAGATAAAATTCAAAGATGCCTGCTGGAAAGCAGGGACTAGCGTGACCTCCCCACCAAGTCCCTCCAAAAACCTATAAAAAATGGCTCTGAACCAATTCTAGGACTGCAGAACCCACAGAATAGCAGAGGGAAGCAGGGCTCTAGCCCAGGACAGCCTGGATGGTTTATGGGTGAGGTCTTTCATGCACGGAGCTGGGAGCAGAGCCGAGAGGAGCAGAGCCCAGCATGGGTGGCGTGGACCAGCCAGACCAAGAGCTGGGTGGAGCGTGCCCTAGCACCCTGAATCAGTGAAGCGCGGCAGTTACCAGACTTCTCAAACCACACACACCAAAGACAACAGAGAAGATTAGTGGGAAAAGCTGCTGGGGACAGGGGAATAGAGTTCCCTGTTCAGCTACCACCCCAGGGCAGTGGAGGTGGGGCAGCTACAGAACTACAGCTGCAGTTGCTTCTGGTCCCAGGCCCACCTGGTTGGAGAAATTAAGTGGCTGATCAGAGCAGGAGTGAAGAGCCTGCTGAAGATCTAAGCCCAGTCCAGGTTGGGGGCTCTTGGGGAAGGAGGAATGCTGGTGTGGCAGAGCTGGCGCATCCCCCCAAGCTTGGAAC
>CM053627.1:158367812-158405708 GCA_028646595.1 Phalanger gymnotis
GATGTTTTTCCATTTATCTATATTTGACATTATTTGGTGAGAAGTGTTTTGTAATTGTGTTCATATAGTTCCTGGGTTTGTCTTGGCAGGTAGACTTCCAAATATTTTATAGTGTCTACAGTAACTTTAAATGGAATTTCTCTTTCTATCTCTTCCTCTTGGGCTTTGTTAGTATTATATAGGAATGCCATAGATTTATGTGGGTTTATTTTATAGCCTGCAACTTTGCTAAAGTTATTTATTATTTCAAGTAGTTTTTTACTTGATTTTCTAGGATTCTCTAAGTATATCGTCATAACATCTGCAAAGAGTGATAACTTAGTTTCTTTTTTGCCTATTCTAATTCCTTCAATTTCTTTTTCTTCTCATATTGTGAAAGTTAAAATTTCCAGTACCAAATTGCATAATAGGGGTGATAATGGACATCCTTGTTTCATCTCTGATCTTATTGGAAATGTAGCTAGCTCCTTCCCTTACATATAATGCTTCCTGATGGTTTTAGGTAAATTCTTCTTATCATTTTAAGGAAGACTTGGTTTATTCCTATGCTTTCTAGTGTTTTTAATAGGAATGAGTGTTGTATTTTGTCAAAAGCTTTTTCTGCATCAATTGAGATAATTGTATGGTTTCTGCTTGTTTTCATATGATCAATTATGTTGATAGTTTTCCTAATATAGAACCAGCCTTGCATTCCTGGAATAAATCCTACCTGGTCATAGTATATTATTCTTGTAATAAGTTACTGTAGTCTTTTTCCTAATATTTTGTTTAAAATATTTGCACCTACATTCATTAGGGAAATTGGTCTATAATTTTCTTTGTCTATTTTGGCCCTTCCTGGTTTAGGAATTAGTACCGTATTTGTGTCATGAAAAGTATTTGGTAGAACTCCTTCTTTGCCAATTTTCCCAAATAGTCTATGTAGTATTGGAATTAATTGTTCTTTAAATGTTTGATAGAATTCACATGTAAATCCATCTGGCCCTGGAGGTTTTTTCCTAGGCAGTTCATTGGTGGCTTGTTCAATTTCTTTTACTGAGATGGGGTTATTTAAGTATTTCATTTCCTCTTCTGTTAATCTGGGCAGTTTATATTTTTTGTAAATATTCATCTGTTTCCCTAAGGTTATCAAATTCATGGGCATACAATTGGGCAAAATAATTCCTAATTATTGTTTTATTTTCTTATTTATTGGAGGCAAATTCACTCCTTTCATTGTTGATGCTAATTTTGATGGCAACTCAGTTTTTTGTCTTTTTTTAAATCTAATTGACCAAAGTTTCATCAATTTTATTGTTTTTTTTCCACAAAACCAGCTCTTAGTTTTATTTATTAGTTCAATAGTTTTCTTGATTTCAATTTTATTAATATATACTTTGGTTTTTAGTATTTCTAATTTGGTATTTAATTGAGGATTTTCAATTTGTTCTTTTTCTAGTTTTTTCAGTTGCATGGCCAATTCATTGATCTTCTTTTTCTTTATTTTATTCATGTAAGAGTTCAGAGATATAAAACTTCTCCTAAGAACTGCTTTCACTGCATCCCATAAGCTTTAGTGTGTTGTTTCATTATTGTCATTCTCTTGAATGAAGTTACTGATTGTTTCTATCATATGTTGTTTGACCCACTCATTCTTTAGGGTTAGATTACTTAGTTTCCAATTAGTTTTTAGTCTATCTTTCCATGGCCTTTTATTACAAATAATTTTTTATTGCATCATTATGTGAAAAAGATGCATTGACTATTTCTGCCTCTCTGCACTGGATTGTGAGGTTTTTATGCCCTAGTACATGGTCAATTTTTGTGTATGTGCCATATACAACTGAGAAAAAGGCACATTCCTTTTTATCCTCATTTAGTTTTCTCCAGAGGTCTATCATATCTACCTTTTCTAAAATTCTATTCACCTCCTTAACATCTTCTTTTATTTTGAGGTTAAATTTATGAAGTTCAGAGAGGGGGAGGCTGAGGTCCCCCACTAGTATAGTTTTGCTGTCTATTTCTTCCTATAACTCCCTCAACTTCTCCTCTAAGAATTTGGATGCTATACTGCTTGGTGTATATATGTTAAGTAATGATATTACTTCATTGTCTGTAGTGCCTTTTAGCAGAATATAGTTTCCTTACTTATCTCTTTTAATTAGATCTTTGCTTTTGGTTTGTCTGAGATTAGGATTGCTACCTCTGCTTTTTTTTATTTTAGTTGAAGCACAATTTATTCTACTCCAGCCTTTTACCTTTACCTTGTGTGTACCCCCTGTTTCAAATGGATTTCTTGTCAATGACATATTGCAGGATTATGGTTTTTAATCCATTCTGCTATCTGCCTCCATTTTATGAGAGAGTTTATCCCATTCACGTTCACAGTTATGATTACAATCTGTGTCTCTCTTTCCATCCTATTCCCTCCCCATTTTTGTTTTTATTTCTCCCTTCTCCCTTCCCACCTCAAAAGAGTTTTGCTTTTGACCACAGCCTCCCTCCATATTCTCTCCCTTTCGGGCCCCTCCCATTATCTTACCCTTTTCCCTTTACCACTTCTTCCCTCTCTTCTAACTACCCCTACCCTTTCCTTTCCCCTTTTCCCTCTTACTGCCTTTAGGACAAGTTTGATTTCTATACTTATCAGAGTATGTTATCCCCTCCTTGAACCAGTTATTTCAGATTTTGCCCATCATAGGGGAGAATCAGGAGGGAGTGGTATTTTGAAAACCTAAAAAGAAGAGTTCAATAAGGAAGACAGAATGATCAATACTGTCGAAGGGCTCAGAGATGTCATGGAGAATGAGGATTGAGAGAAAGCCATTGGCTTTGCCAAATGAAAGATCATTAGCAACTTTGAGGAGAGCAGTTGTGGTGGAATGATGAGGTCAGAAGTTGGATTTTAAGGGGCTATGAAGAGTAAGAGACAAAATGGAGACACCTATTGCAGATGGCCTCTTTGAGGAGTTTAGCTACAAAGGACACAAGGATCAAGCTAGCACTAAAATTTAATTAATTAAAAATTGAGTTCATTATCATCTCCTCCAGCCCTTTCTCTCTTCCTAAATTATTTCTGTTGATGACACCATCATTCCCCAATCGCTGAGCTTTATAACCTCAGAACCCTTTGTGTCTCTTCTCTCTTCTTTACTTCCCATATCAACTCAGGTGCCTAATCATGTTGCTCATCCCTCTGAAATATCTCTGCACTCTCTCTAGTTTCTACTTCCTCATCTCTGCATTTCATTCTTCTTGTTTTGACCACTGCAGTAGCCTCCTAATAAGAATTTCTTCCAGCCTCTCCTCACTCTAGTTTTTTCTTTGCAATGTTTTCTAATCTGAATAATTTTCATAGGGCATCTCTCTACTTATAGCAGTCCCCCACTTTGAAAACTTAAGTAGCTCTCACTGACTTTCAAAAAAAAGTAGTAACAGGGCAGCTAGGTGGTACAGTGAGGGGCAGTTAGGTTGCACAGTGAATAGAGCACCTGCCCTGGAGTCAAATCTGGCCTCAGACACTTGACACTTACTAGCTGTGTGACCTTGGGCAAGTCACTTAACCCCAATTGCCTTGCCTTCTCCCCTGAAAGAAAAAATAGTAGTATCGTATTAATCTGGAACTTGGTGCCCTCAGAGATTGTACTTATACCTACCTCTAGTGTGATACTGCATCATTCTACATATCAACTGTATTGGATTTTTTGGCTATCTATTATCTTGTTATGGCCTTTCATGCTTTAGCACCTTTTCTTACACTATCAGCAATGAAATTACTTCTCTTTCACCCACTACCCATAGTTCTAGCTGCTAAGTGTTTTTCCTTTGAGGCCAAACATGGATGTCATCATCTCTATAAGCTCTAGTTCTTTAATCTGCTCACAATGGCACCTTTGAAATTACTGAAGTAAAAATTACTTGATCAAAAGTAAAGAGTGAAAAAGTATTATGTCCCTTTTCTGTTCAATTGTTTTAAGCAGGTTGATCAAGTCATTGAACTTCAAACAAGCCTCTTTCATATGTCCCATAACAGGGATTGTCTGATTTGGTTCCTGGTATTAGACAATTTTTTTCTCTTAAAAATGTAGTTCCAGCTTTTCCCATCATTTTGGGATAATAAGGAATTGATTGGATGCGCTATGATGATTTTATGAATGCTTGAAGGAGGGTATGCTTGTTTCAGTCACCTGACCACCACTGAATGGTGTGCCAAGTTCTCTATTTTCTATCTACAATTTTAAAATCCATAGTGTCTGTCAGGGGTAAGGCCTAACTATTGAGTTTGTATATAATTTCAACAAATTGCATTAATTAGTTAAGGAGATAAAGAAATAAAAATAAATAACCTGAATTGCAATAAAACAAAATGCAAACAAGGAAATATATAAATTGAATCAGTCTAAAACAATATTCAAATTAAATTAAAGTGTCTCTGGGTTAATTTAAAACATCTGGTACCTAAGATGTATTTTTCATGATCCTCAGAAAATAGTTTAAAAGTGAAAACTTCAATCACATATCACTTAGATTCAGATGTGTCTTCTCATGATCAACCAGAAAAAGGATTTATTAAGTTCCTACTTTGAGCTAGAAGCTATGTTAAGTATCTCAGAATGTGAAGATAAAAGTGAACAGTACTTAACCTCAGCTTACCTACTTTCTACTAGGAGAGAACAGCATGAACACAGTCAAATAAATATAACGTATGTGTGAAATTAAGTTTGGAATGAGCTAGGAGGGAAATACTAACAATTGGGAGAAACAAGAAAGACCTCTTGATAGAGATGACACTTGACCTTGAGGCTTGAAGGCTTTAGGAGGCTTGAAGGCATTTAGGAATTCTGGGAAGTGAAGGTAAAGAAGAAAAGTGTTCTAGACATGGGAGACAGCCAATGTAAAAGTCCAGAGGTTGGAGATGAAATTTTGTGCATAGAGAGTAGCAAATATGCCAATTTGGTTAGAATGTAAAATATATGAAGAGGAGTAGTATAATATCATACTGGAAATATAGGCTGGACACCAATAGTAAAGAGCTTTTATATCACATAAGTATATATGAAGCAGCTTGGTAGAGTTGAAAGAACTCTGGTTCTGGAGTCTGAGGACAAGCGTTCAAATCATCCCTATGATACTACCTACAGGATGTTGAACAAGTTATTTAACTTCCCTGGGCCTAAGTTTCATTAAGTATACAATAAGGAGGTCAGACTAGATAGCTTCTTAGGACCTTTCCAGCTCTAGATCAAGGATAACTTTTTTTTATCCCATAGGCAATATGGGAATAGTTGGAGCTTTTTGAGAAAGAGAGTGATGTGACCAAACTGGCTTTTTAGAAATAACAGTATGGCATCTGTGGGGAGGAAGAGCTGAAGAGGAAAGGGAGTGGGGGTGTGTGTGGGATAGAGAGAGAGAGAGAGAGAGAGAGAGAGAGAGAGAGAGAGAGAGAGGGCAGGGAGACTAATTGGGAGGCCATTAAAATAACTCAAGTGAGACATCACGAGGGCCTGAACTAGGATGGCAGTGATGTGGGTGGAAAGAAAGACATATGTGAGAAACATTGTGGAGGACTAGAGATGAGAAGTGAAGAGCTTAGGGTAACTGAGATTGTGAATCTGGGTAACTAAAAGGATGATGGTGCTCAGGACAGAAATAAAGAAGACAAGAGGAAGGATAGATTTAGGGGATAATTAATGAATTCTGTTTTGAATATGTTGAGTTTGAGTTGCCTATGGGACTATCCAGGTAGAGATGTCCAATAGGGAATTGGTGATGCTCGACTAGCGATTGGGAGAAAGTTGAGGGCTGGACGTAGATATGGAGGAACCATCTGCATAGAGATGGCAGTTGAATGCATGGGAACTGATGGGATCATCAAAGGATAGAGTGTTGAGAGAGAAGAGACAGAGGCCCAAGACAGAGGCCCAAGACAGAGCCCTGGGGAAGGCACCCATAGATACTGAAGATGTGGATGGTGATCTTGTGCAGGAATCTAGGAAGGAATGGTTAGAGAAGCAAGAAAGAAGAGTGTCCTGAAAATTCAAGGAGGAGGGAGAATATTTAGAAGTGCATGAAAGTAGTATGTGGAGGGAAAGGGTAAGGAGGAGATAGTAGAGTTGCATAGTATAGAGAACTCAAAAACAATAAGGAATGAATAGATTAGAAATTGAATTTAGCAATCAAATGATGACTAGTGACTTTGGAAAGAAAAGTTTATTCTTCCATTCAATATGTACATATTTATTTGTTTTCCCACATTTATTCAAACTAGTTTGTATATGCAGCTATATTCCATTGACAGTAGTTAAATGCACTTAATTTTTGACAGGTAGACTTATGAATTTTAGAACTAAAGAGACTATAAGGACCATATAGTTTAGCCCATTCATTTTTCCAAATGAGGAACTAAAGCTTAAAGAGGTTAAACTACTCACCCAGGTTACTTCTCTTCTTACTGGACTAGTGGAAATTAGAAGAAAGGTTGCTAACTCCTAATTCATTGTACTATTTGCACTACACCATATTTATTTATAATAAGATGATATCGTTAATGTATATTGAGTTTTGATGAAACAGATTTAGGGGCTACCATGTAAAAGGCTCCCCAGAAGTCTATTTCTGATAACTTTTCTTTGTCACAACCTAAGGACTCTTGGGTTTCTCTTTTTTTAAAGAATATCGCTTTCAGGACAACATGTCTTTAGACAGCCTGTTAGGGTATGAAAAAGAATTTCCTATGTCATCTGGAAAAAGCATGGTATTTTAGTCGATAAACTTTATATTATCAATATGATTTGTGGACATCACAGATAAGAGTATTTTCTTCAACGATGGAGAATATAACCAATCCTTACTTGTCTATCCTGCATGATTATTGTCCATATCCTACTATAACTTCACTACAGGGAATCTCGCTGTAATTAGGAGAGCATACAGGTGACTCATTTGTTGTCTTTCACTCATGACAGGACCTGCCTATTTTTTTGTCATACATTTTTTTTGTTGACATGTTTTACTTTGATTATCCTTCATAGTTCATTGTATTTGTTGCCTGTTCACACCTACCATATTTGTCCTTCAGAATCTGTACTGTGCCATGCTTCTCAGGCATATAACACCAGCCATAGAATGTTAGTATTAAAGAAATGGACTTTGGTTTCAGGAAGAAGTTTGGAGTCATAAAAATAACTTTGATATTTCTCAGAGGCAATTTATTTGAATCTCTTCCTCCTGATTAATTCTGAGCCTGAATCATTGTTCATTTGTACTTACTATTCAATATATATGCACACACAATGATAGATAAGCTCTATGGACCGTACATCTAACTGCATATTGTATTATGGGTTATAGACAGGTATAACACCAATGTTACTAGCAGCTGCTGTGGAGGTATAAGACCAACAACACCAGCACACAGGAGGGCTGCTAGCATAGGTTCTTTGATCTGCTTTTCTGAGGGAAAGCAATCTAAAGGAGTTTACAAATATCACTTTAATTACAAATATCACTTTAATTAAACATACATATATCATTCACTTAGTTTAGGGGCAAAGTCAGTGCCCTGAACTTCAGAGAAAACACAAACAGAAATTACAAACAGAAATTATATAAACAGAGCAAATTACACAAATCAGACAGGGCTTCTGACTGTATGTCCATAGCAATATATACATAGTTATCAGAGAGAAAAGCACCAACATATGGGTTTTCAAAGGCAGGGGGCGGGGTGCTCCTTAACAGCTACCCAGCATTGTGTCTGGCCAAATCACATAAACACTCTTCCAATGAGTGAGCCCCAAAGCAAAATGCTAACCTCAGCGTATATATACACTTCTTCATGGTCAGCCCACAGAGGGCATCACAACCATGTGACTAAACTCATGTGACTTAGGCTTTCTTGTGACTTAAGCAGGTCATTAAAGACTCTTGATTCAATCAAAGACTCTTGATTCAAACAAAGGCAAGACTCAGTCAAAGGCATTTGACTGCCTTAGTGCTGAGAAGCACTCCAAAAGAAAAAAAACGGCAAAAAGTCCCACTTTACTTGCCATTACAACAGTCTTCATCCATTTGGGTTTTTTCCTTTGTGGATGGTTGGGCCAATTTTTCCATGTGTTCTTAGCAGGCTCTGTGGTGTTTTGGGGCTTGGTATAGCAATTGCAATGCACTCACAAATAGGAACTTCTGGAGAACATCACCATCTAAAAGGAATCCAACTTCAACTTGGACTCTATGTTGGAGCTACTTTATGGCAGTGGCAAATTCTTTGGTGATCATACATCATTATCTTTTCCACCTTACCTGATATTTATGATTGTTGAACAAGTTTGCCTCTATTACTATTTAATTTTGACATATGGATGGGAAATGCCTTGTTAGAGGAGAGACTTTTAGATTGCAATTTACTCTACTGAAATATTTTTTAATCATCAATGAGCAATAAACAGTGAAATTTTTTACTCTTTTCATCTTTGTCCATCATGTCAGGGTAAAGATGTGAAGTACTAAGAAATATCACTTGCAAAAGCCTACCTAATCTTTTCCAATGCCCTTGCCAAGGATTCTCTTGATGTACATGTAGATTATTTTCATAAAGAAGTTATAAAAATGGAAAAGTAGACATATAGGTCAGTAGATGCTGAAATTTTCTTTCCTACTTGTTAATAATAAGATCTCGGTTTTTCCTTCCACACACTTTTAGTGTTTTCTTTTCTTTCAGACTCTTTGAGAATCAGTCCTTCAATACATTCAGTTGTTTCACCTGTAGCATGGATATCTTTTGCATAGATTTTATCTGGTACAAGTGCCTTTCCCATCTTTGTTCTCTTCAGTGCCATATCTTCATTCTCTGTAAATACAAACAGCTTTAAAATTTTAAATTCCAAATGTGCAGGCTCAATGGTTCTTGCCAATGAAAAATTATAAAAATAACACGAAACCTATCATTCATCTGTTATCAAAATCAATCACCACGCATTTATTAAGACCTACTATGTGCCAGGCACTGTGTTGAAAGATGAAAGACAAAAAAAAAACAATCCTTACCACCAAAGAGCTAGTATTTTCCTGGGAACACTATATACACATATATATGTATTTGTATATACAAATAGATTAGATAGATAAGTAGAGAGGTAAGCATCTGCATAGTAAAAGCTAACATTTCAGTAGGGCTGTAAGAGTCATTCAGAACTTTATATGCATTATCTTATTTGATGCTCACATAAATTAGAAAGCTATCCCTATTTTTTAGATGAGGAAACTAAGGCTGGAAGAAATTAAGTGCCTTGATCAGGGTCACACAATTGACAGGTGTCAGAAGTAGAAATCTAACTTAAGTCCTCTTAACTCAAAGTATAGCACTCTACCCACTGTGCTAACACACACACACACACACACACACACACACACACACACGCTAAATGTATGTAAAAATGAATAAATGAATACTAAGTAATTTTAGGAGGTGAGGGCATTAGGAGCAGAGATTTTAGGAAAGGCTTCATGTAGAAGGTGGTATTTAGGCTGAATCTTGAAATAAGGAATTCTGGGAAGCAATGTTGAGGATCTAGGATCCAGTATACATATATTCCAGGTACAGGGGTAAGCCAGTGTAGTCACAGGGAGGGGAGATGAAATGTCACATGAAAGGAAAGGCAAGAAGGCCAGTTTGGCTGGATTATAGAGTGAGTAAAGGGGGGGTCACATAAAATAAAGCTGGAAAGGTGGGTTGGAGCCAAGTGGTAAAGGACTTTAAATTCCATTCAGAGGAGTCATATTTTTCTTACATCTAATAGGGAGCCATTGTATTTGAGTAGGAGATGGACATGGTCAGATCTGATCTTTAGGAAAAGCATTTTGGCAGCTGTGTATAAAATAGATTGGAGAAGATAGGTATGACTTAGTTCTCCCTGCTTCAAGGTCCTTCTTTCTCCATTTGCTATTGTAATAAGTGTGGTCTTCTTCCTTTCCAAAAGCTATTGCAGTAATCCAGGTGAGAGGTAATGAGGGCATAACCAAGGTGATGGCCATGGGAGAAGAAAAAATGTGCCAGATGTGAGAGATATTGTGAGGTTAGAAATGGTAAGATCTGGCAATTGAATTGATATGTGAAATGAGGAAGAATGAGGAATAAAGGATAATGCTGAGGTTGTGAGCCTGGGAGAATGGAAGTGGCACCCTTGACAGAAATAAGAAAGTTAATAAGAAGGGGTGAGTTTGAGAAAGAGATAATGAATCCTTTTTTTGGACATGTTGAGTTTTAGATGTTTCTGGAACATACAGATTGAAATATCCAATAGGCATTTAGTGATGCATGGTGAAAGTGGGGTTGGATTTCATAATGAAACCCATGGAAGCTCAAGTGACAGATAGACAGACAGACAGACAGAGAGGCATTGAAAGAGAGATATGGGAGGAAAGAAAAAAGAGGGAGGAAGGGAGGGAGGAAGAGAGAGAGGGGGGGGATAAAAAAAAGAAAAAAGAAGAGGGAGAGAGACAGATACAGAGATAGACACAAAGAAAGAGAGAGACAGAGACATAGACAGAGTCACAGAGACAGAGACAAAGACAGAGACAGATACAGAGAGAGACAGACATCCAGACAGACACCCAGACAGACAGACAGACACACGGAGGGAGAGAGAGAGAGAGAGAGAGAGAGAGAGAGAGAGAGAGAGAGAGAGAGAGAGAGAGAGAGAGAGAGAGAGAGAGGTGTTTAGGGAGGGACATAGGTTTAGTCAAGAAGATGAGCCTTTTGCATAGTTACAGGGCATGGTTTAGATGATGAACCAGCAAAAGCGTATTGAGAAGTGATCAGAAAGGCAGCAGGAGGAGAACCAAGAGAATAGTGTCACAAAAACCCACAAAAGAGAGAATATCCAGGTTGAAAGTATCAGATGTTGCAGAGAGGACAAGACAGATGAGGACTGAGAAAAGACCCTCAGATTTGGCAATTGAGAGATCATTGGTAACTTTGGAATGAGGCGTTTCTATTGAGTGATGAGGTTGAAATGCCCTGAGGATGACTTTGCTTAGTTGGGTCTCTTGCCAAGATTTCTTTAAAGTGGTTTTACCCTTCACTGCTTCTCTCTGTTTTATGAGGTGATTTGGGTCATAATCTTCCATGATCCTTCTCTGTGAGATTTTACAAACGAGTTTATATTCTAAACTAGTGTTACTCTTGGCTGCCATATCTCTACATTTGGCATATAAGGCAAGTGTTTGCTGAGTAAAGCAATTTTTTTTGGTGGGGGGGGGCAGGGGCTCTTTTGGTCTCTTCCTTATGGCAATTGGTCTATATTGATTAAATTTTTGTTTGAAATTATTAATATAAAGTGTATATGTCCTTTTGTCTATTAATGTCTTATTATTCAACATCAATAAATTATTTAAATATATGTCTAGAATTCTTTTAGCTGCATTTATATCTTTTTTTCCTCTTTTTTGTAGCTTTGCAATAATGTTGATCTTTAACAAATCAGTGGTCTGAGTGTATATAGACAGTTGCTTCACCAATGATTAGTTTCCTATCAGTCAAATGTTATTCAATGCTTTGCATGTTCTGTGTCTTTTAATTCTTTCTTTGAAGAAAAAACATTTGTAATGGAGGAATGAGACTTCTGTGTAATCTATAAGTATTTGGCTTCTCTCATTCCTTATTCCTGAACTAGTTTTTCTAGTCTTTACCTAGGCCCTCCTTTTCCTTGAAAATCCCAAGCATTAAAGTATATGTCAACTTTAAATTTCTTTGCAGAATTTTTAAATGGCTGTATGTCTTAAAGCCAATAATGCTACATGAATTGCAATTATTTTTATGGTGATTTTTGGCAAATATTTATCATGAACAATGCAAAATGGAGTTATCAAATGTCCTATGAATGATGGTTCTTGCAGCCTTTGGGCACAGAATAAAAGCAACTCCACCAATTCTTTTATTTACCTATTCTAGGGGAGAACCTGTAAGCCACCCTTACATTTAGTTGTAATTTCCTTCTGCCTTCTGATTTCCTTTAGAGAAAAAAAAGCCATTAAGAATAATACTATTCAGTTCCTCTAGAAATATATCCACACCTCAGTTATTGGACAAAGATCTGATGTTTAGAATAACAGCTAACTCAAAATTTATAGAACTTTTAGGTCATGTGACCAATAAGGGGCTAAATTAGTCACTTTTCTCCAATAAACTTCAACTTTCTACCCCACCAAAAAAAATAATTCTAGACTGGGTTTAGAATTATTACAATTAAATTAACAAGAGAAAGAATACAAAACCTCCACAAGGTAAAATTCTTATGAATTAATACTGGAGAGCTTTAATCCTTAAAACTTTCATTCAGCACTCCGTACCCAGCACTCCCTCCCACTTCCAGCCCCAAGTAGTCTCTATGTGCCTATGATAGGAGCATAGCCTAACTTTTAGGTTTGTGCAAGAGTCTTAAGATTCTCTCCAACCCGCAGAGAATCTGCCAGAATACTGCCCCAATTTCATTCCCTCTTTTTCACCCCACAAAAAGGAGCATATGCTTCCTGTCATGAGTTCTTCGTATTAAATGTAGACTTGCTGTGCTAGAGGCATAGCTATTTATTCTGTAACCTGTTTTCAAGCACACACTCAAATCTAATCTTCTAATGGAGGTGAAGGGAGAGTTCTTCGACTGTTCCTCCCAAACGAAAACAAAGAAATAAACAAAAAAAAACTAGAAGAAAAAGAGGAGAGTCAAAGGAGGAATTGGAGTGGGACACAAGACTAGATATCTGTACCAAGGTTTAAGAAAAGGAGACTGAAACCCAATGGGGTCCAATCCTTTTCCTGTGAAGGATAATCAGGACAGGGACTCAATTGACTAACTGTAATTCCCAATACAAGTAATCTCAGACAGCTTTGCAGACCTTCCTTTAGGAATATGCCCACCAAATAATGGAATGTGATGGAAAAATTTTTTAACTATCATACACCAAAGTGTTCAATACAAAATAGCCTTGATAGGGGCCCAGAATAGAAGAGATAAGTCAACAGAGCAGATCCCAAAACCAGATGCCTTTACAAATATTTATAAGACAGAAGAAAGCAAACTAATACCTGATGGGATACAGAATCATGTGGACCTCCAAGGGAACATGGAACAACAACAAACTCGAGAATGGTTGAAATGGTTAATTGATACCCATAAAAGAAGAAAATAGGCATGAATTTGTCAGAAGTTATAGTTCTCAAAACAAAATTGAAAAACTTATTTGATAGAGAAAATTGAACCTATAATGAAGATTCTCTATAAAGAAATTTAACAAAAATAACAGAATTGGAAGACAAAAATACTGAAGCAGAGGAAAATCTGGCAGAAGAGAAGCAAAAGATGATGTTTAAAAAAACGACTTGAATTCTGTACAAGTTAAAGTGCCTGATCTTGAGGAAAGATGTGAAGAGATGATATAAAGACCATAGATCTTCAAGAAGAATATAACGAGTCAAATAACCTGATAACTATTGTGTAGGAAATGATGCAAGAAAATTATCTAAAACTTATGAATGCAGACCCCCCCCAAAATTACTTCAATCCAGAGATTCCTCTCTCGGAGTGGTTGGTCAGTGGGGTAGGAAAACTTCCACTACTTTAAATTCTAAGTCATATAGTGGTTAAATTTAACAATTTCAGTGACAAATTTAGAAAGTGTTCAGGAGAAAAAAAAACTCCAAATATAAGTTCAGGGAAATTCGAATGACATAAAATTATTCCATATACATCATGAAAAGCAAAGGATCTCAAGCTGTAACCCTAAATATGCCCTATAAACAAGCATAGATATCAATGAAAAAGACAGTCATTTCAATAAAAGAGTTGTTTGAGACATTCCTGCTTCCCAAAGAGCCTAACAGAAGCTCAGTTTCTTATCAAAGGCTCTTTCTCATTCTTTTTTGCATATTGAAATGTCTGTATTTGCTGATGATTATGAAGTTCACACTAAAAAAGACACTTTTAAAGCTTATGGGTGATCTAATGACTGTATGATTTGAATAACTATCTATAACCTTTCTCATCATTCTGCTATTGTCACTGCAAAAGCAGAAGAGTGCTACATAGGACCAAGAACAATTTTGGATTGTTCTTGTCTCATGGGCCAAAGAATTCAAGTCGCCAGCTTACTGATGATAAGCCTTTCTTCATTTATCAAAGTGGTTCTCAGGAATGAGATGTAATTTGTTCTTGGGGCAAAGCCATTATATCATTGCAGAAACTTTATGAGGACCCAGGTTCACTCCCACACTAAAGTGAGACATAAAAAGAGGACTTTGTTGAGCTATATGCAGATAGATACATTATAAGTATAAAGTCAGATAAATCATTTGGACTTGACCTGACTTAACATACTAATCTGCTTTTATGGGCAGTTTCTGTGTTTTATTCCTTAGTTCTGCACTGGCTTTTGTTCAGGTATGACTAGGAATTTTTTCAATTAGAGCAAATTCCATAAATGATGCCTAGGGCAAGTGACGTGAGGCATGCAGTCAGCTGCAGTGAGGGAGATGGAGATCACCTCTTCATTTCCATATGACTGCACACCTCTGGACTTCTTCATCATGTCAGGTTACCTTCCTTTCCCAGCCCCTCCCTTTTTAAACTTCCATTCGTGTGTGGTCTCCCCCAATTCAAATCTTTCTTTGTCAGGTTTGTTTTTTTAATTAATTTATTTTAAACTTAAATATCCAATAAGAAAAGAAAAATAAATATATTATAAACTTAAATACTGAAACTTAAGTAGAAAATAATAAGAGAAAAAAATTGCCATGTGCATATATATCAATAAGGCTTTCAAAGGCAGGATTCATGACCTGGAGGATGACCATGAACATGCCTATATGGTTCAGAATCACAAAGTATGAAAAACTCTAGGTAGAAGACAGAAGAAGTATAACATTTATTCAGGCACCAAAGAATCAAATCCCAGAACAAGTAATTCCAATTCCATAGAGCAGTAATTGTATTACAGAATCAGTAAAGCCACATCAATGTAGCAGCAAGGAGATTAAATCACAGTACTATAGCAAAAAGCAAGTCATCCTATAACCTTCCCCCCCTGCTAGGGCCTTCCCATAAACAATCACTCACGAATCCTTGCTTGCCTGTGTCCTCTCCCCTCTCAGTTCTCTAGTCTGCAGCTCTCAGGCCTCCACTGTCCCCTCAGCACTCTCTTCTGCAGCACTGTGGACTCGAGTTCTTACTCCTTCTCCTTGGGCTGAATTTTGAAGTCTAGCTTCTATTCACACATTGGAATTCTCTGTTCTCAATAGCTACCTTCTGGGTGTATATGTCCTTTTTAGGGTCCAATGGCTTCATGCCCAATAGGCAAAAGAGTGTGGGAAAGATCTTTAATCACTGATTGGCATCACAAAGGTATGGGCCTGCCTCTCTTAACTGGCCCTACCTGAGGTTTATTGAATGGGTGGGAAAGATCTTCAATCACATTATCACCACAGCACAGCAGAACATAAGAGAGGATTCAAAATATATAGCAATTAATTTCCATTTTAAAAAAGCCTGTATAACAAATACTACACATTGTGTTCTGAGCTGTCCATCTTTTCTTTGCTTCCTGTAAGTTTTCTTTTGTTCTCTGCTATGCAATTTTTACTTTGTTCTTTTTTTACCCTTCTCCCCCAACCCCCTAAAAGGCTACAATTAAGTGTGGATACACACACACACACACACACATGCATATATATATGTATAAGTATATATATATACATACACACACATATATACACATAAACATCTACACATACATACATAAATACACATAAACATATATACATACATATATACCTACGTACAAACATATGCATATACTTAGATATCTATAATTATACTCATATATATAATATATATACACATATATTCATATGCATCTATATAAGACTGTCCTCTGTTTCTCTGAGAGTGAATAACATCTTCCTTCAAAAGTCCAAGTCTTTCCATATTTTTCTAAGTCTACCAATTCATCATTTCCTACAACACAGCAATATTCCAACCTTATACTGTCTAGTTATTTTAAATAGTCTGAAACAACATTGGTTAATATGGCTGACGTATAGTGTAGTTTCCCTATTTTTATCTTTTGATTAAATCTATTTTACATTTAACTTTGTCTGAGATCATGATTACTATCCTTGCTTTTTCTTTAAAAAATTCTACTCTTTATTTTTATTTTGTTATGTGTATCTCTTATTTCCTATCCCTCCTGATTCCTCTACTTTACTTCTACCCACTACCTTGCCATCCTATTACTTAACCTAGTTCCCACTCCAAAGATACCTCCATTATCATATCCCCCACTCTTTCCCTTTACCTTCTTGTTTCTATCTGAATTTAGCAGATGTTAACAGCCTTACACACACACACACACACACACAAATTCCCTCTTTATCCCATTCACATTGATCTAGACACCCTTCTATACACCCCCTTTATCTTATCCCCTCACCCTCTTATTTCTTTACAAATTTAGAAGACTTTTATTTTCTTCTAAATGTATATAGTGTTCTTTCGTTAATCCAGATCTGATATGAATAGGATTCTCTCTAAAAATCTGTCCTTTATCCTCTCCTCCCTCCCTATCCCCTCGGCTTTTTATTTCTTTCTGAATTTAGAAGACTTATACTCTTCTAGATATTGTATTGTTCTCTCTTTAGCCCATTCCTGGTGAGAGTAAGGTTCCAGAAATACTAGCCCTCCTCCCCCATCTTATTCCTCTCTGTCAGTTCTTTCTCTTGTCCTCATTTGTACAATTACTCTTCTTAATTTTTCCTAAATGTTTTGCTTTTTAGAATCATATCATACTCAGGTCTACCCAAATATTTCTTTTGAACTACCCAATTACTAATAATTACTAAAAACAATCTTAGATGTATGTTTTACATTTCCTCATATAAAAAGTAAACTGTTCTTATTGAGTCCTTTGTAATTAGTCTCTGATATGTACTTCATATTTCTCTTGGATATTTTGTGTCAAATTTTCTATTAAGTTCAATTTTTTGTTGTAACAAAATCTTGAAAATCTGGTAATTTATTGAATGTCCATTTTTTTTCATGCAGAATTATGCTTAACTTTGCTGGGTATGATATTTTTGACCTAAACCCTGGTTCTTTTGCTCTTCAATATATAGTATTCTAAGAACGGTCTTTTAGTGTCACCACTGCTAGGTCTTACGTGATTCTGATTGTGACTCCGCCATATTTGAATTCCTCTTTTTCTTGTTGCTCATAATATTTTCTCCTTAAGTGGTGGGTTTCAAAATCTGACTATGATATTCCTATAGGTTCTTCTCGTAGAATCTCTTTCAGGTGGTGATTGGTGGATTTTTTTTTTTCTACTTCTCTTTCCCTTCTTGTTCTAATGCTTCAGGACAATTTTCTTTATTTTTTTATTGTATTATTGTATCGGGATTCTTTTTTATATCATAACTTTCAGGTAGTCTGATTATTCTTATGCTTTCTCTTCTTGATCTGTTTTCTACATCAGTTGTTTTTCTTATGAGATGTTTCACATTCTCTTCTATGTTTTCATTCTTTTTATTTTGTTTTATTATTTCTTGGTCTCTTAAAACTTCGCTGGCTTCCCCTTGTCCAATTTTAATTTTCAAGGAGTTGTTTTCTTCCTTAAGATTCTGGATCTCCTTTTCTAATTGGTTCTCTTTCTTTTCATAATCTTCTTGTTTTTCTTGAATTGTTCTTATTTTAAACAATCTTTCCTCAATCTCTCTCATTTGATTTTTAAAGTGTTTTAAAAGTTCTCCTATGAATTCTTTTTTGGTCAGGTGACATTTGGCATTACTATTTGGTGTTAGGAGAAGCTTTTTTTTTTCTGCTTCAGTATCTTCCTCTGAAGAGGAACCCCAGTCTTCTCTATTCCCATAGTAACTTTTTATAGTTGGGTTCTTTTTCCTTTGCCTGCTCATTTTCCTTTTAATTTATAGCAGCTTATTATTGTAAACACCTCTAGCCCTGGGGTATGAGGGATGGTGCCTCTGACCTCAGATCCTTCTTCAGTTCTCCCCTCTGTCCTGGAATTGAAACCAAGAACTCTGCTCTCCTGTAAGTGCCCCACAGACAGCAGCATCCCTGCTCTTCTGCTTCTGCATTCACTGGGCATTTGCTAGTTCCTTCTCACCCAGGGCCATGTCTCAAAAGCACATCTGGGCCTGGTGTCCCTTATCAGTAGGGGTTCCCTAATCTACCCCCCCCCACAGACACCAGACTCCCCACACTGTGTGGGGAGAGCAGAGATGAAAATTCCCATGACCAGGGCTAAGGTTATCTCCCAACCCTGTTAGCCCCAGGGCTGGCCACTTGCTGTTTCTGAGCAACTAGCCTGGAGGTGTTTACACTTCACAGGGACCAAGACTTGGATCTGATTGTCCCAGGAGTGCAACTGTTCTGCCGCAACTCTTGTTTATTTTTGCTAGGTGCTACTTTGTATTGTTTGTGAGGGAAATCTGGAGAGCCTGGAATTTTCTGACCTACTCTGCCATCTTCCCAGAATCCTCTCCTTTTTGTCATATTTGTATTCTCAGCCTCTAGCACAGTTCTTGGAAAGGGTAGGTGCTTAATTTTTGTTGTTAGTCTTTCATTCTTGAGGACAGATGTCATCAGGAGGGTGATGTCTTGACTTGCAAGTGAATTGGTTTTAAGTAAGGAAGGCTTTACAAAGTTATAAGCCTCACTTTTTCTTCCAGAGTCATCTGAGTCCAGTGGCAAGACATAGGTCAGAATGACTGGAGACAAATCCAGATACAGTGGGTAGACCTTGGCCTTTTTAAGCTAAAGTCTTTTCCAGGTCTCAGTTTGTCTGAGGCAATACTCATTTAGTGATCCAGTGATTTAAGCCTAGGTAAGAAATGAGGCAAAAGATGGTATAGTTTGCATCCTCAAGAAAACAAAAACAAAACCAAAAATAAACAAACAAAAAAGCAAAGAACAGTCTAAGAGGGAAAGATCCTCAGGGTTTCTGGCCAGAACAGAAACAATTTCTGTTTACACTCACTCTGCATCATCAAAACCCAAATAATGACCAAATAAGATTTGGGCTGGGACCTTTTGTTGGCCAATTAGTGGGAGCCAGAGTGATTTGGGTTTAAAAGTGATTTGGGTTTAAAAGTGGCTCAATTTGAATCCCAGTGTTCTTTATAAAAGCCTTGTTTTCCAGATTGCTGTTTCAAGAGATCATAAATGAAACTACATGGGAAAAAAGAGTTAATTTTTTTCCAGTTTTTCAAAAAAATTGATAGAATAAATAAGTAGGGAAGAGAAAAAAAAACCCTAGCCTCCTAACTCCAAGATATCTTGTGAGATTTAAGCAATGGAAATTTATATGCCTTTTGACAGAGCACCAACATTTAAGATTATTATCCCCCATGCAGACAGAGGGAGACAATGGAGGAAGAAAGGGGAGAAGAAATGAAGGAAGCAAGGAAAGAAGTAAAAGAAGAAAGGAGAAGCATTACCCAACTGGAACTGGCCAACTGGGTCCCCAGTAAGCAGCTACTAGTACTCATGGATTGTTATTTGTCCTTCATTCTCAAAGAGGACCAATGACATTAGGAGAGTTCTTAATAAATATTTACTAATTAACTGATTGACTATGGAATACTTGTGTGAGATCACTGCTATGGTGGGGGTGGGGCAGGAATGAAATGGCTGACATAATAGGAGAAAAGCTTACCCCAGACCTGTATCAGGTAGCTTCCTTGTTTAAATATTTTTATTGACTAGGTTCTAAGCACAAAGGTAGCTATACTGCTGAAGGACTACAAGTGTTATTGGTATTTCTAAATTCAGGACCTTAGGGGAAAGTCCTGGTCAACCTATCCTAATTGTGGCATTTCAGACATCTCATGGTTTCTTGATGTCTCATTTTCAGATATCCCCTTAAACTCGTCCTTTTCTTGTACTACTTCCATGAGATAATATTTTAAAGTATGGATATAGACCTAAAGATTTGGCAATGTAGTAAAAGTCTTTATAATCAGGAAATTTCAAGTGGCCAATCTTCTGCCAATATTTTCACTACTTATAGGTCTGAAATAGTCTACAAATGGTATTTCTTATGTTTGAAAACTGTTCCTTGGAGTATTCTATGAGACTTAGTTATTTTGCCCCATAGGTGTCTATATCAAATAGTGAGGTTTAGCTCTCATTTATTTCAATGGACAGAATGTTAACAAGAAGAGAAAGAATGCCTCAGTTGCTATATCCTTTGTAATAACTTCTAACATATAAGGAGTAAACCCAAGGTCTAGATGTATTTGTGCTCTCAGTCCTAGAAAACAGGCAACCATGAAGAATGGTGGAGATTGGGTAGCTAAAATACAAAGAGTGCGTCTCAGGGCTCTGTGAAAGATGGATTACAAGTAGGGATTAGAGAAAGGGAAAGCAGTTAGGAAGTTGTTATAGATAAGGAGGAGAAATGAAGGAGGAGGAGAAATGAAGAGATCCTTGACTAAGGTATATATTTGATTACTTATACTTTACAAGGTATCTTGGGGTTTGGGGGCTATTTCTTTCTTTCTTTTTTTTGAGAAACTGGGATAATTAATTCTTTAGTTTCATGTAGTTTTTATTTATGATTTCTTGAAATAAAGCTCTGGAAAACTGGACTCTGTTAAAGCGATTGTGATTCAAATGGAGCTAGTTGACCATGCCTTTAAACCCGAATCACTCTGTCTTTCACTAATTGGCTAATAATAGGTACCAGCCCAAGCCTCACTTGGTCATCATTTGGGTTTTGATGGCTCAAAGGGTAAATAGAAATTATTCCTGTTCTGTCCACAAACTCTGAGAGTCTTCCCCACTGTAACAATAATGTTGCTTGCAGCCACTGTGGCTGTGTAAAGCCAATAACACCAGCACAGGTGTGTACCAGGAGTGCTGCTAGCACAGGTTCTTTGATCTGCTTTTCTGAAGGAAAGCAACTTTAAGGGGTTTACAATGTCACTTTAATTAAACATACATATATCATTCATTTTGTTCAGGGGAAAAAGTCAGCACCCTGAACTTCAGAGAAAACACAAACAGAAATTACAAGCAGAAATTATATAAACAGCAAATAACACAATTCAGCAGACAGGGCTTCTAACTGTCTGTCCATAGCAATACATATATAGTTACCAGAAAGGGAAGCACCAACATCTGGGTTTTCAAATCTGAGAGGCTCTTTAATGGCTACCCAGAGTTTCATCTGGCCAAATCACACAAACACTCTTCCAATGGGTGAGCCCCCAAAGCAAAATGCTAACATCAGAGGATATGTATACTTCTTAAGGGTCAGAGGGCACCACAACCATGTGACTCAAACTCATGTGACTTAGACTTTCTTGTGACTTAAGCAGGTCATCAAAGACTCTTGATTCAATCAAAAGCAAGGCTCAATCAAAGGCACTTGATTACCTTAGTGCTGAGAAGCAATCCAAAAGAAAAAAAAAACAGTGAATAAAAGTCCCACTTTGCTTGCCATTATACCCCCTCAGATTAATTCTTTTATGAACGCACACTAGGACATCTTTTGTCTTAATTCTTACCTATCCTCTAATTATTGAATGGGTGTTGCCTCAGACAAACTGAGACCTGGAAAAGACCTCAGCTTAAAATGGCCACAGTCTCTCATTGCTTCTGGGGCCATTGCCAATCATCTAGCCCTGTGTCTTACCACTGGACCCAGGTGGCTCCAGAGAAGAGAGTGAGGCTGTTGACTTTACACAGCCCTGCCTCACTTAAATCCAATCCACTTGCAAATCAAGACATCGCTTTCCTGATGTCATTGGTCCTCTTAGAGAACAAAGGAAGATGTTGAGGATGGGATTGATTGAAGATATGTGGAGGGGGAATCAACAAGCCTAAGTGAATGGTTATATTGGGGAACAAGACAGAAGACGTAATCAAAGAGGACTCAAATTTTTTGAGCTTAGATGACTGGAAGAGTGATGGAAATAGGAAAGTTGGGAGGAGGGGCAGGTTTTGTTAGATTCAGTTCTGAACTATCCCTCTAACTTATACCATAGTCCCTCTCTTACATCATACTAAACCCCAGCATAATTGAAAACTATCCAGATGATTGCTTCAGATTTCATTTGAACATTTGTTTCATATAGACATATAGAACTTGACATTTAGTTCCAGTCTTCTTGTCTTAGCTTCAAATGGGCTTTCAAGTGAGTGTCTGTCATCTGTGGTGGAAGGTATGGTATGATTAGAGTCATGTAAATATGTCAATTCATAACAGGCCACTTTATTTTTTTTGTAAATAGTATTTTATTTTTTCTAATTACATGTAAAGATAGTTTTCAACATTCATTTTAAATAAGATTTTGAGTTCCAAATTTTTCTCCCTCCCTCCCCTTTCCTCTCCCCAAGAGGGCAAACAATCTGATATAGGTTATACACGGGCAATCATGTTGTACATATTTCCACATTAGTCATGTTGGGAAAGAAGAAATAGAACAAAACAAAAAACTACAAAAAAACCCCAAAAAGCGAAAATAGTACACTTCGATCTTCATTCAGACTCCATAATTCTTTCTCTGGATATGGATAACATTTTCCATCATGAGTCATGTGGGATTGTTGCAGATCATTATATTGCTGAGAAGAGGTTAAGTCTCTCATAGATAATCATCACACAATGTTGCTGTTACTGTATGTAGAATGTTCTCCTGGTTCTGTTCATTTCACTCAGCATCAGTTCATGGAAATCTTTCCAGGTTTTTCCAAAATCTGAACAGGCCACTTTAAATAGTGGAGCAGTTTTGTTGAATTTTGTGTAACTGAATTATAGCCATTGCTATGTTGCTGATGGTTCAAAAAATCATTTAAAAAATTCTGGAAAGCTACAGATTCTATTTTATGCTTCTGCCCATTATCTTCTGAAAATTATACTGCAGTTTGTGTTTGTTTAGACGAGTAGCACTGAGACTGCCACGCGGGCATCAAAGACTTTGTGACAGGCTGCAGGCTCCCTATCTTGATCTGAGGCCAGTCAGATGATAGGGCCTGACATGTAGGGATTGTGGAACAGGCACCTCTCTGGGGGTCAAGAAACATTGATTCAGGTCCAAGCTCTGCCATTACTTCATGCCAGTTACTTCAGCTCTTTCAACTTCTTTCTGCCTTTCTTCACATAGATCCTATGTGCCTGCCTTGGTGAGCTGCTTTGGCTATTAAAAGTATGACCACCTAGGAACCATCTGCTCATCGGTCAGTCCATTTGCTTGCCACATTGCCAATACACATGAAAACAGTTGTTCTAAAAGTTTCCTTCCTTTGTTTGTATTATATTGTCATAAACAAAGGCATAGTAAATATATTCTTTTAGCAAAATGCAATTTTACCAACATCTGGAATTTCCAAGAGGCTGGTGGTTTGAATGATAATTATCTAATTGTTTAATCAGCATCTGAGGAGTTAACTTCCAAGTATATACAAAAGCATTAATGTGAATTGTAGTCTTGGTTTCTAGCACAGTGTCTGGAACATAGTAGGTGCTTAATAATTTGCTTGTTAAATCAAACACGTATACAAGAAGACAGAGCATTTGCCAGTCTAAACATTTTTGTCAGTCTCTCCTCCCATTCACTGTAGTCATTCAGTCATTTTTAGTCACGTCCAACTCTTCATGACCCAATCTTGGGTTTTCTTGGCAAAGATACTGGAGTTGTTTGCCATTTCCTTCTCCAGCTCATTTTACAGATAAGGAAACTGAAGCAAATAAGGTGAATTAACTTGCCCAGGATCACACAGCTAGTAAGTGTCTGAGACAAGATTTGAACTCTGGAACATAAGTCTTCCTTATTTCAATCCCAGTGCTCTATCTATGGTGCCATCTAGCTGCCCTAGCATTAGAATTTACCTTTTATGGCTTGTTCCTTGATATAGACCGCTCACAGTCATTCGATTACCTATAAAGTGTCTTTTTTAGTGTGTACTTTATAGTCATCAACAAATACAAACATTTCAATGTATAAAAAAGAACAAGAAAGAGCCTTTGATAAGAAACAGTAAACTTCTGGTAGGTACTTTCAGAAACAGGAAGCCTCCAATGGCTGTCTCATTGAATGACTCTCTTTTTCATTGATATCTATGCTCAAGTTTGCAGGTTATATCATTTAGGGTTACAACTTGAGATCCTTTGCATTTCATGATACACTAATCTATCGCCTCCTGAAATTTTTCATATTTGTGGAATGTGATCTTATAGCATTCAAATTTTCCTAACTTTATATTTGGACATTTTTCTCCTGAATGCTTTCAAAAGTGAGAGACTACTGTACAGTTGAATGAACATATCGAAAAGCTACTATGAACAAATTTTCAAAAATGCAGATATTCATTGAGGGAAAGCAAATTAAGGAGGCTGCTGAAGGCCAATGAAGTTGGGAGATGGGTAATAATCACAAATGACATTTATATAGCACTTTCAAGTTTACAAAGCACTTTCTATATAATCTGTTTTGAGGTAAGAACAGCCATGGGAAGTTGGTAACCTCATCTTTCAGATGAAGAAACTCAGTCTTGGATAGGAAGGCTGAATAAGCTGGCCCTGGTTAAATAGCTACTAAGTATCAGGGGTGGGATGTGAAGCAAGGTCTTCCTGATTCCAAGTGGAGTATTCTATCCATCATGCCCCCTAGTTGCCTCTCTATTATGCCAAGCTAAGAAGCCTCTTGCTCTTAGAGTCCTGTAATAAATGGTATGTTATTCCTGGAAATAATTTAGTAGATGAATTAATAGTAAAGAGGATGACAATGAGGAGAACAACCTGCAAGTTTGATTCGTTTCTTTTCTAGTTTAGCTTTGTGGTACCCATGATGAGGACTAATATATTTCTGCTTTAGTGTTTGGCTGTTTCAATGGATCATCTCTCTAGGTACCATATAGAATGTTGAGGACAGGGCTTAGGGTGGGAGTTGAAGGGCTAGGAGGAAATATGACTCTCATTGATAGAGCAGAGAAACAGGAAAAAGTTTAACCCTGGGGTATCAAACCCAGGAGTAGTGATTTGCTCAATTTTTAAGTGGCTGTGGTTAGATTTGAACCTGAAGCTTCCTGATCACAAGTCTAGCATGCTATACTTTCTCCTTATTATTCTCATCTTATTCAATATCATGATTTTTACCCTCCTCCTCCTCCTCCACCTCCTCCTCCTCTTTTCTCATTCACACAATATGTATCATTCACCCCTTGAGGATAAGGTAGTTTTCGTTTTTTACCTCTGTAATTTGTTGATTTCTTTCTGGAGTGGTATCTTGTGGTCCAGTTGTTTTTCAGTCATTTCTGATTTTTTGTGACCCCATTTGGGATTTTCTTGGCAAAGATTCTGGAGTGGTTTGCCATTTCCTTTTCCAGCTCATTTTACAGATGAGTAAACTGAGGCAGACAGGGTTAAATGACTTGCTCAGTGTCACATAGCTAGTAAGTGTCTGATTTAAGATGAGTCTTCCTGACTCCAGACTTGGGACTCTAGCCACTATGCCACCAACCTACCCAGAGTGGTATGCCCAGTAGTATAACTGCCATGTATAATAGCTGGAATTTAACATATAATGGGTGAAGAGAGGAAGTGTACATTGTTGATACTCGACATACACAGGGTATAATAGCACCATTCCATCTATCCATCCACCCATCGTTTATCCATTCATCATCTATCCATTAGCATACATTTATTAATCTCTTACAATATGCCAGCTATAATGTAGGTGCTAGAGATGCAAAGAAAGGCAATAACAATCTCTGACCTTAAGTGGCTTGCATAATGGAGACGACATGTACATAAATGGATACTTACAAGATACATACAGAATAGACAAGCTGGCCTTAGAGAGGAAGGCACCAGCATGGGGGTGACTAGGAAATCCCTCCTGTCGAAAGTAAGATTTGATCTGGGTCTTGAATGAAGCCAGGGATTCTAAACTGTACCAAAATGCTCTTCCATTAACCTTTGCAAACAAAATAAGGAGGAAGTAGGGGAAGGCTCTTGCCTGCAATTTGCAAAATAACAAACATAATTTTTCTGCTTATTTCTATAACTCCTATTCTCTGAAGACCAGAATTTTGCTCTTATTTTCAGAAAATAAGGTTTAATTTGAGACTAGCCTCAGGGCTGTTTCTATAAAAATTCCATTCCAGAGTTCTAGAAAGTTTTCAGAAACATCCATAGCACGTTGTTTCTTTAAAAGAAACATACACCCTCCCCCACACACTTTGCCATATATTATAGAGATTGTGAACTTTCTAGCAATATGCCTGTTTATGTGATATACTGTACAAAGTAGTATGAAAATTTGAAAATCATTAGCTATTCCTACTAGGAATCAAAGACCACATTCAAAGCTGATTATATACATGTTTCTTAAGAGCGTTAATGTGCTAATCTGTTGGTTACTTGATCCAGGCAAAATGCCATGATATTCCACATGAGCAAAACACCATGGTTCTTAGAGATTTCATATAAATATTACCCACTGTGTTTTCCCATTTCCAAGTGTTATACTTCTCTATTAAAGTCAATAAGCTGGAACTAACATTAGAATCAGCATAGTGATCCAACTTTAAATGGCAAAAAAAAGGTAAAAGCCCTTGCTACCCTTCAGGAACACATTACTTTATTGCTATTATTTCATATAAACATTTTAAGTGCTCCTTGAAACAATAAAAGCACAACACATGAAAAGCACATAAATTGTGTATTATACTCTTGCTAAGCTTGTCGTATTTCCCACCCCCAGTAGAATTTAAGCTTCTTGAAGACGAGGACCATGTTTTGTTTTGTCTTTGTATCCCCAGGGCCTAAAATGGTGCCTGGCACAGTGTTTAATAAATGCTTGTCGAATTGAATTCTTTCTAAGTATTTCTTATATTTAGTGATTAGGCAGCCTGGTGTAGCGGTCAGTAGGAAGATCTGGTAGTTTAGAACCTGCTTCGGATGCATGCTGGCTATGTGACTCTGGGCAGGTCCCTCAATCTCTGAGAACCCTAAGCAACTTTTTGACTATAAAATATGTGTAGCACCTGTTGAACTGCACTGTCACACAGGGTTCCCTAATGGGGAGTTCACCACACCAATGAAATTACAGGTTGTGAAAACAGCAACAAACAAACAAATAATGTTTAGAAACTTGGATATTAAGCAAAAGAAGTAATTTAATAAAGGGGGATGAATTTGAGAGTCAGCTTATGATAGGGCTTGAGAGCCCACTTTGGGGTGTTCAGATTCTGCTTCTGATAGATGTGTGACCACAGGCAAGTCACTCAACACACCAGTGCCCCAGGGAGCCCCAATAGCTATGGTATAGGTTGCTTCATGTACCCCGTAAGTCACTGGCATAGACCAAAACATAAATACATATATATATATATATACATACATACATACATGATGGTACAGTAGGTAGAGTGCCAGGATTGGAATTAGGAAGACTCCTCTTTGTAAGTTCAAATCCAGCCTTAGATACTTACTAGTTGAGTGACCCTGGGCAAGACACTTTATCCTGTTTGTCTCAGTTTCCTCATCTGTAAAATGAGCTGGAGAAGGAAATGGCAAACCACTCCAGTATCTTTGCCAAGAAAACCCTAAATGGAGTGATGAAGAGTTGGACATGACTGAATTGACTCAACAGCAACAATATCTATATCTGTAACTATCTATCTACACACACAAACACATATACATATATGGACATATTATATATCTATATACATACATAAATGTAATTTTGGGTAATATTTGGAGTAAAATGGGAAAAATATAAAGCTTAGATTAAGGGAAACAGGATGTATTAGCAGTAGGAAGTGTAGATGAGAGCCTAGATAAATGACAGGAGGGAACTTGTCCCAGAGACAGCTGTGTAGAGATGGAGATTATCTCTCTAGATCCAGCATTACTGGTGCCTAACTAATACCTTATTATATAGCTTCTTTGCCAAATACCCTAATCTCTAAATAATAAAAGAGGAAGGAAGAAAATTGCAGGGTTGATATGCATGGAGTCATCTTTCTGGAGCAATTGTGTGAGAGAATGAGTGATGAGGGTATGAGAACATCTGGGACTTTTGTCTACCTATCATATCAGTTCCATTCACGTTAGGACACTTACGCTTATGCTTTTCCCACAATATTATACAGTATAGATATAATTTTGCTGTAGTACAGCAGAAGAGCTCTGGGCTTGGAGTCAGAAGACATTTAGTCCTACCTTCCACTTTACAGATGAGGAAACTGAGGCCCAGGGAAGTTGAGATTTGTCTAAAATCATACAGTTAGTGCCAGAGTTGGAATTTGAGCCCAGATCCTCCGATTCCCAAAAGAGGTGTTCTGTCCACCCTAAATTCAACCTATGACAATTATCTGAGTCTATAGGCAAGTCTCTTCACTTTTATTTAACTCGGCAGCTCTTCAGGACTCATTCACAAAGTAATGGAGGATTCTGATATGGGTTGGTAGAAATTCACCCATCAGCAATTCTCTATACTGGTGAAATCTCAATTATTGGCTTGACTACCACAGTAGTCATATCACTTCCTAGTGTTCAAGAATGCATGTAGACCAACTTAAATAAAGACTCCCTAGGGGGACTGAAGGGCAGAATTTCTTCTCATGGCTCAGATTCATATCATCTGGAGGTAGGAGAGGATAAAGATGAGTGATTCTAAGATGATGTGTGATAATTGTGGATACTTATCTAATAGTTATAAATTTCCAAGTTAGAACTTATCCTCCCAAACTGTGTTGACCTTTTGATCATAACTGAAATCAGAAGTTTCTTAAATATTAAGAATGCTCACAATTTATTCAAGTTGTCCTTTTCAGACTTAGAAAAGGGGGGTGGCAAAATTTACTCCACAGGCCTTATTTAATTCATTTTGACTGGGGAAATCCATCTCTTCCAAATAATGATGATAATTCAGGTACAATTGAGTTTACAAGGTAGAAAGTTGGTGCAGGATGACACATGTTTCATTTCTGAGATCACAACTAAGCTACAGAATGGAGATTTGGACTCGCCCAATCTCAATTCTTGGCTGAGGACAACATTTTTCCTCCAAATGGACTTTAAACTACACTATAATCTGAAATTCATCATAATGGCCATATTTTTATTTCACTTCAGGGCTGCCTTATAAGTTGCTATTTTCTTGCTTTACACTAGAATTAGAATGTTTTGTATTCTTTCAGCCTTACTTTTGTATTGTTCTCTCTCTCTCTCTTACTCTCTCTGTATATATACATATCTATCTATCTATCTATCTATCTATCTATCTATCTATCTATCTATCTATCTATCTATCTATCTATCTATCTGCCTGTAAGTATGTATAAGCAATGCCGAGCACTGACCGCTAAGACATCCTCTCTCATCAGTAAATTTAACAACTATTAGTTCCTGAGTATTTATAGACTCTATCTTTACTTTCTATCCACCTATTTCATGACTAGGTGGCTTGTTGTTGTGGTTCAGTTGTTTCAGTTGTGTCCAGCTCTTTGTGACCCTATTTGGGGTTTTCTTGACAAAGATACTGGATTAGTTTGCCATTTCCTTCTCCAGTTCATTTTACAGATGAGAAAACTGAGGCAAACAGGTTTAAGTGATTTGCCTAGGGCCACTGGCTTTCCCATGGTCACAAGGTCTGGGTGGTATTACTGACTAAATTGAGATGGTTAGCACTGGAATAAGAAGTCATAAGAACAGAATTCTAATTCTAACTATTCCACTTACTGGCTGTGTGACTTAAGAAAATTTATCTTGTCTCTCTGGACTTCATTTTCCTCTTCTGTAAAATAAAGGCTTGGGCTAGGATGACTCGTAAGTTTCCTTTCAGGTCTAACATTTTGCGATTATGTTATATAATTTGTCTTCACATACGATTTACAATTCTTCTTAAGAGCAGGAGCTGTCATCTTAACTATCTCCGTCCTTAGTACATATATCAGTAGCTTGTATGGTGGCTTGCACATAGTCAAAAAATGTTAGTTAAGTGAATAGATTTGTGGGTCCATCTGCAATTAAAAAGACTAAACATACAGACTCTTGGGGAGTCAATGACCATATTCCTTCACCAAAATCTGATAATGAAATTATAGTACTTATCATCTATTCAGGGAACTTTTGGCAATGACTGATAGGACCCTTGACAAGCTGCTTTGCTACTCATTATATATAAGAAAGAAAAGCCTCTCCTCTACCCAATAGGAAAGAGAGAGAGAAATTAAATAAACAAACAGCAGCATGGTTCTTCAAAAGACCTGTGTTTTTAACACTTAGTTACTATGTGTAATTTTTTCAAGCCACATTGGGTCATAGGCACGTACATTTAGGGCTAAAAATTGCCTTAGAAAGCTTCTAGTCTAAATTCTACATTTCACAACCTATTGAGACCCAGAGAGACCCACAAACTTTGAACTCAGGTCTGATGACTACAAACCTGACCTTGAATCTAGGCTCTTACTCTTGAGAATTGGGGACAAAATTTTGTCCCCAATTTTTTACGAGTTTTTTTTTTACGAGTCTGACTCCTAACTCTTTCATTCTAGGTACTGCCATATTTGAAGTTCAATGGAGGTGTTTTTTTCCAGCCTTTCGAAATCAGGAAGGTTCTGTCAGGTTTACAATAGAAAGTCACCTCTTTGGATATGACTCATTGGGGCTTACCATTGTGTTTAGGTTACATCCTTAATACAAACAGCTACTGTGTAACTTGGATGACAGTTGACACTTCTAATACCACCAAGAATAGCTCAGTAGGCAAGTTGAGGCTTTATTTTCTTCCCCTTGTTTTCACCAAAGAAATAATAAAAATTTACTTAGTAAGATATTCTACTTTACTCCTCTTCAAGCCTCACCACACTCCAGGTATGATTTAATAGGTAAATAAACTGAGAGAAAAGTAAGTGCTCACTAATATAATCATAGATTCATTGATAATTTGAGAGAGTATGGTAGAGTGGAAAGAATATTGACTCGGAAGTCCCAGGAACTGGGTTCACATCCTGCCTCCAATCCTTATTACCTGTGTGACCTTAGTTTCCTCATCAATAAAATGAGAGGCTTGGTCTAGAGTATCTCTGATAGCTCTATGTCTATGATTGTGTGACCCTTTGAACCAATGAGAAAGATTTAGCAACATTCCAATTATGTTTCCTGCTGTCATCCCTGGAAGGGATTTGATCTGTGAGATCATTATCTCGAACTATAATTCTTTATAAGAGAATAATTGTTTTTTTTAAAAAACTGCATATATATATTTGTGTATGTATATATGTGTGTGCATGTATGTATGTATGCAGAAAGATATGTATATATATATACATTATGAAACACACTCCAATAAAAAATAACTAATCTTTTCCATTCGTTTTATTCAGTTTGACTCTGTGTTGACTCAGATTAATTTTTATGTTAGTGAAGATAATATATCTATATTTCAACAGAGTCGTACATATGGGGTGCTGGTATCATGTATACATCTGAGCAACAGAACCTTCTAATTAGAGTCTGATGCTGCACTCAGCATCCTTTAGTAATCCAGAATACGTGGATGAATGACATTAAATTGATTTTTTTCATGGAGGCATGAGAATTAACCATGCCATTCCCCTCTAGCCATGAAGTATTTGATTTCAGGTCCTATGACCCAACATATTAGTGATATAGCACGTCGCAGCATATAATCTTGAAACAATATATTTTATCATTTTAAAAAATGGTCTGCAAAATGTTTTTCTTTTGGCCCAAATTGTAAGCTGATGTCATATTCTAAGAATGTTTCTTTTGCACCCCCAACACAAATCGAGCTCAGAGAAATATTATCAGCCATCCACAAAGAAATTTAATTGTATGTTTTACATGGCATAAAAGGGGAAACACTAAAAATGCAGGTTAAGTCTATTAAGCCAAGTTTCCTCAATTTTGGTCAGGTGCCAATATACACCATGATAAGTGCTTCCAAAGCTAATAGTGGAGGAGATTAGAAATTGGTGTCCATTACAGATCTGTGGAAAATAAGTTCTTTGCATTAAGACTTAACAGCTGAACTGAATAAAATCTCCAGCCTCTTTCTTCCTTCCTTCCTTTCTTTTTCTTTCTCTCTCTCTTCCTTTCTTTCTCTCTTGTTCTTTCTTTCTTGTTCTTTCTTTCTTTCTTTCTTTCTTTCTTTCTTTCTTTCTTTCTTTCTTTCTTTCTTTCTTTCTTTCTCTCTCTCTCTCTCTCTCTCTCTCTCTCTCTCTCTCTCTCTCTCTCTCTCTCTCTCACATTTAGCTATAATTCACGTTTGGCACATGGGCCCTGTCCTCTTTTTGTTGATGGCTTGGTCCCAATCCTTTGTCAAACATATTGAAGACTTCCAAAGAAGTTCTTTGATAGACCCCACAGCACACCCGGGAAAAGGGGGAGAAATAAACCCCCTAGACACTGAATACCAAAAAATTATGTTCGAATACATAAAAAGATTATAGAGTTTTACTTCTCAAAATCCTACTTGTGAATAGTTGGGACCAGGAGTCAGAAAACTGTTATTGCTACTTTTGAATTTCTCCCTGCTACATTGTGTTTGGCCCATATTATAAGTGTGTGTGTGTGTACATGCACACGCACTATATTTTCTTATAATGTGAAAGTTGAAGCAATATGATAGCGAATAGAGTATTGGATTCAGATTGAGCATGACCATGCTTTTAATCCAAGGCTGCATAACCTTTGGCAAGTCACTTAATTTCTCTAGGTCTCGGTTTCTTTATCTATAAAATGGGGATAATAATAGTACCTCCCTCACAGAGTTGTTGAGAGAATTAAATGTGATCCTGTATGGAACCACTTTGTAACCTCTAATTGAGGTTATATAAATGTGAGCTGTCATTATGGATGAAATATAGAAATGATACAATGAATGATTCAGGATATTTAAGCAAAAACAAGACTGTTTTATTGAAATATAAGAAAATTTTATCTAGTTTATGGTGCATATGCTTTAAGTTTTAATTCGATCTGTTTTGATTCTCTACTTTGCTCTATACAGAGACAAGCCTAAACGGAGCCAGTGTTCCCCTAATTGTAGAAGGCTTGCAACTTACAATATTTTCCCCCCAGAGCTTTTGATTATTCTATAGCAATACCCACACAGAGTAGCCATCCTTGTGTTGGCAGTCAAAAGCTAAAGGCTAGGGGCAGCCAGTTTTGAAAGCTGGGGGTGGTGGTGGTATTTGGCAACCAGTAGTATTTGACAACAAAGATTGAATAAGATTATATTTGTAAAGTTCTTGCAGTTCCTAGCCTATAGTAGGTACTATATAAATGTTAGCTATTTATCATCATCATCATCATCATCATCATCATCATCATCATCATCATCATTATTATTATTATTATTATTATTATTATTATTATTATTATTATTATTATGTATCTGGGCTCTCAGTTTCTTAATTCATAGCATTTCTAATGTCACCAAGCTCCAGACATTAAAGCAGAGTGCCTTGATTAGGAGACTTAATATAAAAATATTTTGTTTCATTAGTACATGGAATTCTTGATGAAGAAACTCTTTCTCCCAATGTACATGGGCACCTGCCCCTTAGAGTTACCTGGGGAGTGGGGAGAGAGAGGGAGAATTTCAGAGTCTAAATGATTTACCTGTTGGCACATGGACAGTATATTTCAGAGGCAGGATTTGAACATGTGTCTTCATGACCCCCAAGGCCTTTATCCTCTACATTATATTGTCTCTCATACAGAGAATAGGAATAGGGATTGGACCTGTTATTTTCATTGTATAGAGAATTCCCAAACTAGGAAACCCCCTCTCCCATTCAGGGTCAGCTTCTTTTCTTCAGCTTAAACTCCTACGGAGTTGTCTACAGGTATTCAGAAGTTAGATGACTTCTTCAGGGTCACAGAGCTAATTATGAGTCCAAGTCTTCCTGGCTTTAAGGCTAGCCCTCTATCTATTATACCGTACTTCTTCTTTTAAGAATAGGAAAGGATAAATGCTGAGAGGAGTGGAGCAGGAATATATAGTCTTGCCCTCAATCTAGGAATATTCCTATGTACTCTCCTCTAGACTTATATACCGCAATAAATAGCCAGAGAGACAACCAGAAACAAAAGACTTTCACGAAAGCTCTTGAGTTAAAGGGGCAGATGCCCTCAAGGCAGCTGATACTTCTAAGAACAGGTAAATGTGAGAAGCAAAGGAGTATTTTCATAGACTCAGAATGGACAGGACAGAACTGCTCACATGATGGTCTTTTTAAGCTCTGTCATCTTTCATCAAGACAATAGCCTTGGAATGGTGTGATCCAGTGTGGTAATAAAACAATGAGGTACATTTCCACAAGCCATACACTAAAAAGAGTCTTATTTGTTTACATGAGATAATTTCCCCCATTATTCTGCTTCCTTCCCCCTTCTCCCAGGGCTTCTCTCTTTATCACCACTTCATTTGTTTTTTTGCAGCTCATCCCAATATAATGTACTCATACCTGAACCTTCTGTTCATGTAGATTAACTAAATACCCTAATAATGATGAAGTTCTTAGGAGTTGCATGAATCATGTTTTCATACAAGAATGTAAACAGTTTAACCTTACTGAGTTCCTTGTGATTTCTTTTTCAGGTTAACATTTTCATGCTTCTTTTGAGTTTTGAATCTGAATGTCAAATTTTCTATTCAGCTCTAGTCTTCTCTTCAAGAATGCTTGAAAGTTCTCTCATTAATATCTATTTTTCCTCCTGAAGGATTATATGCAATTTTGCTGGGTAGGTTATTCTTAGTTGTAACCTAGTTCCTTTGCTTTTTGGAATATCATATTCCAAGCCCTCCACTCCTTCAATGTGGTAGCAACTAAATCTTGTGTGATCCTGACTAAGGCTCTGTGGAATTTGAATGGTTTCATTGAGATTGCTTGAAGTATTTTCTCTTTGACCTAAGAGCTCTGGAATTTGTTTATAATATTCATGGGAGTTTTGATTTTGGGATGTCTTTTAGGAGGTGATTGGTGGATTCTTTCAAGTTTTATTTTACCCTGTGGATCTAAGATATAAGGGCAATTTTCCTTGATAATTTCTTGAACTATAACATCTTGACAGTTTTTTATCATACCTTTCAGATAATCCAATAATTCTTAAAATGTTACTCCTGGATCTATTTTCTAGGTTAGTCGTTTTTCAGATGAAATATTTCACATTTTCTTCTACTTTTTCCATTCTTTTGATTTTGCAATAGCAATATAGCAAATAATTTGATTTGCAATAGCAATACAATGATCAATTCTGAATAACTTAGCAATTCTCAGCAATACAATGATCCAAAACAATTCCTAAGGACTGATGATGAAAAAAATGCTATCTACTTCAAGAGAAAGAAGTGATGGATTCTTAATACAGATCAAAGCATACTTTTTTAAAACTATTTTTCTTGGGTGTTTTTGTCTGTTTTCTTTTGAAATGTGGCTAATATGGAAATGTTTCGTGTGATTGGACATGTATAGCACATAAAATTGCTTGCTTTCTCAAGGTGGGAGAAGAGGAGTAAGGAAGAGAAGGAGTAAGAACTCAAAGTAAAAAAAAATGTTAAAAATCGTTTTACATATAATTGAGAAAAAAAATAAAAAGACAGAATGGGCCAAATGGTTAAAGAAGTACAAAACTTAACTTGTGAAAATAACTCCATAAAGCAGAATTGACCAAATGGAAAGTATGGTACAAAGCTAACTGACAAAAATAATTCCTTAAAAATTTGAATTGGGCAAGTGGAAGCTAAAGACTTTATAAGACATCATATTGCTATTGCTGTGTAGAATGTTCTTCATGTTCTGCTCAATTCATTTTGAATCAGCTCATTTAAGTCTTGTCAGGTTTTTCTGAAATCATCCTATTCATCATTTCTTATAACATAATGGTATTCCCTCACAACAATATATTGTAATTTGTTCAGTCTACTGATGAGAATCCCTTCAATTTCTTTTTTTTTTGAATTCCATACTTTATTATTTAATATTTTTTAGTTTTCAGCACTTATTTCCACAAGATTTTGAGTTACAAATTTTCTCCCCATTTCTACCCTCCCCCACCAACTCCAAGATGGCATATATTCTGATTTCCCCATTCCCCAGTCAGCCTTCCATTCTGTCACCCCACCACCCCTACCCCCACCCCTTTTCCTCTTACTTTCTTTTAGGGCAAGATAGATTTCTATGCCCCATTGCCTGTATAGCTTATTTCCCAGTTGCATGAAAAAAACCTTTTTTTGAGCATCGGCTTTTAAAACTTTTTGAGTTCCAAATTCTCTCCTCTCTTTGCTCCCCACCCACCCTTCCTAAGAAGGCAAGCAATTAAACATAGGCCACACATGTATCATTATGCAAAACATTCCCATAAATAGTCATGTTGTGAAAGACTAATTATATTTTCCTCCATCTTATCCTGTCCCCCTTTATTCAATTTTCTCCCTTGACCTGTCCCTTTTCAAAAGTATTTGCTTTTGATTACTTCTTCCTTCTATCTGCCACCCCTTCCATTGTTCCCCCTTTTTTATCTCTTTCCCCCTACTTTCATGTGGGGTAAGATACCCAACTGAGTGTGTACGTTATTCCCTCCTCAAGTCAAATCCAGTGAGAGGAAGATTCACTCATTCCCCCTCACCAGCCCCCTCTTCCCTTCCAATGAACTGCTTTTTCTTGCCACATTTATGTGAGATAATTTACCTCGTTCTATTTCTCCCTTTCTCCCTCTCTCAGTATATTCCTCTCTTATCCCTTAATTTGATTTTTTTAGATATGATCCCCACATATTCAACTCATCCTGTGCCCTCTATCTATATATATGTATCTTGCCTTCAACTACCCTAATACTGAGAAAGGTCCCATGAATTACACACATCATGTTTCCATGTAGGAATGTAAACAAAACAGTTCCACTTTAGTAAGTCTCTTATGGTTTCTCTTTCCTGTTTACTTTTTCATGCTTCTCTTGATTCTTGTGTTTGAAAGTCCAATTTTCTATTCAGCTCTGGTCTTTTCACTGGGAAAGCTTGAAAGTCCTCTATTTTATTGAAAGTCCATATTTTGCCTTGGTGGTGCAGCTACAGAACTACAGCTGCAGTTGCTTCTGGCCCCAGGCACACCCAATGGGAGGAATTAAGTGGGGGATTAGAGCAGGAGTGCAGAGCCTGCTTAAGATCTGAGTCTAGTCTGGGTTGGCAGTTCTTGGGGGAGGAGGAGCACTGGTGCAGCAGAGTTTGCTGTGTAGAAATACCTCTGAAAACAACAATGCATATCCTCAAGCTTGGAACAAAGTACTTTCTACTCTACAAGCAGTCATACCCTGACCAAAAAACTCAAGGGTCAAGTAGTTGGCTGAGAACATGGCCAGGCAGGGAAAACAAACTCAGATTCAGACTCTAACTTTGGAATCTTTCTTTGGTGACAAAGAAGACCAATACATATAGCCAGAAGAAGTCAACAAAGCCAAAGAGCCTAAATCAAAAGCCTCCAAGAAAAACAGGAACTGGTCTCAGGCCATGGAAGAGCTCAAAAAAGGAATTGGAAAAGCAAGTTAGAGAAGTAGAGGAAAAATTGGGAAGAGAAATGAGAATGATGCGTGAAAACCATGAAAAACAAGTCGATGACTTGGTAAAAGGAGACCCAAAAAATTACTGAAGAAAATAACACCTTAAAAAAATAAACTAACTCAAATGGCAAAAGAGCTCCAAAAAGCCAATGAGGAGAAGAATGCCTTGAAAGGCAGAATTAGCCAAATGGAAAAGGAGGTCCAAAAGACCACTGAAGAAAATATCACCTTAAAAATGAGATTGGAGCAAGTGGAAGCTAGTGACTTGATGAGAAATCAAGATATAAAACAGAACAAAAGGAATGAAAAAGT
>CM053627.1:158406208-158460556 GCA_028646595.1 Phalanger gymnotis
ACTGAGTATCATGCTCCAAGGCAAAATATGGATTTTCAATAAAATAGAGGACTTTGAAGCTTTCTCAGTGAAAAGACCAGAGCTGAATAGAAAATTTGACTTTCAAACACAAGAATCAAGGGAAGCATGAAAAGGTAAACAAGAAAGAGAAACCATAAGAGACTTACTAAAGTTGAACTGTTTTGTTTACATTCCTACATGGAAAGATGATGTGTATAATTCATGAGACTTCAGTATTACAGGAGCTGAAGGGAATATACATACACACACGCACACACACACACACACACACACAGCACAGGGTGAGTTGAATATGAAGGGATGGTATCTAAAAAAATCAAATTAAGGGATGAGAGAGGAATATATTGAGAGAGGGAGAAAGGGAGAGCTAGAATGGGGTAAATTATCTCTCATAAAAAGTGGCAAGACAAAGTAGTTCTGTTGGAAGGGAAGTGGGGGCAATGAGGGGGAATGAGTGAATCTTGGTCTCATCAGATTTGACTTGAGGACATACACACTCAATTGGATATCTTACCTCACAGGAAAGAAGGAGGAAGGAGATAAAAAAACGGGGATAATAGAAGGGAAGGCAGATAGGAGGAGAAGGTAATCAAAAGCAAGCACTTTTGAAAAGGGACAGGGTCAAGGGAGAAAATCGGAAAAAAAGGGGATAAGATAGGAAGGAGCAAAATATAGTTAGTATTTCACAACATGAGTATTGTGGAAGGGTTTTGCATAATGAAACACATGTGGCCTGTGTTGAATTGCTTGCCTTCTTATGGAGGGTGGGTGCGGAGGGAAGAGGAACTCAAAGTTTTAAAAACAGATGTTCAAAAACAAAAAATGAAAAGTTTTTGCATGCAACTAGGAAATAAGATACACAGGCAATGGGGCATAGAAATTTATCTTACCCTACAAGAAAGGAAGGGAAAAGGGGATGGGAGAGGAGTGGGGTGATAGAAGGGATGGCAGACTGGGGAACAGGGCAACCAGAATATATGCCATCTTGGAGTGGGAAGGAGGGTAGAAATGGGGAGAAAATTTGTAATCCAAACTGTTGTGAAAATTAATGCTGAAAAGTAAAAATATTAAATAAATAATGATTTAAAAAAAATAAAAGGAATCTTGTTGGACTCTTTCTTTGCCTATTTTTTTCAAATATTTTGTATAGTATAGGAATTAATTGTTCTTTAAATGTTTAATATAAGTCACTTGTGAATCCATCTGGTCCTGGGGATTCTTCCTTAGGGAGCTCATTTATGGCTTAATTTCTTTTTCTAAGATAGGATTAGTTAAGTATTCTGTTTCCTCTTCTGTTAATCTGGGCACTTTATATTTTTATAAACATTCATCCATTTCAGTTAGATTGTTAGATTTATTGGTGTACAATTGGGCAAAATAGCCTCTAATAATTCATTTAATTTTATCTTCATTGGTGGTAAATTTACCTTTTGCATTTTTGATACTGGTAATTTGATTTTCTTCTTTCTTTTTTAAATCAGATAAACCAAGCTTTATGTATTTTATTGTTTTTCCCTCCATAAAATCAGCTCCTAGTTTTATTGATTAGCTCAATGGTTTTCTTATTTTAAATTTTATTAATCTCTCCTTTGAGTTTAAGGATTTCTGATTTGGTGTTTAATAGAGGATTTTAAAATTTGTTCTTTTGTAGCTTTTTTTTAGTTGCATACTCAATTCATTTATCTGCTCTTTTACTATATTATTGATTATTGATGTAAGCATTTAGAGATATAAATTTTTCCCAGGAGCTACTTTGGCTATATCACATTGTTGTCATTCTCTTTAATGGAATTATTTCTACAATTTGTTCTTTGGCTCACTTATTGTAGGATTAGATCATTTAATTTCCAATTAATTTTAATCTGTTTCCATACCTTATAATTGAGTATTATTTTTATTGCATTATGATCTGAAAAGGATGCATTTAATATTTCTGCTTTTCTGCACTTGATCAGGGGGTTCCTATGCCCTAATACATGGCCAATTTTTTTTTTTGTGAAAGTGCTATGTACAACTGAAATGAAAGTATAATTCTTTCTATTGCCATTCAATTTTCTTCAGAGTTTTAACATATCTGTCTTTTCTAAAATTCTATTCATCTCCTTAATTTCCTTCTGTTTATTTTTTTTTGGATAGATTTATCTAGTTTTGTGAGGGGAAAGTTGAGGTACTCTCACTAGTATAGTTATAGTTTCTATTTCCTCTAATAACTCATGGAACTTTTTCTCTAGGAATTTGGATGCTATACCATTGGGTGCATGTATGCTCAGTACTGATACTACTTCATTGTCTATAGTATCATTTAGCATAATGTGGTTTCCCTCCTTGTCAGATTTGTTTTTGCTTTTGCTTTGTCTGAGATCATGATTACTGTCCCTGCTTTTTTTAACTTCAGCTGAAGCATAATAGATTCTGTTCCAGCCCATTATTACTACTTTCTTGTAAACAACATTGTTGCATTCTATTTTTGTTTAAATCCATTCTGCTGTTTGCATTTTAAGGGTGAGCTTATACTATTCACATTCTCAGTTATGATTATTGTGTTTCCCTCCATCCTGTCTGCACCTCAAACCCAGTTTATCCTTTTCTCTTTCTTATTTTATGCTGTCTCTCCTCAAGTCTGTTTTGCTTCTGACTACTGCCTCCCTTAATCTGCACCCCTTTTGTCAATTTCCTGCCTTCCCCTCCTACTTCTCTGATGGGTAGGAAAAGTTCCTATAACCAGTTGAGTGTGTTTGTTATTCCCTCTTTGAGCCAATTCTGAGGAGAATAAGATTTAAATGCTTCCTGCCACCATCCCCATTTTCCCCTCCACTGTAAAAGCTCTTCCTTTCTTTTATGTGAAATAATTTCCCACATTCTTCCTATCCTTGCCCCCTTCTCCCATAGATCCCTCCTTCTCAGTCATTAATTTTATTTTTGATATTTGAAATCATCTCATAGTCAACTTATACCTGTGATCTCTGTCTATGAACACTCCTCACTGCCCTAATAATGATAACATTCTTAGGAATTACAAGTATCATCTTCCCATATAGGAATACAAACTGTTTACTCTTATTGAATCTCTTACAATTTCTCTTTTATGTTTAGCTCTTATGCTTTTTTTGCATCTTGAATTTGAAAGTCAGATTTTCTATCAGCTCTGGTCTTTTCATCAAGAATACTTGAATATCCTCTATTTCATTAAATAGCCATTTCCTCCCTTGAAAGATCATAATTTGTTTTGCTGGGTAGGTTATTCCTGGTTGCAATCCTAGATTGTTTGGCTTCCAGAATATCATATTCTTTTTTTAAAGTTAATTGTATTTTATTTTTCCCCAGTTAAAAGTCAGGAAAATTTTTAGAATTCATTTGTACAAGATCTTGAATTCCAAAATTTTCTCTCTCCCCCTTTCTGAAAATGGTAGGCAGTTTGATATGGTTTATACATGTGCCATCATGTAAAAGTATTTCCATACTAGCTATAGTTGGGAAAGAAGGAACAGATCAAAAGGAAAAAAATGAGAAAGAATAAAGTAAATGAATATGATATGCTTCAATCTACATTCAGAATCCATCACTTCTTTATGTGAATATGGATAGCATTTTCTTTTGTGAGTCCTATATACTTGTCTTGGATCATTGTGTTGCTGAGAAAGGCTGAGACATTCATAGTTAATCATCACACAATGTTGCTGACATTGTGTCCAATGCTTTCCTGGTTCTGCTCATTTTACTTTGCATCAGTTCATAAAAGTCCTTCTAGGATTTTCTGGAATCTGCCCATTCATCATTTCTTATTGCACAATAGTATTCTATTACATTCATATACCACAGTTTGTTCAGCCATTACCCAATTGATGGGCATACCCTCAATTTCCAATATTTTGCCCCCACAAAAAGAGCTACCATATATATTTTGCACATGTAGATCCTTTCCCTTTTTTATGATCTCTTTGGGGTACAGAACTAGTAGTGGTATTGCTGGAGCAAAAGGTATGCACAGTTTTGTTGCCCTTTGAGTATAGTTAGTGGCAAATTACTCTCCAGAATGGTTAGATCAGTTCACAACTACACCTACAGTTCATTAGTGTTCCAATTTTCCCATATCCTCTCCGGCATTTATTATTTAATTTTTTGTCATATTAGTCAACCTGAGAGGTGTGAGGTGGTATTTCCAGAGTTGTTTTAACTTGCATTTTTCTTGTCAAAAGTGATTTAGAGCACTTCTTCATATACCTATAGATATCTTTGATTTCTTCATCTGAAAACTGCTGTTCATATCCTTTGACCACTTACCAATTGGTGAATGGCCTGTATTCTTATAAATTTCACTCAGTTCTCTATGTATTTGAGAAGTGAAGCCTTTATTAGAGGCACTTGATGTAGAGATTGTTACCCAGCTTTCTGCTTTCCTTCTAATCTTGGTTACATTTCTTTGTGCAAAAGCATTTTAATTTAATATAATCTAAATTATCTATTTCAATCTATATACACCTATATCTATCTACATTAAAAATATCTATTTCAAATTTTGTAATGTTTTCTCTTTTTTGGTCATGAATTCTTCCTTTCCCCATAGATCTGACAGATTTACTCTTCTAATTTGCTTGTGGTGTCACCCTTTATGTCTAAATCTTGCACCCATTTTGACCTTCTCTTGGTATGTGGTATGAGATATTGATGTATACCCAGTTTGTGTCCTATTATTTTCCAGTTTCCCCAGCAGCTTTTGTCAAATAGTGAATACTTATTCCAAAAGCTGGGGTATTTTGGTTTATCAAACACTAGGTTACTATGGTCATTGACTAGTGTGTTTTTTGTACCTAATATATTTCACTGATCCATCACTCTATTTCTTAGCCAGTACTAGATTGATGATTACAGTATTATAATGTAGTTTGAGATCTGGTGTTGCTAGGTTGCCTTTCTTTGCATTTTTTTCATTAATTGTCTTGATATTCTTGACCTTTTGTTCTTCCAGATAGATTTTGTTGTTGTTTTTTCTAGCTCTATAAAAACAATTTTTTGTAGCTTGATTGGTATGACATTGAACAGGTAAATCAGTTTAGGCAGAATTGTCATTTTTATTATATTAGTTCAGCCTACCTATGAACAATTGGTATTTTTCCAGTTGTGTAAATTAGCCTTTATTTGTGTGAAATGTGTTTTGTAATTGTATTCACATAGTTCCTGGTTTTGTCTGGGCAGGTAGACTCCTATATATTTTATATTGTTTACCGTTATTTTAAATGGAATTTCTCTTTCTGTCTCTTCCTGGACTTTATTGGTTATATAAAGAAATGCTGATGATTTGTGTGGGTTTTTCTTATATCCTGCAACTTTGTTAAAGTTGTTAATTATTTCAAGTAATTTTTAGTTGATGCTTTAGGGTTCTCTAAGTATACCATCATACAAAGAGTGGTAGTTTTATTTCTTCATTGCCTGTTCTAATCTCTTCAATTTCTTTTTCTTTTCTTATTGCTAATGCTAACATTTCCAGTACAATATTGGACAATAGTGATCATAATGGGCATCTTTGCTTCATACTTGGTCTTACTGGGAAGGTTTCTAGCTTATCTCCATTACAGATAATGCTTACTGATAGTTTTAGATAGATATTGCTTATCATTTTATGGAATGCTCCTTTTATACCTATGCTTGCTAGTGTTTTTTTTTTAATAACAATGGTGCTCTATGGTGTCAAAATCTTTTTCAGCACCTATTGAAATAATCATATGGTTTCTGTTAATTTTGTTATTGATATGGTCAATTGTATTGATAATTTTTCAAATATTGAACTAATGTTCATTCCTGGTATAAATCCTACCTTTCCATAGTATATGATCTTTGTGATATATTATGTAATCACTTTGCTAGTATTTTGTTCAAAACTTTTGCATCAATATTCTTTAGAGAAATTGCTCTATAGCTTTTTTAAAATCTGTTTCAGGTCTTCCTTGTTTTGTTATCAGCATCATATTTGTGTCATAGAAAAAGTCTGGCAGGACTCCTTTTTTGCCTATTTTTCCAAATAGTTTATATAGTATTGGAATTAATTGTTCTTCAAATGTAGAATTCACTTGTGAACCCATCTGGTCCTGGAGATTTTTTCCTAGGGAGCTCATTAATGCCTTTTCAATTTGTTTTTTTCTAAGATAGCATTCTTTAGGCATTCTATTTCCTGATCTAGGTAATTCATATTTTTTGTAAATATTCATCTATTTTGCAAAGATTGTCCAATTTATTGGCATATATTGAGCAAAATATTTTGTAATGACTGCTTTAATTTCTTCATTGGTAGTGATTTCACCCTTTTTATTTTTGATACTGGTAATTTATTTTACTTCTTTCTTTTTTAAAAATCAAATTAACCAATGACTTATCGATCTTATTGGTCTTTTCATAAAACCTGCTTCTAGATTTATTTACTAGTTCAATTCCTTACTTTAAATCTTATTAATCTCACCTTTTATTTTCAAGATTTCTAATTTGGTGCTCAGTGGGGGATTTAAAATTTTTCTTTTCCTAGTTTTTTTAGTTGCATTCCCAATTAATTGATCTGTTCTTTTTCCATTTTGTTGATGCAAGAATTTACAGAAATACATTTTCCCCATTGGCTGCATCCCATAAATTTTGGTATGTTGTCTCATTGTTATCATTCTCTTTAATGTAATTGTTGATTATTTCTATGATTTGTTCTTTGACCCACTTGTTCTTTAGGATTAGATTATTTAGTTTCCAATTAATTTTTAATCTATATTTCTACTGCCCTTTCTCAAATGTAATTTTTATTGCATTATGATCCCCCAAAATACATTTACTATTTTTGCCTTTTTGCCTTTTTACATTTGATTTTGAGGTTTTTATGCCCTATCACATGATCAGTTTTTGAGTAAGTGTCATCTACTGTTGAGAAAAAGGTATATTCCTTTCAGTTTTCTCCAAAGGTCTGTCATGTTTAACTTTTCTAATATTCTATTTACCTCCTTAGTTTCTTTCTTGTTTATTGTTTTGGTTGGATTTATCAAGTTCCGAGAAGGGATAGTTGAAGTCCCCCCACTAGTATAGTTTTGCTGTCTATTTCTTCCTCCAATTCACTTAACTTCTTTAAGAATTTGGATACTTAATCTCCTCTTCTCCTACTTCCCTGTTGAGTAAAATAGATTTCTATATTCAAATGATTGTGTATATTATTCCCTCTTTGAACTAATATTGATGAGAGTAAGTTTCAAGCAATGTTTATTGCCCACTCTCCCGTTTTCCCTATACTGTAATAGGTCTTTAGCACCTTTTGTTGTGAAATAATTTACCCCATTCTACCTCTCCCTTTTTTCTGCACCCAGTGTACTCCTCTTTCTCATCCCTTAATTTTTATATGCAATTCCCTCAAGTTCACCTTATACCTGTACCCTCTGTCCATGTATATTCCTTCTATTTATACCATTAATGATACAATTTTTGAGCATTATAAGTATCATCTTCTTGTGTAGGGATGTAAATAGTTTAACTCTATGGAATCTCTTATTTTTCTTTTCCCTTTTACCTATTTATGCTTTTCTTGGGTCTTGTTATTGGAAGTCAAATTTTTGGTTTAGTTCTGGTCTTCTCCTTACAAAGATTTGAAATCTCCTTGATGTGAGAGCTCTGGATTTTGGCTCTAATATTTCTGGAAGTTCTCATTTGGGGATTTTTTTTCAGGAGGTGATCAATGGATTCTCTCAATTTCTATTTTAGCCTCTGGGTCTAGATTATCAGAGCAGTTTTCCTTGATGATTTCTTGAAATATGATATACAGAAATTGTTTTCATTATAGTTTTCAGGTAGTCTAATAGTACTTTTAAAAATATTTTTTCTAATATTTAATTTATTTAATTTTAGTTTTCAGCATTCACTTCTATAAGATTTTGAGTGCCCAGATACACACACACCCACACCCACCCACACAGAGACATATTTAGACATATACTTATACACACATATACATACACATATGGATATCTATCTATATGTGTCATCATTTACAGAAGTAGTTATAACAGGATACCAGTTCAATGTCAGAAAGACAAAACACAAAGACTTTCTTGAACAAACACATTTTATCTAGTCTTCATATGGTTCAACACAGACACAACCTTTTTCCTTGTCCCTTCCATAAAGGTAGGATCTAAAATAGAAACAGCCAGTCCCAACTGAAACTTCACAGACTGTTGAAAGTAGAAGAACGTGACCAAGAAAGAACATGTTTTCAGTAAGCTGAACAAACATGGCATTGACATCATGGAGGGAGTAAGCACATGGGTTAAAAATAAAGACACACACACAGAGACATATACACATAGACATAAGGATTTTGTGGTACATGGGCACTTCTCCAAAATACTAAATCCTGAAGTTCGGTTCCCCTTGAAGAGACTCAACAATCCCTAGAGATTTCAAGGAATATCATCATAACTCAAAAGGAGCCTTCGAATGTCATTTATACTTGTTCTTCTGTTTCCCTGTTGTGTTAGATGTCCTCTGTGATAGACCTCAGCTCAGCAAATGCTTGAGAGTGGATTGCAGCAGATGTGCACATCTGGATCACCTGCTGCCATCCCATCTGATCCAAGCATTTGGTGTGGCTTCAGTTTACAATCGGCACAGCTTGTGGTGGCTTTAACTCTGAGGTAACTGGACCTTTCAAAATGAAGGTTCTTGTTGTTGATTAAAACATCTGGCTGCTTAATAAACCTCATTGTCTCTCTCTTTTTTTGCGGGGCAGGGTAGAGGGGGAAATGGAGAATATCAGCCCCTCTTACTTAGTTGGTCTTTTGCTTGAAATTTTTATAACCTGCCTAAAATCTATGTTAATCCTGCCAGCGCTATCTTGTTTAAAGTAAAACAAAATCTTGAGAAGGAGCAACTAGAGTTGGGTATCTTTACATTCTGATATTTTAGGAGTGAAATTATCCCTTCCACACTGTGGGAGTGAGTGGCGCAGCACCCCTGGGTAAAACTTTTTTGGCCTGCCCTTCATACCAGAGAAGATGTCTGAATTATTATGGTATTAAAAGATTAATATGTTGATGTTATTCAATACCATACATATATTTTATGCATTTCTGAGTTTCTAAACATTTTCTGTGTCATCCACTGGCTTTGCGTATCATTTGTGTCTTCTGCAAAACTCCCCCAAAATTCCCATTCAGTTTCTTATGCTGACCTGCAATTTATTGAAACCACAGTGGGAAAAGTTACAATGTGGACTGGATAAGTATAGTGTAAGAAGAAAGAAAGTTCTGATTTTGATTCAGCTTTGCCTACCTTTCTTTCCTATGTGGGTTTTCTACTCTATTCTCTGAGAATACTAAAGGAAATTCAATATTTCCATTGGTGACTTTTAAGCCCAGCTCTTCCCTGCCCTATGCAGGTCCCTTGTTTTTAATCATTAAATTGCTGGTATTCAGTGACACTGCACATCTGTTTCTAGTCTACAGAGATCAATGGTGATGGGTGTGATTGAATACTGCATTAGGTGAAGCACTGAGATTACAAAGAACTGTTACATATGTCCTTTGTTTCCACCCACTTCTGCATGACAGAGCCAGCATCTGGTAAGAGCAGTTTTGAAGGAATGTTTGGCTGGGCTGACCTAGGGAAGTATTGGTTTGAGGAGGCCCATCAGCTGAGAAAATGGTTTATCTTAGGAATGGCTGACCCACAAAGGTTGGCTTTATGCCTGAGCAAAACGAATTGATAGCAGAGATCTAATGTTTCTTTGGCCCCTTGATGCTACTATGAATTCCTCTTTATTGTGTCATACCTGTGAAGCCTAAGCTAGCTATTCCATGATTTCCTCTTGTCCTCTTTCACTTTCACGAACTCACCATACATGTCATATGTTCTAGAGCTGGAAGGACATAGTTCTAGAGCTGGAAGGACACTCAAATGCCATCTAGTCCAACCACCTCATTTTGCAATTGCCCATGGAGGTTCTTTGCACAAGACCACACAGGTAGTAAGCATCATAATTTAATCTCATTTTATTGCTGTTCAGTTGTTTGAGCCATGTCCAATTCTCTGTGAGACAAATTTAGTGTTATCTTGGCAAAGATATCAGAGTGGTTTGCCATTTCCTTCTCCAGCTTGTTTTCAGATGAGTCAACTGATGCAAACAGGGTTAAATGACTTGCCCAGGGTCACACAGGTGGTAAGTATCTGAGGGTGAATTTGAACCAAGGTCCTCCTGATTCCACCATGAGCTGCCCAAGCATCACAGGCATCATTTTAACCTGGCTAGTCACTCCAGAACCAGTGTTCTTTCCAACATACCATCTGAAATTTTCCTCTTCCTTTAAGGTAGAACTCAAGTGGCAAATCCTCTATGCAGTGTTCCCCGATCCTGATCCTCTGTCATTTTCAAGTGACCTCTCTCTCCTCAAATTTTCCTAGATAACTTTATCTGGATATCTATAACTTTGTCTTTACTCCTAATACATTCTTCCATGTAGCATGTTTATTCATGTTCATATCTTATCTCCCCCTTCCCCAACTAGATAAGTAAGGCTGAAGGCAGGAACTGAGTCAGGAAGACCTGAGTTAAAATCTGGCCTCAGACACTTACTAGTTGTGTGACCTGCAGACACATCACTTAAACACTACTTGCCCTAGTTTCCTCAAAACATAAAATAGAAATTATAACACCTCCTTCACAGAGTTGTTGTGAGTATTGAATGAGATAATATTTGTAGCACAGTGTCTGGCACATAATAGGTGCTTAATAAATGCTTATTTCTTTTTCTTTCTTTGTATCTCTCCCAACTACTAACACAGGTCCTTGCAAATAGTAAGCGCCTAATAAATATTTGTTGAGTTGGATTGAATTTTGTTATTTCAACAGTGTTTTCTCATTCCTTCATAGGACAGTCTTTCTAACTTGCATCCTACTAGTCTGGAAGAACTGATTTTGGTTTAATGAGTGACTAACTTACTTCCAGCAAGTAGTTTAAGCAATAAGAGAAGAAGGTGCAGGGCATATTAATATTAAACTCCATGGAAATGCAATTTTCAGTTTGAAGAATAAACATATGTTGGGACTTGCTAAAGTCAAAGTCCTCCGAGCAAGGTTAAGTTGCTATTTAATACATTGGGTGTATATATTTAGAAGTCTGGTAAATTACTATTGCCAAGAGGATCATAACTTTTTCTTTTCCTGATTCAGGGTGTATAAATGTGCAGGGCAAGTGTTTCATTTCTGTAGACATTTGCATTTAATTTACTTCTGACTTTTAATGTGAAAAGAAAAGAAAAAAATTAAGAAGGTAAGGAAATCAGGCTTCAGAACAAATGTCTTGCTTTTAGAAGGCTGTGATCAAGTACTCCTGTCTACACTGTTGCAGGACAGTGGTTTCAGTGTATGCTTTGACAGATGCATGATTTTGTCAGAGTTGGTGTTGCCTTGGTTGACACAGATAACAATCTTTGCAGAGGAAGGAAGGAAGGAAATGAGCACTTATTAAATGTCTATTACAGGCTGGGCACTGTGCTAAATGAGTTGTTTGTTTATTTTTAAACTTTATTTTATTTTTCTTTATGGATTAAAACAAGCATTTTCATAAGATAGTACATGTAATTGTACATGAAACTGCAAATCTACTATGCACAACTTGACATTCCTTTCAAATATACAGGCCAAGTGCTCTATAAATACTGTCTCCCTTCATCTGTGCAGCAACGCTGTGAAGTGTTCCCATTTTATTATTCCTGAATTATTCCCATTTTAAAGTTTAAGAAACTGAGGCAGATGTTAAGCAACTTGCCCAGTATCTCACAGCTAGTAAGTGTTTAGGTGGGTTTTGAACTCAGGTCTTCCTGACCCCTGGCCCAGCACTCTATCCACTCACTATATTACCTAACTGCTGTGGAAAGTACAATGGCTTAAAAGAGCTTGAGGACCTAGGTTTAAATCTCATATCTTATATTTACTGCCTCGGTGAACTTGGATAAGTTACTTAATCTCTCTGGGCTTCATTTGTCTCCTCTGTAAAGTGAGTCAATTGGACAAGATGGCTCTGAAGTTTATTTCAGCTGTAGCTCTGATACTTGTATGGCTTAATAATGAGAGCTACTGTGGCCAAAAAAAGTTATGTCCCAGTGTCTAATGTTCCAGGGATGTATCTCTTTTAAATTAGATAGGCTGGTTCTCAGATAATGGACGTGGAGCCCATTGCTATGCTTAAAACTTTTCCAACTTAGTAGGTAAGTCTTGCCAGAATACATAGTGCACTAGTATATAGCATCTGAGGGATAGATATTTAGGGAGACAGCAATAAAGCATTTATTAAATTCTCACTACAGACCGGGCACTGTGCTCAATGTTGGCTATGCAAATACAAGCTAGCAAGATGCCAACCTCCCCCCAAAAGCTTACATGCTGATGAGGAGAGACAACACAAAAAGGTGGGTTGGAAAGGATACATGTGTGGAGATGTTTGGGAAGTCACATAAGAGACCTAGTTTCGGGAAAGATTTTTTTAAATGCTCATCTATCCGAGCCAGGGCCCACAGTGGTAGAGTCGGAGATTGAGGTGAAGGAGAAGATAAGAAACTAGGGTTATTTTCATGAAAGATTGTGATGGTAAATGTTTAATAACCAGCTCTCTGAAAAAAAGATGTACCTACAACACGCTTTTAAATTTCACCTGCTTTATTGACATTTTGTCCATCACTTTATTAAGTCTAGACAATCGATAACATTGCAAATCAAACCCTGATTTGGGATAAGATGCCTCCAATGTATACCAGCCTTCATGTCATGAAAGAAAGAAATAGATTTAGTGGATAATATGAAAGCACAATGTGTGAAAAACAGACCAAAAATAGACCCAAGAAATGGTTATATTTGCTTAGGTTTTAGTCCCAAAGAAAAATCTTCTAATGGTTTTGAAATAGTCCAAAAGGTCTAACGCTTTTTTTATATCTTAACGTTTTAAGTCGATCTATTTCTTCTTTCCCTATTTGGGGGTTCAGTTGATCATTTCCAGAGTCTGTAATTAGTGTGAGGACATAAGGGCATAGTCACAGGCTGCTGAGCATGGGCAACTTCTAGGAGATGTGTCTTCTCCCCAACAGTAGTACTCTGCTATGAGGATATCCCATGTCTCAGAGCACTCACCCACCTTGTGTCTTGCAGTACAGCTGTTCCTGGTCATTCATCCACTCCCTGGAAGTGACCCTTCCCAGGTGGCATCACCATGCTGTTTCAGATTCACCTTCCCTGATGTTTACCACCTCCCCTCCCCTTACTAGAGGCTGGATGCCTTTTACTGCTATAATGGCTTAGAGCCTAAGGGTGTGTGTGGTCTTTTGACTGGGTCCAAGTTTTACAGAACAAATCCTTTTATCAAAGGGATTTGTTCTGTGAAGTTTGGATTCAGTCAAAGGACCACACTTGAGGACATAGAAGGCCACAGGTTCCCCACCCCTGGCTTAGGCCAACTCTTTGGGGGATAGACTACCTTCTCTACTACTGTGATAGTACTTAGCTAGGGAATATTGTCTCCTTCATCTCTCTCTTTTCCCCCTCCCTCTACCCCTTCACACTGTCACCCTTCATCTCCAAAGACACACAACTGAATTTGCCTTGAGAGCCAAAACTCCTCCTTGTGGCTTTCATCATTTGCATGTAAACTTCCTGTTATCTTTTACTTAATAGTATTTCCAAACACTAGTGTATAAATGTATTTTTACATTTACATAGTGGGCCTGAGAACTCACTTTATTTCTTCTTTTTCTTAATCTTTCTCTGATTTCTTTTTTCAGAAGTTTTTTTTCTTCCCCTTTTGTCTTTAGGCTTGCCTCTTTGACACACTTAGATGCCAATGGGAAGGGAATCAGGCAGGGAAAAAAACACCAACAATGGAGCATCGTGATGACATGAGTGATTTACGGAACACTTTTGGGAAACTTTGGAAACTCTTGTAAACTTGAGATTTGATTCCATAAGGAGGATTTTCGTATATTAGGGTCAGCCCCTCCGTGATGGACCTGGCAATCACCCAGAGGAAGGAAATCACGAACTGGAGGACTCTTCTCCAGTTTAAAGGAGCAACAGTGGAAACCTGAAATTAGCTATAACAGGCAATGCAAAATGTGTGAATTCTCTGTGGGTCTAGTCTGGGCTCCGCTAATCCCAGCAGGTGTCATGCAGACACACTGGGAACAAAATAGTTTATAGTGGAGTTGAGGATAAAAACAGTGAGAGATGGGGAGGGAAGTGGGGAGCATGTTTTCAAAACAGATTTTGTCTTGTTTTGTTTACAGAACCAAACTTTGGGTCTTCAAAGACCTTTCAGAACTCTGTGCTGTTGTTTTTCTTTATCTCCCCCAAGAAGAATGTTAAGAGTTTTTACAAACATTTCATTGCAACATCTTCTGATTTTTTAGCAATTAATGCAAACAATGCCGGGCAGCTGGGTTGAAATGAGTCTACTCTGTAAAAGAAAAGAAAGAAACCCATTGCAGACAACATAGAATGTTATGAAAATAAGCTTTTCCATTAGTGTGTGGTCAGCACACCTGCAAAAGAGAGTTGTCCAAGTATCAGCTAATGTCAGTAAGAACAATTCTGTGATTCAACTGTCCATCCAGCCTTCTTCCATTGCCACATTTACACAGATGTTAATCCCAGGGGCGCAAACACCAAAAGGATAACTCTACTCTAATCCAAAGAGCATGAGAAATATGAGTTGGGATCAGGAAAGCTTTCATTTTTTGTGACTCTTTCACTTCAATATATTTTTTCCTGGTTCCGAAGAACAGTTTTTCATTGTCCTCCGGATCTCCAAACAAGATCTACTTGTCATTGCAAAGAGAACATACATGTTACTTTTTCCCTAAGATAAATTATTGCAGCCCAGTGGCTACACATCTGAAGAGTCTGTACATAATATGGAGCTTTATCAGTTGTACTGCAGTGAGGGATGAACTGCTCAGGACGCGAGGGGTAAGACTTGCTCCAGAGTCAGGTGCTTTCTCCTGGCTTCATTGTGGTGTTTAACGAAATAGAGAATCACAGGATTTAGTGGGAAGTCATCTAGGCTAATACACAGCACTATAGGAATCTATCTACAATATTCCTTTGGCCCTTTTCCTAGCTATTAAAGGCTGAGTCACTCTCTGAGCCTCAGTTTCTTCATCTGTAACATGGGGATAATAATACTTATCATGATGTCTACATCACAGAGTTGTGAGATTCAGATGAGATAATGTTTGTAAAAAGTTTTGCAGATTTTAAAATGCTCTCTAAACATAAATTGTAAACAGTACTATTGTTGTTATAATCATCATTATTCCTGACAAGCCTTGCTGGAAAGGGGAACTTTCTACCTCATGAGGTAGACCATTCCATTTTGGAACAATTTTAATTGTTAGAGAAGATTTTCTTTAGCTAAAATGGAAACCTTGCTGTCCTCAACTTCCTCCCATTGCTTTTGGTTCTGCAACCTGGTGCCACACAGAACAAGGCTAATCCATCTTTCACACGGCTCTCCTTCAAATACTTAAAGACAATTTTTAAGTGCTCTTTGCCTTTAACATATTTTCTCCTCTAGTCTAAGTGATGCATGTTCCTTCAACAAATCCTATAATGTGGACGCTAGTCCTCTCACTATACATCATCATGTATTGGTGGAAGAAATTTTGTCATGATTGAAATTAAGATAAATAGAGGCACAATGTTCTGAGCATGTTTATTTTATTGGTGCCAATCATTTGGAACTTTGTGCCTCAGTTTACCTTAATTTCAATTGTGACAGTTTCCACACAGAGAGTCCCCTATAATGTATAAAAATTGCAGATTCAGCCTCTACCCACCCTCAAATGGTTACTAATGCTGAAATAAGGATGGTTGCCTCAGAGAAGCAAATGTATCCTTTAGGGATATGTTCCAGTTTGTCAACATCCCTCATAACAGATAGCCCCTAGTATGATCACAATACCCCAATAAAACCTCAATGAACCATTACACCCCCACAAATTGGAATTCTCAACTTATTGAAATTGTTTTCCTATGTTCTGTTTTTATTAGAAGGATGTAGCTGGTGACAAAACACTAGAAGGTTGGGATAGATCAGTGGCCCTCAAGTTTATTTTGCTCATTAGGTTGTCAACATTATGGGAGAATTGGTGTGAATTCTTTCAAGAAGAGCAGATGTTTTGGTTTTTTGTGAGTTGAAGATTTGGCTTGTTTTGATGATAGTGGGCATGTTCTGTTTATTTTGTGAATATTATACTTACTACATATGCTGAGTAGGTAAAATTTCTATTAGACAGAATTATTCAGTAATTTCCTTTTGTCTGCAATAACATAATATCCAAAAATGTCATAGCAAACAATGAAACTGGTAGAATATTTTGAAACCCTTTGACTAGATGATTCTTTCCAACTCTAACATTCTATCAAAGGATAAGTAAATTTCTTTCTCTTTTTATTAAGTAAATGCTTTGTTGATGCTCTTTTTAAAAACATTTTTGTCACTTCCCAGTGGTAGCTCTCCCCACCCTCCATAGAACTATCTCTTGTGACAAAGTACAGCTAAGCAAAAACTAACCAGCCACTGAGTGTGACTGACAATATATGCCCCATTTCACACCTATAGTCTACCACATTCTATAGAACCATCTCTTGTGACAAAGTACTGCTAAGGAAAAACTTATCAATCATTGATTGTGGCTGACAATACATGCCCAATGCCATACCTATAGTCTACCACCTCTGTTCTAAGAGGAGTGGAAAAAGCTAATTTTCTTTGGTCTTACTAGGACAGAAAAAAATGCTAATACTTTTTAGTAAAGATTTTCAGTTATTTACATAATTAAATTAAGGAGAATAACCCATTCTCTAAGAATGCATATTATATTCTGATCTGTAACCTGGTATTTACAAAAGGAAGCTTGATAGACATTTTGTAACTAGGAGAGTTGAGTAAAGAAAGAGATCACAATGTTCTAATACTGTCTTGGTTTCATAGCCTAGTATTATTTGTTACCTAACCGTGTTCTCTGGAATCTTGGCAAAATGATAGATTTATTTGGTCTGGGTCTAGTCAAATCTGGGCTCAGATATTTGCTAGCTATGTGACCCTAGCTGAATCACTTACCTTCTCTGTGCCTCAGTTTCTTTAACTGTAAAATGAGAATTATATTAGCACTCACCTTGCAGGTTTGTTGTGGAGTTAAAATGAGATAAATTTGTCAACCACTTGGTACAGTGCCTGGCCCTATATAAGTGTTTATTCTCTTCTCCTTCCCCTAGTGGTCTATTTCTGGGTCATAGTAATAATAATAAGTTTATATTTACAAAGTAAAGTTTGCAAAGGACTTTACATGCACTGTCTCTTTTGATCCTCATAATAATCATATAAAGTAGGTGGCAATATTGTCTCTATGAGTGAGGCAACTGAGTCTGAGAAATTAAATCACTTGCTTGAGGTTACATAATAAGTATCTAAGGCAGAATTTGAATTCAAGTCTTCTTCTCTCCATGACCCCTAGATCCTCCATGGGAATAAGTTGGATAATTTTGGAAGATGCATTAACTTTTTCGTATCACCAGGGTAGCAGAGAGTGGCTTATAAAGTAGGAGGTTTATCTCCAATCAATATCTTTAGTAGATCATGGTTATGAGGAATATGAGGATAAAGAGGAAAAGGAGAAGAAAGAATAAAAGGAGGAAGAGGAACATGCTGGTTCTAAGGCAAAATAATAAAAAAAATTAGGTTTATTTTTGACACTTCGTTTTAAAATTAGCATCTAGGTGGTCACTCCTCTAAGGCACTTGTCTTTATTTTAATAACCATTTTAGTAACCATCAGTGACCATTGTTGGGAGGGAAAGTAGACCTATGATTTTATATACATAGTGAACTCTCTGTATGGAAACTTCTCCCACCAGCGAATATTCATATAATTGCTTCTGCCCATGCCTTCCAGTCTTTAAGAAGGGCATACAGTTATAAGTATACCTCTGCCACCCTTCAGACATTTTTAATCTAAGGTTATGAGTCTGGATTCAGAAAAGACACTTTCCAGATTCTTAAGGGGAGGGGAAGTCCTTAGCTTACATTAGCCAGATGCTGCTTACACAGAATACCATCATAAATATCAAATGGTAAACCCTTTTCTCAAGCCAAACAGCAGACAGAAATTAGAGATATTCTTTCTATATAGCTTCCTATCAATGTTCATGGCTTGGGAGTTCTATTCAAAAGTTTGCTCCTTCTGTCTGTCTCTGTCTGCCTGTGTCTCTCTTTGTCTCTGTCTCTCTCTAGCTTTCTTTGTAGAAAGCTTGTGTCTCTCTTTGCCTGTCTCTCTGTTTCTGTCTTTTTGTCTCTCTATATATCTCTGTGTCTGTCTCTCCTCTGCTTTGAGATTTTCTCTTGAAGTATTTCTGTAATGAACCAAAGTAAGCCACTTACTCAGGCACACAGATTTATGCTCCACATTCTTTAGGCCAATCAGGAGTCACATCTCCTTCAGTTTGAGAAGTTTGCATCATGGAAGTGGCCCTCTGGAAAACCACTCTGGGATTGGGAAGAAATGAGTTTATACTAGCAACTCAGAAGCAACTAAGAGTTGAGGAGTGACTTGCCCAGGAGCACAATAACTAGTATGTTTCTGAGGCAGGACTTGATCCCACATCTTCCTAACTTGAGATCTAACTATTTACTATATCATGCTGCTTCTCTTAATATCAATAGAACCACAGAATATCAGAACCAGAAGAGATTTTAGAGATAATTTAGTCCAGGCCTGCACAACCAATGGCCTGTGAGTTGTTTACAGCCCTGGGCCACTTGTGGCAAGCCAAAGGATTTCAGGCAGCCCGAAAAATGTAGGGGAAAACATCTTTGTATGTAGAGGAAATCCTTTGGCGAGCCACAAGCTGCCCATGGGTGGCAAGTTGTGTAGGCCTGATTTAGTCCAATCCTGTAGTTTTACCTATAAGGAAACTAAAGTCCAGAAACCAAAATTACTCATGCCAAGTTATATGTCAAGTTGGAAGAAGAATCAGGACACGAAACCATGGCTTCCTAAATCCCAGTCTACACTACCACATTCCACTACACCATATTGACCCCCATCTCATATCTCATCCCTTCAGAGTCTTGCTTTCACTTAAATATCCACTAAACTTTGAAAATGCACTACTCCTGCCAGGGGATATGCATTTTAACAGGGGACCCAAGAAGATGAACATCATGTAAAGTTTAAAGGAATGGGTCTATAAAAGTTTAATGACAGACAGTGGGCATTAAAACATTGTAACACTGGTTATAGAATATTAGATTTGGAACTTTAGAGATTGTACTCTTAGAGGTGGAAGGAACTTGAGAAGTCATCTTAATTAAGTTACCTTAATTTTACAGTGCAGAAAACTAAGCCTGAAGTAACTTGTCCAAAGTCTACAGGTAGAAAGCATGCAGAGCTCAGATGCAAATCTAAGTCTCTTGACTCCAAAATCCATTGACCATTCTGCTACATGACCATCCCTACCCGAGGCTCTTCTTGAGGGTCATCAAGTAGCCATCAAGAGAATAATGGTGATCTGCTCGGTAAAAGTTAGATTTATAGCCTCACTATCACAACACTGCTAGTTCCTCAAATTGCTTTGAGCTTCCGTATGACTTATTATGTCTGTAGGGACCCAGGAGTATCACCTGAGCTCCCTCATGCTTTCTTTGAGCCAACATCTTAGATTCACAAAGATGAGGAACCTGCAGCCTCGAGGCCGCATGGAACCCACTCGGTCCTCAAGTGCGGCCCTTTGACTGAATCTAGACTTCACAGAACAAAGACCCTTAATAAAGAATTTGTTCTGACTCAGTCAAAAGGCTGCACCCAAGGCCCTAGAAGGCTACATGTTGTCTTAAGGCTGTAGGTTTCCCACCCCTGACTTAGAGGATGGCGTGGGGGGTAATACCAGACAATGTGAAGAACATAAACAATAGGGAGACATTGACATCTTAAGAGTTCTTGGTTTAGAAAGAGCTGGTCCTTAAAGCTGTCTCCTTGTGGTGGCAGCAAGCAGTAATCTCACTGCTGGTTTTTAAACATATTCTTCCATAAATTATTGTATGAATATTGATGTAGTTAAAGAAAAGCAACAAGTGAATAAATTAATAAGCCAGACATGCAGTGCAGACTCTGATCATCTGACAGGTTAATTGACATGTATAGAAACTATAGTATACTGGATCTCTGTTTTTGAAAAAAAAAAGTACTGGTAAAAACCAAGACAGAGATCATAGGAACATAGATTTGGCTCTGGAAGGGACTTTAGTCTCTCAGCCTTGTTTTACAGATGAGGAAATTAAGGCCCAGAGGGGTCAGGTGACTTGCCCATGGTCACAGAGATATTGCAAAGGCAAAGCCTGACTTTGGTTCCTCTGGGGCCTCTGATTCCAAATCCATTGTCCTATCTTCTCTATGATACTACTTCCCAACACCTTATAGGCTGACCATGTTATAACAGAATTTTATTAAATATAATATTTATTAAATATTATTTATATAACATAATTAAATATTATGTATTAAATATAGTATTTATGTCTTAGAGGGATATGATTTGGCTAGCAATATCAGCATACTGTCTGATAGTAAGTCATGATATAAAATAGTCTTATCATCTTATATAAGTGAGAGTTTGATTTGATTCGATTCAGCTTAATTCAACCTACATTCATTAAGTGCCCATTATGTGTAATACTGTGCTAGGTACTGGGTATACAAAGGCAAAAAATGAAAGAGTCCTTGTCTTCTAGTAACTTATATTCTATTAGGGATATGTAATATGTAAACATATAAATAAATACCAGATAATTTGAGGAAAGTGAACACTATGAAAAGAGGATCAGAAAAGACTTCTCATAGGACATGATACCTGAGCTGGACATTGAAAGAAGCCAAGGATTTTATAAGGTAGAGGTCAGAGGGAGAATGCATTCCAGTCACAGAGGACATTCTATCCAAAGGCACAGAATCAGGGGAATTATGAGCTCGTAGGCTTAGTTATTGTTGTTTAGTCGTTTCAGTCATGTCCAACTTTCTGTGACCCCATTTGGGATTTTCTTGGCAAAGATACTGGAGTGGTTTGCCATCTCCTTCTCCGGTTCATTTTATAGATGAGGAAACTGAGGCAAACAGGGTTAAGTGACTTCCTCTGGGTCACATGGATAGTAAGTGTCTGAGGTCACATTTGAACTCAGATCTTCCTGACTCCAGGATAGACACTCTAGCTCCTGTGCCACTTAGCTGCCCCTTGCCACCATAGATTTAGAACTAGAAGGAAGTCTAGAAATTATGTTCCAGCCCTCTGATTTTACAAATGAGAAAACAGACCCAGATTTGCCCAAGAGGCAGAACTGGGATTTGGACCTAGGTCTTCTAATTCTAAAAGCAGGGCTTTGTCCAATATACCATGGTGTAAGATTCTGGGAATACCATACTACATCATAGGGTATCCCTATTCTACCTATGCTTAGGGTTCAAATCCCATCTCTGCCAAATACTACCTATATATCTTTAGGTAAATTACATAATCTTTATGAGCCTCAATTTCCTCATCTATAAATTGAAATGGTTAAACTACATGATATCTGGGGTCTCTTTCTGCTCTAAACATATGAAGTCGTGATCTTTGGTAGGGACATATAGGAAAAAATGAAATAAAATAATAAAAACACATTCTACACTGCTCTGCAGTTTATAATGCACTTTCCTAATGAGATCCTTGTGATGGAGACAGTGAAACAATAATTATCCACATTTTACAGATGAGGATATGAAAGCTCAGAGATCTCAGAGGTCACACAGCTAGTAAATATCAAGCTGGGATTAAATCCACCATGCTTTCCATCTCATGTCTCTTCTTAGGTTTGTCTTCTCCAGGATAAACACAGACAGTTACTTCAACCATTCCTCATACAACCCAGCTTCCATGCCTTCCCTTTCCCCCACCCCCACTACTCTAATTATCATCTTCTGATTACACTTCGGCTTGTCTAAATATACCTTAAAAGTGATAAGCGGATCTGTACTAACTGACTACAGAGTGAAACAAACAGAATCAGGAAAACACCACACAGTATGTCACAGCAATGTAAATTGAAAGAATAATGAAATAATTCTGTATAATGTTAATGATCAAGTGTGGTTCTAAACAGGACTTGAAAAAATGCAACCCCTTCCTTTCATTGCAGAGATGGGGTACTTTGGTGTGGAATCCTATGTGTATACTGTCCAGTGAATTTAATATGTTGATTGGTTTTTCTTTTATAAACTGTTTTATTTGTCAAGATTCACTGTGAGTGTGGTTGGAAGGTTATATATCCCTTTCACATTGCAGGGGTTAGTGGCACAGCACCCCTGTGATCTGGAAAATCCGTGTAAAATATTTTGGCCCACCCTTCAGGCCAAGACAAGTCCGAATTTTTTCTTTCTTCTTTCATGTGGTTTTCGTAGTACCTTACTATAAAATTTGAGTTGGTATTATACAATACTATACACATATTTTATGTATTTCGGAGTTTCTAAACTTTTTCTGTGTCATCTGCTGGCCTTCACTTGGTATCTGCAGCTTCTGCAAAACTCCCCAAAATTCCCATTTAATTTCTTATGTCAACTCATGATATATTGAAACTGGAATTGAGAAAGTCATGATGTGGAAGGAATTGGAAATTCCTTAGGAAATGAATTGAGGGAAAAACAAAATGTATGAATTTTTAAAAGGGAAGGAGATGCCAAGAGTTGAACATAATATTCTACATGTAGTCTGATTAAATTCTGCTAAAATCTTCCACTGAGGCCCCATTGTGACAAGGAGATGACCCTGGATTTCCAAAGGCTGTGCCAGTGGAAGCCATCTTCTAAGGGGTCCTACCAAACTATTGAGTATGATGGACTCTGTGTTGTCAAAGGACTAACCTAGTTAAATTCAAAGAAGCTTGTCTCCAAATTGCCTGAATGATTTATTTTTATTTATTTTTCAGCCACTACAAGTCTAAAAAACTTTTTTTAGAAAATGACTAAATAAACATTTTGTTATATTTATATACCTAGTACCTACCCAGCACACAGTAGGTATTTAATAAAGGCTACTTGATTTTACATTTGACTGTAGCACTATGCTATTCAAATATTTCTCAGTGAATGCTTCTTGGTGAAATGGCTGAGCTTGGGCCAATCCTGTTTTTTCTTTTTAAAAAATTTTTCAATCAGCAAAATCTTGACTTTTTTCCCTCTCACACACCTTCCTATCTCCACCAATTCAGAACCAAAGAACAACAAAACCCCGGTTACAAACACGTATAGTCAAGCAAAACGTTTCATAACTGGCCAAAAAATTATGTGTTTCATTCTCTGCGCTATGAGTTCTTCACCTTTTTATCAAAACGTTGATTATATGTTTCATCATTAGTCCTGTGGAATTGTGGATGGTCATTACACTGATCAGAGTTCTTAATTCTTTCGAAGATGATCTTTTCCATGTTGTTGTCAATGTGATAATTGTTCTCCCACTTTGCTTGGCATTGGTTCATACAAATTCTCCTTATATTTCTCTGAAATCATCCCATTCATCATTTCTTATAGTACTATAGTAGCCCACCATATTTATATACTTTAACCTATTCAGCTACTCCTCAACTGATGGACACTCCCTCAAATTCTTATTCTTTGCCATCTCAAAAAGAGCTATAAATATTTTTGTACCATATTAGAATTTGTTTTGTTTAGGATTAATCCATCCCTTAATCTACTTTCCCACTAATTCTCCCTTTTCCCCTTTCCTCTTATTTCCATTTAGTTATAAATATATATATACATATGCATATATACATATATGTGTATTTTACCCAACTATGTCTCTCTGTGTTTATACTTCCTTCCTTTGAACAGTTCAGATGAGAATAAAGTTGGAATTTCAGCTGATTCCTCCCAACCTCTCATTATTTATATAGCTATCTACTTATTTACTCTGATTATAAGATAATTTCCCCTAACCTTCTTTTCCCTTCAGCCCTAGATATTCCTTTTCCTCTGTCTCTCAAGGCTTAAAGTCATCAAGACATAACAACTATTCTCAGGCTTTCTGTCTAATGAGATCATTCTGATCTCAGAGCCCTTAAGACAGCTCTAGATGTTATATCCCTTCTCTACTCTTTCTGCTTTGGAAGTGTCAACCTCAGCCCCAGGGTGAGGAGGAAAGTGGACTGCCCTTGTATGCTTTTTTTGTTGTCTGTCTCTCCTTCTTTGTTCCCTTAAGTATCTCCAGTAAGTGGCCTGTCCCTTGAATATGCCAAATAAAAAAATCTAATGCTTATTAGCATTAACTGACTCATAAAAATAATTCTTCAAGGTCCCCCATTTGGTCTCAACTGCAAACCCCAACAGTACTTCTTAAGATGGTGGAGTTATTTCCTCTTTCAAACTACCTTTAGTAACTATGGCATCAGAGTATCTGTTGGCAAATTAGGTTTTTCTCATCTGCCTTCTCCAAGAAGGAAACATTCTTAATGATAAAGTATAAAGAAACACATCTTGGAACCCCTCACAAATCACTCATTGGCTTTAAAAATGACTTTCTGTTTCCATGGAATTTTGTTTAAATTGCATTCCCACTATCAACTTAAAAACATTCCAGGTCATGAGTATTTTGGTGAAACTTCTGGTCATGACTAAGCTTGTATACATCCTTCCCAGATAGCTCATGGCAAGTTCCTTTTAGAAAATGTCATCACCTCTATTAAGTCACCACAAAGCATAAAAATTCACATTTCAGAGGCCACAAAGAGTCCAGAGTGTTTTCTGCAGGGAAGCCTCAGGTGCTTTAGTTTCTGGAACCCTGATATTCACCACCTGTTTACTCCCCACCCTAACTCAGTGTGGGATTCAGCCGGTTCGCATCAGTTCAGCAGAAGTCTTATCTAATTTTAGGTTGAGGTTGGGAAACAGGTTGTTTAGGGGGGGTGCAGGTGGGGGAGGTGGCGGGGCGGGGGGGGGGGGGGGGGGGGGGGGGGGGGGGGGGGGGGGGGGGGGGCTGCACCGCCACATCATCGGCGGCTACGACTCTACTTGTTCCCTGGAGAACTGGTAATTAATTTATTTGAATCCCTCCACCGACCTAACTGTTGGTAAAATGGAATATTGGGGATTTATTCTTGTGAATTTTAATATAGAACAAAAAGCTTTCCATAACCACATCACTTTCCTGCCTCCAGGAAAGCTCTTTTCCTCCCCATTTTTCAACATGCATCTTTATGAACCCACAATTCCGATAATGTAGGAACCTCACTATCACTCCAATTTACCCTGAACATTTTGGCCCTCCCAATTTTTGCTTATGCTGACCTTCTAGCCTAGAATGTGGTCCCTTTTATTCTGTTTTACTGTCCCAAGTCCTAAATGTCCTTAAAGGCTTCTCCATCAAGTGTTTTCTGGCTCTCACTGATCTCTCCCTTCTCAGAGCTATTATTTTATTTTAGTCAGTTTATAAAATTTAGCATTTAATTTTTCTCAGTTATTCTTTATGAGTCTCATCTCTCCATTTAAAATCTAAGATCTTAGAGAATCAGTGGCAATGTCTCTTACTATTTTCCATCTTCCACTCACTAGGACCATTACCAAACTCCCAGAATGTGCTCACTAAATACTTGGTGAGTGATTCTGTCCTCTTCCTCAAAGGATACTCTCTGGGTCACAGATTCTTAATTTGGAGCCCATAACATCCTAATGGTCCAAGGAGAGATTTCAGGGAGTCCGTGAACTTAGATGAGAAAATTTTTTTATAACTATATTTCAGTATAATTGATTTCCTTTGTGATCCTATGTATTTTCACTTATGCATTTGAAAACATTTTTCTGAGAAGGGTTCCACAGGCTTTATCATACTAGCAAAGGGGTATGTGGTGCAAAAAAAGGTTAAGAATCTGCTCTAGGGATCCACTAGGTAGAACAGTGGATAGAGCATGGGCTCCAAAGTCAGGAGGATCTGAGTTCAAGTCTAGCCAAAGACATTTGAGACTTACTAGCTGTGTGACCCTAGGCAAGTCACTTAACCCTGATTGCCCTCCCCCAAAAATCTCTGCCCTAGGCTCACTGTGAATAGAGTAACAGCCATTATCTAGTGTTCTGTTATGACCCTAAAGAGTGAATAGGAAATTCAGACTTTTGATAATGGCGAGAATGTGTTTGCATACTAATGGTGAAATATTTGGAGAAAATGAGAGAGAGAGAGGGACAGAGAGAGAGAGAGAGAGAGAGAGAGAGAGAGAGAGAGAGAGAGAGAGAGAAGGAAAGAGGGATAGGAATGGAATGACAGAGCATTGATAAGCTTTAAATAAAGCTTAGGCTATCTGTAGCATGGATGACATTTGAGTTGGACTCACAGAAAGGTAGAATATAAATAAGCAGAGATAGGCCAAGAGGGCATTCAAGATGATGGAAATATGAGCATAGTCGAATAAGTGAGTTACAGAAGACATGTTTGCATGTCTTCTGTATGCATGCAAATAGTTGGCATACAGAGTGCATAAATATGTGAAGAAGAGAATAATTAAATAGATAAATGACTCTACCATACATAGATCAAAAGGAATCATTGTATAATGCTTAAAGGACCAGTCTTAGAGTCAGGAAGACCTAGATTCAGGTTCTTCCCCTGGTATATACCATATGAGCATGAGCAATTTATTTGGACTGTCAATACGCTCCAACAATTCCCTCAATCTATAAAAGAGGAAGCATGATACAGTGTAGAGTGTGTTAAAATTGAAATGAGACCTGAATTCAAATCCCACATCTCCTATTACTACCACTGTGACCTTGAATAAATCATTCAGTTTCTCTGAGCCTTAGTTTCCTCATCTGTAAAATGAAGAGGTTGGATTGACTGGAGGAAAGAGAAATCACTTTCAACTGGAGAAATCAGGGAAGATTTCATAAAGGATGCGGTAACAAAGTGGAGACTCGAAGGGACTTCAATCAACAGGTGAGGACCTGAACAGGGGAAAGTCTTTTGCATGGAAACCAAGCACTCAAAGCACCGGAGTTGAAAGGAATCCTGTGGAGGTCATCTGGTCCACTCCTACATTTTGTAGTTGGGGAAATGAGACTAAGGAAATTCAAGTGACTTGCCCAGTGGGAGAATACAGGATGAGAATGATAATTGGAGAGTAATCTAATTTGATTGGAACGTAGAGTACCCAAAAGGGACATAGACACACATGCATGCATGCATGCAATACAGGGTGGGCCATGTTTGCTTGCACCCCCTGGGGGAACATTTCCATTGTTGGAGAGAAAGAAGAAGGATAGTGGAATGCTCCTCCAATTTGCACCAGCACAACTAGATCATAATCTGTGCATGCCTCTGGAAGGAGAGTAGTATGAGATAATGATGAAAAGTAGACCAATAGTGGAGGACCTTAAATACCAGGATATGAGATTATACTTTGGAGCACAGATCATAGAAAGCCATTGAAGGTTTTTGAATGGAGGAGTGATGGAATCAGAGTATTGCTTTTAGAAGGCTTATTGATAGTCATGTGAAGGAATAATTGCAAAGTGAAAAGGCAGGAAGCAAAAAGAGAAAATTTATGGTGCAATTATAAGTATTTAGTGAAGAAGAAACGAGGGCCTGATATTGAGTGATAGGCAGAGGGAGTGAAAGGGAGAGACATATAAAAATCATTGTGGAGGTGAAATTCACAGAACCTGTCAACTGATTTATGGTAACCAATGTGAGAGAGAGAGAGAGAGAGAGAGAGAGAGAGAGAGAGAGAGAGAGAGAGAGAGAGAGACAGAGAGACAGAGAGACAGAGAGACAGAGAGACAGAGAGACAGACAGAGAGAGACAGAGGGATAGAGAGAGACAGAGACAGAGAGAAGAGGCAAAGATGACTGTGAATTTACAAGCCTGGGTGACTCAGAAAATAGTAGTGTCCTGGTTAGGAATAGAGGATCCCTCAAATATCAAATACTGGTGCAACAAGGCATGGGGTCTTCCTATCGTTATTATTTCCACAGTAGAATTGTCATCAGTAACCGAAAACATATTATACCACCACAATGCTACTACTTGCCTCTATTTTTAACCTACTCCTGTAAGGTTAAGCTTAAATTGAATGATGCTGTCCCATTTTTCATTGTGGCTGTGGGGTCCAAAATCACATCACGCCATCACAGCATAGAGGACAGCTCTTGCTCTCCTAATGAAGTGTAAAATGAAAGGAAGGCAGCTTTCAACAGTAGTAAAAATCACCTCTCTTGAACCAAATCACAAAGCTCCAATAGCAGACCTTGATGACAAGCAAAATTAAATAAAACATGAGTGATGAAACACTGTAGTATGTTTATGGGGAGGTTGTCCAGACAGCTGATTATTAACTGTTACAGAAACAGCCACTTGGCAATAGACACATGGTAACCAAGACACAGACCAGTAGCTAGTTTCAATCATTAGTTAAGTATTTTTTCCCTTCACCTTTTGAAAGAGTATTTCTAATAGGATGAAATGAGATTGGGAAAATCAATGTATTCCTCTTGGTACTGCTGCCTGTGAGTCTATATTCAGACCATGCACAAGTATCTGCCCTTACATTCCAATCTGCTCTGCTCATGCTGTTTATTCTGTACAGTGCCAAAGCAAACGTCTGGGTGTGCTTTTCCCTGGGCTGCCACCCCGCAGAACCTACAAAATTTGAAAACAAATAAATGCAGATGCTCACAATCTGAATAACTTAAAAAACATGTTTTTATTGTCTGACTAGATTTTTACAATTAAAATAGGTTAATTCAGTTTTTTTCTGTCCTCCTGTTTACTCTAAAACCTAAGGATTCCTGCATACAAAGAAAAGGTTTTCTTTAGAAAGATAAATTAATTTCTAAAATGAATTTCAGGGTATTTCACATGTGAGAGCCTCAAGAAAGCAATTAAGGAGCCTACTTGGAAAGCTTGATCATCACTCCACCCTCTCTGAATTTGTTTCCTCGTCTATAAAATGAGGAGGTGGAATGAAGTTCTGAGACTTCCACTAGTTTTTTTTTTCTTGTATAGTTCTACATTTGGAGTGGAATTAAGACTACAACTCCAAATATGAGTTAATGAACTTCATTGTGATTCATTAAGTGGAGCAAGTGTTAATGGTCTACAATAACCACAGAAACCATACTACTTCCTCCTTTTTCTTCTAGTGTCTCTGTTTACAAATTAAAATCTGCTAATAATACTAGACACAATGACCAAAATACATTTAGATGGAGACCTCTATATAATTCCTGGTTTTTCAAGATTCTTTTCAGTTCTTTGGCTTAAATAATGTTAATGTGAATGCCATGCTTTGGGGTTTTTTTGTTGTTGTTTGTTTGTTTTTAAACTCAGATGTCTTTTGTTCATGAAGAGGAGATTTGGACTGTTATTCTTTGACAGATAATTTTAAAAATTATTTTAAAAATCATTCTCAGGGAATAAAATGATGGAGCTAGAAGAACCTTTAATAATGATAATAGCTGGCAAATAGCTAGTATTTCTGTGGTTTACAAAGCGCTTCTCGAGCCTTATCTTATTTAATACTTAAACAATTCTGTAAATTAGGTACCAGAGATATTATTAGTCCCCATTTCATGAATGAAGAAACTTAAACAGAGAGGGGTTAAGTGACTTGTCCACAGTGATATATTTAATACCAGGGGTTTTTTTATTTGTTTGCTTGTTTTTCCTGACTTAATGTCCAATATTTTTTCCAGCACACCAAGATATCTCCATAAGCTATCTGCTCCAGAGTCCTTTCATTACAAATGAGATAAGCGAGGCCCAAAAGTATTGAAATGGCTTACCCCAGGCCACACAGCTAATTCTGGCAAAATTGGGAGTGGAATTTAGGTCTACTGATTCTTGGTGCTTTGCGTTTTCCACTCTCAAAGTGAGAACTCGAAAAGATCTTAGCATAAAAGGGCCAAGATCTCCCACTGCATCCTTGGCCATCTCCAGTCACTCTGATCCATATCTGGCCACTGAACCGAGATGGCTCTGGGGGAGGAAGTGAGGCTGGTGACCTTGCACAGCCCTCCCTCACTCAAATCAAAGTCAATTGCAAGTCATGTCATCATCTCCCTGATGTCGTGGTCCTCTTAGAGAACCAAGGACAAACCAACCACAACTGCCCTGAGTCCCTTAGCTTTTGCTATGTACCAAAAAAGAACCACATCTGCCAAACATTCTTGTTTTTATTTTATTTTATTTTATTTTTAATTTATGGAATAAAACAAGCATTTCCATAACATAGTATAATAAAAAAGTTGATTGTACATGAAACTATTATGTACAACTTATTATTCCTTTTAAATATATAATAAAATCATCGTGTAAATTTTTCTCTTTTTTCTTTCCTCCCCTCTCCTGTCCTAGAGATGACTACCATTAGAGACATATATATATATGTATATATACATACACACATATATATACACATACATACATACATATATTAAGTAAAATTCAAACCTTTTTTCTATAGGGAAGATAGGAAGCTAAAGATTAGACTACTTTATTTTTGGCACAAAGGTTTTATGTGGCCTACTTAATGTAATAGTTAACACCACTCTCATTCTCTATTTATTAAGAATTGTTTAAGGAATTTTGTGTGGTACACTTACAGATGTCTGTAAGTATGTGTATCTGTTTTGATCAGAGACAGCCTTTTATTATGTCTTCAAATAGAGACTTTGGACAAAGTGACCAGATTCCTAGCCAGTCAGTGTGGGTTTAGGAAAGGAGCCCAGAGTGAGACTAGGGTGTGGATATGAGGAGGATGAGGAGAGTCTGTTCTTTTCCCTCCTTCGCAACATCCCTACTGAAACCCTTTACTTGTGTTTTCTTTTTGTAAGTGGTTTGTAGCTGTGAGGACTCCAAGAAAGGAGTTTGGGACTCTACTTTCCAAAACAATTTCTAGATTACCAGTTATTGCTATTTATTTTTATTGGCTTATCTTAGATTTTGTTCAGTCATGTATGACTCTTCATGACCCTGTGGACCATATTGACCATGGGGTTTTCTTGAAAAAGATACTGGAGTGGTTTGACCTTTCTTTTTCTAGTAGATTAAGGCAAATGGAGGTTAAGTGACTTGACCAGAGTTACACACCTAGTAAGTGCCTGAGTTCACATTTGAACTCAGGTCTTCTTGATAAAGCCTTTAACTACTGAGTCACCTAGTTTCCTGTATCTTAGATAATGTGATTCAAAAAACATCATCAGCGTTTCATGAATGGTAATTCACAAAGAATACTACATCATTTTGTGAACTAGCTTACAAGGGTCTATGGAAGAACCTGCCCAGCAGTTGTCAGTTGTCAAAAGCTAGGACTTGTTATAGCAACCTTAGTTATGAACACTTCAATGGAGCTGTGGGTATTGGCTTAAGTAGTACACAAACTATGAATTCCTGCCCATCCTTTGTTACTTTTGTACACTTCCTCCTGTAAGTTGGCCTCAAAGGTCCTTTCATCATTCTGACAGCTTTTTCTGGTACTGTTAGGATACAAATAAATCATGCAGCATATCCATGTGTTATACTTTAACCTCACTGTGTGACTTGCCAATCTTCTTTTATGGAATACATTTCTTTGATGACTTAACCTTATACTGCTTCTTCTGCTTTTCACCATGTTTTGATGCCTTCTCATTTCTCCAACGTGACTTTCTATTACCCGTTGGGTGACTCGAAGCTTCACTTTTTTGAAGATTGTGATGTTATACAACTCATAGCTATACACATTGCTAGAAAAATATTGGGGTTATAAATTGGCCCTTTTTTCGCAGGGGAATTTTTAGTCATTCAAAGAACTTTGCAATTACTCAAAAGCAATCTAGGCCTCTCTCTACCTCCTATTCAGTTTTGAGTCCAACCCATTATCTGTTTTGTCTTGATAGACAAGCTCTATAGGTTGTCTATCCTACCATAACTGTTTACCATAGTTTGAACAATATGTGTACATATATGTATATGTGTGTATATGTATGTGTATATATGTATATATGTGTGTATGTATGCACACATGCACTTCATCCACATGTTTGTTTGTTTCCTGGTGAGATAATTAGGTCAAACTCTTTTGAGTGATTATGGATTTCTTTTAGGAGACTCTAAAGTGTACTGAGAGTATAATTACTGTATCATCCTCAAGTGGGAACATCTGGAACATCTGATCTTGCCTTCTATAGGGAATCCTTTTTCAACCTGAATTTTGCAGTGGATTTCTTCCATGATAGTGGTAAATTCCTTTGGAAAACATACATCTCCCTAGATCATAGACTTTAGAGATAAAAATGCCCCCCTTTATAGTTAGGAAAACCAAGGCCCAGGGAGTGTAAAGGGATTTAATCAAAGTTGAATCATAAGACGTATCAGAAGTAGAATCTAAACACAGGTCCTCTGATTTGAAAGTCCATACTCTTTCCCCTATTTCACATTTCCTCCTCTTCCTCATTATTATAACTCACATTTTTCTAACACTTCAGGGTATCCAAAGCACATTCCTCACGGTATCTAAAAATAGATAATACATGTTTTCTACCCATTTTATAGGTGAGAAAACTGAAGATCTGAGAAAGTAGGTGACTTACCTATGATCACAGAGTTAAATAATCAGTCAATAAACATTTATTGAGCACTGCTAAGCATTTACAAAGAAAGTCAAAAGACAGTCGCTGCTCTCATGAAGTTCATAATCTAGTGGGGGGAGACAGCAAGCAAACAACCATATACAAATATTACATATGCACATGTATACATGATAAATTGATAAATAAATGATAAATTGGAGATAATCAATAAAGGCAAGGCACTAGAATTAAGGGGAGCTCAGGAAGGACTTCCTATGGAAAGTCAAATTTTGACTGGAATTCTATAGAATCCAGAGAATCCCAGGCATCAGGGAGTAAAAATTTGTGGAGTTGGGAGATGGTGAGACTTGTAAGAAGAACAGCAAGGAGGCCTGTGTTACTGTGTGAATCTCAGAGCCTGTGAAGGATGGGGTAGGAGGAAAGGTGTAAAAAGACTGGCTTTGAATCCAGGCTTTGCAACTCCAGGTCTAGAAATCTTTCTTTATATCATGTTACCTCTCAGGATTCTTAGTTTGGAGATCTTCACATTGGTTGTGTTCAGTATTTGCCATAGATAAATTGTAGGGATGCCTGGCAGGAAGAATGTTTGGCAGACAGGCATGGTCCTTGAGTGCTCCATCAAGGGATTGGAAGGTCAGAACTCCTTGGGAAACACGAGGCATTGAGACAATTAGAAGTAGCCCTGCCTATGCAAAAATTGGGAATTCTAGCCATAAAGTAACAAGGTAGTATGACATGGTGAAGGTCCCCATTGTGACCTGAAATACAGAATCTGGGAAAACTTCTTGTTGCTAAGCTAAGGGAACATCTCTCGCTGGGACATTTCTAGTACAGGAAGGATTCATGAGGAGTTTAGGGATCTGAGCTTGTTCTGAGATTCACAAGAAAGTTGAGCCATCATGAGGCAGGAAGGGCTATGATATTCCTTTGGAGCTGCCACAACTAGCTGGATCATTCCTTTTCAGCTTTCTTTTTCCAACATGCAGAATGTGACTCTAACTTTAATAAAAAAAAATATACTATTTGTAATGTTCCATCTTGGCAGTGTTCAGAGGAGAGAAATTACCTTTAATTATTTTACTAGTAACCCAGCCCTGGGAATAAAATGTAAGGTCACTTACAAGCAGTCACTCAGCTAATCAGTTGAATGTCTATGCAGTCCGGAGCATTCCCTAAGTATGTGGAAACATGATTTTATCTGTTTGGGGTGGAGGGAGCTTATTGTTATTGAAATGACAGCGTCTACTTGATTAAATTTATGTTCTTGGACACACTTTGTAATCATTATCAGACACTCAGGCACATTTCTTTACTCTCGGGGTTTATGATGCCAGAAGAGAACCCTGGATGGCCACAGTGTTCCCAGCTGCCTGTCATTTAGGTTGTGTGTGGACTTAGTAAGAATTAGCATGCTCCCCTACCCCAGTCTAAAGCTGTTCATCATTATAACAAATTGAGGGATAAATACTGCATTAAATAAACTCAAATTCTAAACAATGGAAGCAAGTATTATTAGTTTTGCAAAGAAATTTTACTCCACCCTGTCCCACATAAGCCTTGTTACCCTGGGAGAGGTTGAATCAACCTTTCCAAACTCAAATTTCTCAAATTTCTCCATTGGCCAAACTAACCAGGAAGCTGTCATGATGGGCCAGATAGTTGGCTCAAGCCCAGCGCTAACAAGGCGAGCAGTATCTGCCCTTTCCTCCTTCATGCTCATAACTCCAACTGGGTGAACCCCCTTACGTGTTTTTGCCTGCCAGCCCTGAGTGGGTCACTATTGGATCTGACTTCTGTTTTGGTAGAGGAAGGCTCTAGTTGATGGTTGCCTAGATTGATGAAATCAAAGGTGCAATTTAAATGTATAGGTACACACATATATTTGTTTATATACATGTATGTGCATATGCATATACATACATATTTTTTCTAATTTTAAAATATACCAACCCAAAAGTCTCATTGTAGTTTTAAGTTATTAAAGTTTACAATACACACACACACATGCATGCATGCATGCAGTATAGACATGCTACATACGGGATATGCTATATGTATGTGTGCGTGTGTATGTAGGATCTGTGATACTATCAGAAGAAAAACAAAGTGAGAGAGTGGCTTCCTACAACCCATCCCTGACAAATGGAAAAATAAATGAAAGTCAAAACAAATGTCTTAGTGAATTTCGGTAGCATCATCTTTATATATACAGAATAACACAACATAGAACTCCTCAGTGTCTGTAAGCTTATTCTTTTTCTATGTATAGTTCTCAAAGAGGAACTTCCTTTTGTGGGAATAAAGAGTGTAGAAGTTGGGGACACTTATTAAATGTGTCTGCAATAGGTTAATCACAATTATGTTGAGGTTGCTATGTCTGCTATCAGTCAACTATAAATTCAGTCATATCTGTTTTCCCTGCTCCTTCTTGTTGGAAAAAGGAAGGGATTGTAATTATGTACAGTAGAGGTGTCAAGCACACAGCCTAGAGGTTGCATGCAGCTTCCAACACTCCCAAGTACAGTCTGAACCAGATTAATTTGTAATTGGGAAATATTTAACAAAAAACAAAAATACACTAAAATATAGATAACGTTAATATGGTTTTCTAAGTCAATATATACCTGCAGAGATCTTTATAGATAGTTTAGCAGCCCCTGTTTCTATTTCAGTTTGATGCTACGGGGGTACAGGATATATCTCTGGACTTCCTACAATGCTCAGTGGATCATTGGGTAAAATTCTCAAAACGACATTTCCCAGGGAACTGTGCATGAGCTTGCTCTGTAGTGATATCACCACCTAGTACAGATTCTGATAAGGTGACTTTTTTTTCAAAGGATGTGAGAATCTTCCAGATAGGCTAGTATAGCGCAACAGAGATAGTGGCAGTGAGAGATAAATACTAGATAGATCTAGTCAAGGCCTAATTAAAGTCTACCCTCCCATTTGTATACTTACGATGTCTATGAAAACAATAGGAAAAGCTTAAATATTTATCTAATTCCCATGAAGTCAGGGCTCTCTGGTCAGCATGCTGAGTGAAGTTAACACCTTACTAGACTGCTGTGATGAGACCGAAAGGGAAATGATTAAGTAGAGAAACTGCAGAACCTAATCTTCAACAGTGGTGCCATGAGGGACATGCCTACGTTCCTTTCTTCTTGTGTTGGGGAGACTAGAGAGTTAATTGAAGAGTTGACTAACACTCCCCTGGAGATATGTGGAGTTGGCAGCCATGTAGTGTTGAGAACATTTACAACCTCATTCAATTGCTTATTATTTACTTTTCTGTCCTGTTCCAATGACTGCCTTTTGCTCTGAATTTGTGTTTTCTGGCATGGTCTGGTACATAGATAACATTGGAGGGGGCTTGGATCTGTGAACTTGAAGAAACTATGATCTATAAAATAGTTTGAACCTGGATATAAATGTCTATACATGTACATGTACATGTACAAAAATGAAAGTAGGTTTGAAGCTCTTGTAACAACACACAATCACATTTACATTGTTTTTAAGGTTTACAAAGCACCTTCTTTGCAGTTATGTGGGCAAAAACGTCCAACAACCCTATGACAAGTTGGTTCAGAAAAATGTTTTGTATTTTACGTTCCCAAATCAAAGAGACCATTATTGTGCTATTTCTATCTTGAGATAGTAATTTAATATGCTTCTTTCCTTTCCACGTGTGAAACCATTTTGTGACCATGAGAGGTATAATAAGAAAAGTATGGATAAAATTCTCAGGGTGGAAGAGAAATCAGTCTTGACAACTGACACGCCACCCATTTCCTTCTCAATGATGGTGGTTATTTGCCAAAGCCCCAGGGATTAAGTCCCTAGCATTACCTTTTATATTGACATCAATAAACATGGGACACAAATCACAAACAGACCTCTTGTAAATTATTGTAATGCCCTTTGAGAACTGAAAACACTGATTCATCAAAAGTCTAAGATGGTCAAACCATAGGGATAGATTATCTGAGATATATACATGTTCCTCCTTCTCCCTCACTCCACTTATATCTCCTTCCTCTCCTATCTTAATCCAGTTTTCCTTAGCTAATTGTCTAAAGACAATTGACCTACCAGCGCATCAAGACAATTTAATTTCAGGGAGAGATTAGAAGCAATAGCATGAAAGAGGGAGCATAAAGGTGCCAAAAAATTGAGTCGGAGAAATGAATGTCTCTGTTTACTAGGGTATTCAAAGAGAAAGAAATGAATCAACAACAAGGAAAACTGAGGGCTCACTCCGATAGAGAATGGATATGTGAATGCCAAACTCTTCATTGATCTTCATCAGGGTGAAGATTTTAATCCTATCAGATGATGGACCACTCACCAAGGCATATGCTACTCCAATATACTCAGTTGATTTTAATGTATACTTTTTCCTTTGCCTATTAGCAAAAATAGAAAAAAATAGCTTATCTTACCTACCCAGTATGAGTCAAACCCTTGGCTGTTTGGACCAGAGTAGTCATTCTGGCCTTATGGCTTTTCCTTTGAGAAGTGGCATTGATGGAACCATTTATTTATTATAGTCACTTACATTTATTTCATTTTTCTCTGAGAGCAGTGTCTTAGCCACTCATACAGAGTTTTCCTCTTGAGTGTGTGTGCCTGTGTGTGTGTGTGTGTGTGTGTGTGTGTGCGTTTCTTCCCAAGGCAGCCCTAGAAAACAGTGGAGAACAGTGAAGTCTCTTGCAGATTGGATTTATTGACTATTTTGTCAACTCTTTTTGAGGTGCAGCACAGAGTGCTGGAGTCAAGAGAGATCTAGGTTGAAATCTTGCTGGTCATGGATTATAGATTTAAGACTGGATAGACCATAGAGACCATAAAATTCAAAACCCTCATTTTACTTATGATGATACTGAATCTCTGAGAAGTTAAATGCCAAGGTCACAAGGCAGGTAAATGTCATTAAGTGGGATTTGAACCCAGGTCTTCCTGGCTCCATGTACATCACTCTCTCCATGATAGCATGTAGCTATGAAAGCTTCAATTTCTTCAGCTGTTAAGATAATAACTGCGTTGCCCACCTTCAGAAAAAATACCTAGCTTCACATGAATAGAGTTTTGACCCAGAAGACAGAAATTTGAGGGGAGAGGAGGCATGCATATATATAATCCACATTTTTTTTAGTGATGCATTACCTTTACCTTGCCTCATGATCCTCCATGGTTGTACACCAATACATGGCATAATTGACCTGTGATACCACCACAGAGTCCACTCATCATGCCACCCCTTTTCCAGGGATCTTCTTTCTTCTCAACCCTCAGCATGGTGAGATCCAGACACTTCAGGGAGTGGGCTGCCTCCTCCCCAGTGTAACTTAATCCGTGGTCAGACCATTGGTTGTATTGGTGCTCCTCCAACTATTTTTGCTTGAAGTAAAAAAAATTTCCTAGCAATCAGTGGATAGAGCTCTGAGCCTAGAGTCAGGAAGACCTAAGTTCAAATCTAGCCTCAGACACTTACTGTCATGTGACCCTGCACAAGTCATTGTAATGTTAACACAATATGATGATCTTCCCTGCCCCTTAATAGGCCTATGTGACCTGCTTTGAACCTGAGTCACATGGAAGTCCAAGTCACATAAGCCTAGGTAACAAGGGTTATGATGCCCTCTGGCCCTGAGGAAGGGTATATATACTCTGAGGTTAGCATTTTGCTTTGGGGGGTTCACTCATTGGAAGAGTGTAGTGTGATTTAGCCAGATGAGACTCTGGGTAGCTGTTAAGGAGATCCCCGGTTTTGAAAAAACCCAGATGTTGGTGCTTCTCTCTCTGGTAAGTATATGTTTATTGCTTTTGGTCAGACAGTTGAAAGCCCTGTCTGTTGGTCTTTGCTGTTTATATTTGCTCTATTTATATAATTTCTGCTTGTAATTTCTGTTTGTATTTTCTCTGAAGTTCAGGGTGCTGACTTTTCACCTGAACTAAGTGAATTATCTATCTATCTATCTATCTATCTATCTATCTATCTATCTATCTATCTATCTATGTTTGATTAAAGTAAGATTGTTGACCCCTTTTAAGTTGCTTTCTTTTAGAAAAGCAGATCAAAGAACCTGTGCTAGCAGCCCTCCTGTGTGCTGGTGTTGTTGGTCTTACACCCCTACAGTAGCTGCAAGTAGCATTGTTGTTATAGTCACTCAATCTCTGTTTGTCTTAATCCACTGGAGGAGGAAATGGCAAACCACTCTAGTATCTTTGCCATGGACAGCATTGGTGTACTGTGGTCCACAAGGTCAAGAAAAGTTGGAAATGGTTGAATGACTGAACAACCACAAAACTGTTTCAGGCACTGTGCTAAGTTCTGGGATACAAAAAGAGGCAAAAGATAGCTCTTGCCCTCGAGGAGCTTATAGTCTAATGGGGGAGACAACATGTAAACAAATATATACAAAGTAAGCTACATAAAAAGTTGTAAGGTGCACATTAGATAACACATAAAGTACTTTAGAACCATTAAAATCCTATATCACTGTCAATTACTATCATAGCATTTGCCCTGCAATTGCTTTCAATGTTTACACATATTTTTCCTTTCTTTCAACTTCCCCTCCCCATCTCCCATTGATATTATAAGGACTTGGAGTACAAAGACTAGTTCTTATATCTCTTCTTATCCCCTAAAACATATGTTCTTTGTACATATGAGCATGAGAAATCATTGATGAGTGTTTTAATGAATTTATTAAGAACAGATAGAAATATGTGTGCTACCACTTATTCTTTTCAGTTTTTTTATTATATGCTGTCTTCCCTCGTTAGACTGTAAGCTCCTTGAGGACAAGTACTGTCTTATGCCTTACTTTGCATCCCTAGTACTTAGCAAAGTACTTAGCCTGGCAAATAATGGGCACTTAGTAGATCTATATTGATTGGTTCTGACTCTTAAAGTATGTTTGAAGCAAGAGAAAAATTAAGGGGATAAGAATACATTTATTAGAAGATTATCTTAGCTGCCAGATGGTCTTTCAAGCAATTAGCTATGAGAGGAAGGAAGGAAGGAAGGAAGGAAGGAAGGAAGGAAGGAAGGAAAGAAGGAAGGAAGGAAGGAAAAAAGGAAAAGATTTAAATGCCTCACATATGCAATTTTTGTTGCTGTTCATTCATTTCAGTCATGTCCAATTCTTTGTGACCCCATTTAGGGTTTTCTTGGCAAAGATATTGGAGTGGTTTGCCATTTCCTTTTCTAGCTCATTTTACAGATAAGGAAACTGAGGCAAACAGTGTTAATTGACTTGCCTAAATGTCTGAGGTCAGATTTGAACTGACTCCAGGCCCAGCATTCCATCTACTGTGCCACCTAACTGCCCATTACATACAATGCCCTTTGTTAATGGCTGGGGGTATAAATAGAAAAGCAAGAACCTCTGATCTCAAGGACTTCACATTCTAATGAGGGAAATAACACATAAGGGACAGTTCAGCTGGAGGGCAGATGGAAAGGCTTGGTGGTCCTTAGGCTATAGTGGCAGGGGATCTGGCAAGACTGGGTGGTCTGCTTGTCAAATAATCCAGTTTGGCTGGAGTACAGAGAACATCTTAATGAAGACATTGAGGGGTTAGGTCAGGACATTGGTAAGGACAGCTGAAATGTTGATGTTTTTGTAGTCAAATAAAATTGAAATACTGTGATCTTTAAAATAGAAATAATTGTCTATCATTTAGTACCATTAATAAAATCTCACGTTTCTACAAAGCTTAAAGGTTTCCTAGCAACCTCGTGAAGCAGATGAGAACATGTATTATAACACCCATTTTACAGGTGAAGAAATACAAAACACTTGATATTAAATTATTTGAGCAAGGTCATAGAGCTAATAAAGGGCAGATCTGGGAGTGGAAATAGGATCTTCTAACTTCAAGACCAGTATGATTTCTAAAATCACAGCTACCTCTCAATATCTAAAAATTATGCATCACTTTATGGTTTACAAAGAAATATACATGAATTTGACATCTTTGTTACATCTGAAGAACCACTGAAGGGAGGTAAACTGGGGACTCCATTGAGCCTGAAGATCTTACAGAATTGCTGGTACAGGTGGGATTTCCCTGTACATGATACTACCTCAATACTGGTGGAGAAAAAAAATTCCTTTTGACTAACCTGGAATTATGGAAGAAAGACTTGCTTGAAAGATGAGAAGGCTAGCTTCTACAAAAGATAATGTTGGCAGGGACTATATATCATTCAAGAAATCAATACAGAGCACAGTACCTTGTTTTACATTACGTTAGAACTAGATTCTGGGAGGCCTGGTGTCTTTGACCAAGACAAGGGGGCTTTGGGGTATTATCCACAGAAACAGGAAATGCTTCTGAGGAAAGACTTCACCTGAGAAATAACAACTGAGAATTATAGATGAAGATGATAGATGCCTCTTACTAGGAGTGGGTGAGAGTTATGGAAAATAACAAGAAGAGTGAACCCATGTAGGATTGTGGAGAAGTGGATACAAGAAGACTTGATTACTACCAACATCTGTTGGGGCTATGGAGAGCTGCAACACGAGATATAGACACTGTGGAGACACATTAGAAGTCATGCTAGTGACCTGACATGACTAGTAATGATTGAAGTTTTATAAGTCTCTGGAGTTAATTATTCTTAGGTGGGCATCAATATTTCCCATGAGCTCTATTAAAAGCATTATGTATTTTCTTTAACATGAAAAAAGTTATTTTACTCTTTAAACCTTGTGAACTGTATGCTTATAAGGGGAATTCGTTATAGCATGATGGGTAGTTTCAAGGAATTAATTTCCCAGATTGCCTTGGTTGGAGGCAATAAGACAGAGAAAAGAGCAGTCCTCTGAAATTTGCCTGGGCATTTTGTTTTGTGTGAGAACCTCTGACACAAGGATAGATAATGATTGTTTTAACTCTAGTATCTTCATTTTTAAAAGATACTAATGAACAACATTTACCCTAAAGGGAAAAATGGCATTTTAAATCCACATCAGTCCTTCACATCTGTGATTTCATCACTGTAGTATTCCCTCAATCAGTAGAGATCCTGACCCTACTCTACCTTCTTGTCCACATTTAATATGCTTAATATAAGAAACATTTTAAATATGGTCTAGAAATAAATGATAAAAATATCATTCCAGCCCAAGCTCATTCTGAATAGTCATTTGCCACAAATATAATTGACCTGTATCATAGGCTAGGGAGAAGATCTTGAATATGCAAGTGATGCAAGCTTATAGAGGGGAGAGTGACCAATGATTAAAGGAAAAGGACTAAAGTTCAGTATCATTAAGTTATTCATTCATTTGACAAATATTTCTTAAGCATCTCTTTTGTGCCATGCACTAGGAAGACATACATTTTGGATAAGACACAGCCCTGGCTTTTCTGGAACTTACAGGAAAAGAGCCCCTCAAACTAAAATTAACTTCACTTAGCATAAACCCTGAAGAACAATGTGTTTAAAGATGTAAAAAACTCAAGAACACAAGTATAAGATGGGAACTATTGGATAGTGAAAAAGGAGAAAATATGATTTAGAGAAGGAACTGGGGCCTCTTTAACCATGGACTTTTAAGGGATTTGTGGGTAGATTTCAGGGAGTCTGTGAACTTGGATGAGCAAAAATATAACATTTTGGGGAAATCCTGTAGATTTTATTTCATCCATTTAAAAAATTATTCTGAGAAAAGGTCCACAGATTTTGCTAGACTTCCAAAGAAGTTCATGGCACAAAAAGCTTAAGAACCCCTGATCTAGGGGGTCATAAAAGATAACAGGTTGAACACAAGCTAACAATGAGTAATTATCTTTAAGAAAGTAAACCTAATGCTTGGATTCATAAACAAAAACTTGATATATGAAAATTGGCAGATAATCATCCCATTGGTTTCAGAATTATTTATATAGCCTTATTAAAAGTATGCTAGTTTAGAATCATCACTAAATATCTATAAACAATCAAAGGAACATGGAGACAATAACTGAATGATCATTCTGGGACCAATTTTCAGATAAGACATATGAGTTGCTTGTGATCTACAATTAGGAGGAAACTACTTGCATCAATCTGTGGATCTGACTGAGTTTCTGGGAAGCATAACCTAGGTCCTTGGTTAAGGGTCTCTAGGTAGAGGTGGCACAGTTTCCCAGCCATTCAGGGCTTGGTTCAAACAATGCAATAAGGTTTTCTCCCAATTCCCTCAGTTGAATAAAGTTTTCTTACAAGATGGAAAAAAAAGAATTGCCACTTAAAGAGAATGTTAATAGCCCAGAGAAGATTCAAAGGAGAGCAATGAAGATGAACAAAGGATTAGAAAATAAAGTTTAAGTGAAATATGGTGAGTCCAACTAGGAGAATAACTTTTCTCCAACTCTTACTAAGGTCAGAAATAAGACAAAATAGACTTAAACTAAAGTACAGAAAGCTTAAATTAGATACAGAAGAGCTTCCTCCTGGTAGGAAGTGTCAGACATAGATTTAGATTTGGAAGGGATCCTAGAAGTCATTAAGTCCAACTCCCTCCTTTTACATTTAGGGAAACTGAGGCCCGATATCACACAGCTAGTAAGTGAATGAATCATGACTTGAAGCCAGCTTTCTCTGACTCCAAAACCATCTTTCTGCTGATAACTACCATTAGGAAAGAAAATAGTTGTCTCCAATTCCTCATTTCTTTCCTCACCACCACAACCCTGCCTTCCAAAGAATCACTTTGTTTCGCAACAGTGAACAATTGCTGAGCTAAGAATGTTATGCTATGTCCCAACTTCCCAACTTCATTACTACCACATACATGAATATCCATAGGTTTTATGTAGCTCTCAAAGGAGGCAAGAAGTCCTGGAGAGGAGTGGATAGAAGAAAATTTCAACCAGAACCCAACGGGGAGAAATCACTGCCAATAGCTGGCTCCCACTGGAACTGAGAAAAATTTTTTTTCAATAGAAGAGAAGATTAAAAGAATAATGCAAGAGAAGCATTTTTCTATGATATGTTTTTAATGAAAATGATAATCAAGGAAATACTTTCTGTTTCTGAAATATCACTAATCGTTGAGAGACGACAGCAGGGGAGGGCAAAAACACAGCAACGTCTGGATCCTGTTTGGAATTGGATTCGATGCTCCATGACAGAAATAGAGCACCAATAATATTTTCATCAAAACCATGAACAGTTTGGATCCGTTATCCCTGGGAAGTCTGTTGCCTATTCCAGCATGTTGGAGAATTGACCTTTCAACTGCCTTATAACAAATTACTCAGCTCTTATACAGTCTTGACACAGTGGGATTCTATTAATGGAGCCTCCCAGCACAATTCTGCTCCTCATTTGTTTCTTCCCTGCTTCCTTCACCCCACCAAAACATATCCCAGAGAGGATTAGCTGGAGTCTTCTTTGGTTCATTGTGTAGCAGACCCCAGGGAATTGTAGTTGAAATGCCTTTGCTTTGGTTCTGCTAAGTCAGAGAGGTTTTAGCTCAGACTTACCCTAAATGAGTATTTCCTGGATGTGGAGGTGATGCATTCACAAGAGGGATTCTAAACTTCCATCCTGAAACTTGAAAGATGCTTAGGTTAGAATGATTCAGTTAGCAAATTCATTGGGGGCCATTTATCTTCAGAAAGAGGAAATGATTTGATTGCCTTGGTCATTTGGTGGTAGGAGTTGGGGTGACAGTGAGTTTGCTCTATCTCTAGATGATACAATCGTTCAAGGTGAAATTCAGGTGGCTATTCTGAGTTTGTTATGGTAGGCTTAATAGACTGGCAATTTCATGTGCAATCATTTTTTTTTGTTATGCTATGTCATGGAAATGCTTGTTTTATTCCAAAAATTAAAAATAAGATACATTTCAAAGTAAACGAAAAGGAACTCCATACATGCTGCAGTTTGGTAAATCTTCAGTAACCCTCATTTTGTAGCACCTTGGAGTGTCTCCAGCCATCTTGAGGGAAGAAAAATTGGATCTATCATTTCAGTGGTATAGAGAACTCATGCATGAAGAAATTCCCTCTACCAATGCAGGTCAGCGCACTTCCTTTTATTATTGATCTTAATTCTCTTTCATTTTGAATATATAAATAAGATTTGTTTTAAAAATGCATAGTATCCTAAAAGTCTTAGCACAGCTTTTTAAAGTTTGATAGCTTAAAACTGCACTAAGACTTTTGGGACATCTCAGACAATGGTAAAGAATTTTGTGAATGTCCTTGCCTCTAGTTCTGGATGTTTAATTCCTTTTCCTCTTTAAGACCAAGTTCCAATGCGAATTCCTCCATAAGGCTTTTTCTGATACCATCAGCTGAAAAGGATCTCTTCATTCCTTAAACTTTCATAATACTTTGTAGTCTTATAGTAACATTCTAGGTTGTGTAATGCTTCTTCTTCACACTTGGTGAGGACAGAACCTGTGACTTATTCAACTTTGAATACTCTATAATGTCTATACAGTGCATTACAGGTAGATATTCAGTAATTATTGTTTGAATGAATAAATAATATCTAATTATTTATAATGAGGAACTTGTCATGTGGTATGCTCACAAACAACGAGGATCCTAAGAAAATAACTTTAAAAAGTGTCCAGAAATATCTTGGAGACTCTGGGCATTAATTTAATCATTTACAGATTCCACGAGTACTTTTTTTTTCAGTACTGCATTAGATGCTTTGTAAGGTACAAATCCTATAACTAAGTTGAAGGAATTCAAGACTCAGAAAGGAAATACTCTAATCAATGAATGTGTGAGCTCACTAATGTACATCATAGCCATTCTATACTTCCTATGATCAAAGGATTAGATAATCACAGAATTAGGAGGGTAGGAAAACTGCATTCGGGAGATATTTTTAAAGGAAAAAATGGCAGAGTTTAGCAGCAAACTGGATTGCTGAGCAAAAGACAATGGTAAGTTCAAATTTGTATCATGGGTTAATTTTTTGTCGGGGTAGGAAGAGAGCCAATTCAATTCCCTAATTTACGCAAACATGTATTAAGCACCAACTATGTGCAAAACCCACTATATGTAAGGTGCTGAACTAAGCTATACTTATATATATATAAGCAAAATATATAAGCAAAACTAAGATCCTAAATCTAGAGTTGTGAGAGACCTTAGAGATCATCTAACGCAGCCCCCTCATTTTATAGATGGAGAAACTGAGGCCCAGAGAGGCTGTGACTTGCTCAAGGACACAAAGAGAGTAGGTGACAGAATTGGGATTTAAACCAAGGTATTCTGACTTTCAAACCATCCTTCTTTCCACTATATCACAATGCCTCTCCAACTTTTAAAACTGTTCATTATAATTTTAAAAGATATTGCTAAAATACATATGTGGCTTCAAGTGTATCCATTCTGAGAAGGCATTTATGCATATGAATCTTCTATTTTGCATTTCATATTATCCTCTGCTCCTTTTTTTTGTGTAACTGACACCCATTTATTCTTTTTACTTTTGGTCTGTTTTTAGAGATTTGCTTTCTAATTGTCTTTATATTAGCCTGTATTTTATTTCTCACCCCAGGTGTTTGAAATAACTCCTCTCTTCTACATCCTCACCCTTTCATTTCATTGATTTCCCAAGTCTCCTCCTCATATTCCTCTGTTGCACAGTGTGAGCCAATCCTCCTAACTGTGATTCACTGTCCAATTCAATCTGATTATTTCTGAAGATATTAAGTAACATTAGACCCATTGCAAACCCTATGGAATTGCATGGAATCATGCTCTCCAATTTTTCGCAGTGCCAAAAATCAATGCATCATAAGGAAGAATAAATCATCTTGTTTTAATAGTAATAAGATCATTATTTTTTAATTATTGAGACAGGGAAAAAAGCCTTTCCTCAGAGCAGATGTTAAACCCAGGTCACTTAGGAGAACAGTAGGCCAGCTTGCCACTATAGGATGATAAAAAAACGCACTGGAGAAAATAATTTTTCTTTAAGAGTTTGAACTGAGCCCTGTTTTAAAAAGGTAGTGATGCAGTTTTAAATTTTGGAGAACATCTATAATTCAGTCACAGAGAAGTCTAGTTTAGTGGAAAGATTCAGAGAATGACTATGCCTTCAGAAAGTAGAAAGAGACAGAAAATTGTGCTACTTGGTTCTAGGGTCATTGTTGAATTGATAACTTGGGGAAGTGAGAGGGTGTTGAGAGGTGAGGGAAAGTCTTATGCTGTTATTTCATTGGAACAGGGACATCCCTAGAATGGAAAATCCCTCCACAAATATAGATCATCAACTTGATAATTCTTTTATAGGATTCAGAGTTTAAACGTTTTGGAAGGTGAGAAACTAGCTAATTCAACCCCATCATTTTACAGATTAGGAAACACTCAATGAGGTTAAGCAACTTGTTCATATAAGTAATAGTGTCAGAGAGGGAATCAAAACCCAGATCCTGTTAGTCGGTCAAGCATTTATTAAGTACCTACTATGAGCCAGAAACTCTCCTAAGTGCTAGGGACACCAGGAAAGGAGGGAAACAACAATCTCTTCCTTAAAAGAGTTCACAGTATAGTGAGGAAGACAACAAATATCTATAATCTATCCATATATATCTATATAATCTATATAAAGTACACACATATATAATGTGTATATATATATATACATGTATATGAAATAATTATAACAGGGAAGGCACTGGAATTAAGAAGAGTTGGGAGGGTATTCCTATAGAAGATGAGATTTTAGTTACTTAAAGGAAGCCTGGAGGAGCTAGGTGGTGCAGTGGATAGAGTACCAGGCTTGGAGTCAGAAAGACTCAGCTTCCTAAGTTCAAATCTGGTCAAATCTGGCCTCAGACACTAACCATGTGATCCTGGGCTTCAATTTATCTCATCTGTAAAATGAGCTGGAGAAGGGAATGGCAAACTACTCCTGTATCTTTGCCAAGAAAATCCCAAATGAGGCCACCAAGAGTCAGACACAATTGAAAAATGACTCAACAACAATAAGGAAGTCAGGAAAACCAGTAGATGGAGATGAAGTGGGAGAGCATTGAGACATGAGTAACTGTCAGAGAAAATGTCTAGAGAAGACAGATAGTGTCTTGTTTGTGAGACAGCCACTGTCCAGTCAATTGATTGAAAAGTACATGGTAGGGAATAAAGTGTAAGAAGTTTGGAAAGGTAGAAGGGGGCTAGGTTATGAAGGGCTTTGGACACCAAATAGAGGATTTTGTATTTGATGCTAGAGGCAATAAGGGGCATTTGGAGTTTATTGAGTAGGAGAGTGGAGGTATGACCGATACTTGGTTGGATCTATAGTTGAAGAAAATCAAGCAATTCAGTGGCTATGTGGGGAATGGATTGGAGTGGAGAGAGAATTAAGGCAGGTAGACTCACCAGCAAGCTATTGCAGTAGGTCAAGGCATGAGGTGATAAAGGCCTGACTAGAGTGCTGGTAGTGTCAGAGAAGAGGGGGTGAATTAGAGATGTGGTAAAGGAGAAAATAACAGACTGGACCTGGGGATAAGGGATAGTGAGAAGTTAAGGATAACTCCTAGGTGGTGAGCCTGAAGGACTGGAAAGATGGTGTTGCCCTTGGCAGTAATAGGGAAGTTAGAAGGATGGCAGGGTTTATTAGGAAGAAAAATAATGAGTTAAGTTTTGGACATGCTGAGTTTAAGATATTTGCTAGACTTTTGTTTGGATGTCTAAAAGCCAGTAAGAGATGTGAGATCAGAAGTCAGGGGAGAGGTTGGGACAGGAGAATTAGATTTGAGAATCATCAGCATAGAGATGGTAATTAAATCCAATGGAACTAATGAGATCACCAAATGAAGTAGCATAGAGGGAGAAGAGAAAAAGGCCATGGAGAGAGGCCTAAGGGACACCTACAGTTAGAGGGCATGATGAATGAGGATCCAACAAAAGAGATGGAGGAGAAAGTCCTATAAGTAAAGGGAGAGCCAGGAAAGAGTGGTGTCCTAAAAACTTAGAGAGAAGAGAATGTCAAAGAGAAAAGGGTGATCAACAACATCAAAGGTTACAGAGAGGTGGAGGAGAATGAGGATTGAGAAAAGGCCGTGAGTTGGCAATTAAGAGATCATTGGTAACATTGGAGAAAGAAGTTTTGGTAGAATGTTAAGGTCAGAAGCTAGATTGTTATGGGTAAAGAAGAGACTAGGAATAGGAATAGGAATGTGTGTGGAAACACATTATAGAGAGCCTTTTCAAGGAATTTAGCCACAAAGGGTACCAGAGATATATTACAATAGTTAGTGGAGACGAAAGCATCAAGTGAGGTTTTTTTTCATTATGGGAGAGACATGGGCATGTTTGCAGACATTAAAGAAGGAGCCAGTAGACAGGGAGAGATTGAAGATAAGTGAGAGTGGGGATGAAAGAAGGGCCAATCTGTTGGAGAATATTGGATGGAATGGGATCATTTGTGTACTCAGAGTAGTTAGCTTTGGTAAGGAATAGGATCCCCACTTCATATGAAACAGAAGGGAAGAAAGAGATAGTGGCAGAAAGCTTATATGAGATGAGGAAGAGAGGAGAAGAAGGAGTTCATGGAAAATGTCCTCAATTTCTTCTGTAAAATATAAGGCAAAGTTTTCAGCTGAGAAGGTGTGAGAAGAACTAAAGGATAATTGAAGAATGAAGAGAAGGTTTGTAAGAACCACTGTGCCAAGTGGGATAGCTAGTTGATAAGGAAGGTATAATTGGATTGCCCAGCAAAAGCAAGCACCCGGTGATGTTATGTAATATAAACTTGTAGTGAACCCAATGAGAATGGTTGTGTGATTTTCTGTACCTTCATGGGAGTGACCCAAGGCTGAGGCTTGGCAGGGCACAATCAGTGATATGACAAAGGAGCTAGGGGTTCAAGTGAAGAGGACAGTACAGAGTTGAACTGGTTTACCAGAAGTCACGATGGGGAAAAGAGGAGAGAGAGTGGACAGTGCATGGGAGATGGCCTGGGAGAAAACTGAGGCACTGAGGGATTAGAGATCATGGTATAGAAACAAAGTAGAGTTTGGTAAGGGAAGGTAGACGAAGATGTGGAAAGCCAATAGATTAGAGTAAAATAAAGGGATTTTGGAATTTTTGAAAATGGAAGTTGTGCTTCTATGAGTGATGCCAAAATCAAGGGTATGACCACTTTTTGTGAATAATTGATGTGAGGTAGAGGAGTAGGCTAGGAACTGAGCAGTTAGGGTATTTGAGAGAGGGTCAATATGTATTTTGAAGTCTCCAAATATGAGGACAAAAGTTGAGAAGGAAAGAAAAATTATGAACTAGGTAGCAAACTAATTGAGAAAAGAAGGGCAGTGACCTAAAGATTTGTAGACAACAGCTTCCAGGATTTTGATTGAGTGGCATATGTGAATTGCATGATGGAGGTAAGAGGAGAAACTGGAAGTGGCAATGGGAAGTAGTAGAGTATTTCAACTTCCTTGCCTCAATCAGTGAACCATGGGGAAGGAAGGATGGCCATTGAGCTTGTATCATTGGGGGGTAGCCAGGTTTCAATGATAGCTAGAAGATGGAATGAGTACAAGAGGAAAAGATTTAGGATGAATGGATGGTTTTTGTCTATGGAATAAGAGTTCCAGAAAGCACAGTGGAAGCATGGGTTACGTTTGGTTGGAACTTTATGGTGCGAGGACTGAGGTAGATGGGAATAAGGAATTGTGTGGTGAAGAATGGAGAATGGCATTTGGATGATGACCTAGAAAGGTTCAGAATCATTGGGATCTTATGATACCAGAGTCAGTGATCTTAGCATCTTTGACAGTTGTCTGAAGCACAGAGAAGATAAGTGCTGTGGCCAAGGTTATATGTAGGCAGGTCTTTTAGCTCCAAGGCTACCTATATAGATTATCACATGCTGCCTCCCTGTATTACTAGTCTCAGCCTCACTGATTAACATTCTGTCCTTTCTGCTGTATTCATGCACAGTGTAACTGGGCTTGTTTTCATGAAGTATTTATTTAAGGACCCGAGATGGTAAGAGAAATGGAAAATTGAAAGAGGAAGAGTACTAAACTTGAAAAAAAATCTCATTTTTCATTTTATACACCCAACGTTGATTTTATTATAAAGTGATTTGAGTCAATGTTAATTTTATTAATAGTTATACTCAAGTATTCATCTGTTAATAATCCACCTTAACTCCAAGACCAAGAACATTGGCATGCACCATTTTTTCTCTCTTTTGGAATGCTATGAATTTTAACAACTAGATTCTCCCTGTATATAATTGGGCAAATGGCATGATTCTGATGCTACTGTAATATTTCTATGGTTGCCATATATATAAAGTTGATAAATATTTTAGTGATATCCCACATATATCTTTAACATGTGTCTAATGTGCTTAAAATACATAAAAATGAGAAACAGAAAATGATCTTTTGCTCCCTATTTGCCCAAAAGCTCTGGAATAGGTTTAGAATATTTTAGGAATAATTGAAACATTTCACACATGCAGTATTGATGCAGAATATTTCTTTATAGGAAACATATGGACACTATATTTCTATTTATTAAATGGGCATTGGAATAGAAGCTTTTCTGATTAATGTCCCTAGAGATGAAAGTGAGTAGAGTCTCTCCTTCTCCACTCACATTATCCATTCTGTCTCTCAATTCCTCACCCCACCTCCCCAGCTAGCTTCAGATATGGGGTGATGAAGAAGACAAAATATATAGTAGAAGGAGGGAAAACATGATAGTATAAAAATAAAGGCCTGAAGAGGGGGAAAAAGCTAGCGTTAGATATTACAAAAAAGGAATTGCAGGAGAAAAGGGACTAGCTAGGTGGAGAAATTAAAGGAATAAAGAGAAAATAGGAATGAGATTATGAAAGAAAAGGAAGGCTAGAGGAAGAGAATGTATTAAATGGTAGGAAAAGAAGAAAACTAAAAAACATGGCCAAGTCAGCTGTGAAGAGCTGGAAAAGAATTCAGAGACCACCTGGTCCAAACTCCTAATTTTACAGATGAGGTCAAGAGAAATGAAATGATTTGCCCAACCTTACACACATGGTAAAGCTCAGAAGCAGGATTTGAACACAGGTGTTCTGATTCCAAAGCCAGTGCTTGTACCACTATCCCAAGAAACTTCCTTTAATCATTTCTCGTTTCTATGTCTCAGTTTTCTCATCTATAAAATGAATAAGCTGCATTAGAGCAAGAGTTTTTGACTTGGGGTCCACAGATCCCAAGTCCCACAAATAGATTACAAGGGATCTAAAAACTTGGAGAGAATTTTTAAAAAGCATTTTTTTCACTTTTAACTGAAATTTAGCATTTCTCCAATAGCTTTAAAATATTCTAAGATGGGGTCCATAGGCACCACCAGACTTCCAAAGGGGTCCATGATATCAGAAAAAAGAAAAAAAATTAGGACCTCTATATTAAATGATCCTTGAGTTTCCTCCTATATATGATCCCATAGAAATCCAAGTCTCCAGCTCTAACATTGCATAAAAAGAAAAGTGAGATATGATAATGAAGAAAGAAAAGGAAGACAATATAAATCAAATTTTTAGTGCTTAGTCAGTTAATTTTCTTTTTGATTATGAAGAGAGTATACAAACACGTTAGTAAAATACATACAAATACCATTGGCACAAAAGACACATCACACACACACATAAACACACACACACACAGAGGAACACACGTGATTCTGACACTGTTCATTTGTGCTTCCACGTTTATTCCAAATGACAGAGATTCAAATTCTCTCCAACTGAAAGCTAAGGCCAAACTTTTGGGAAAAAGAAAACAACAACAACAAAAAAATCTTGCCTGTTTCTGGATAAAGAGAGGGAACCTAATGTATAGAAGGATAGCATAATTTCTTAATTTGCAACGAATCAGCCTCAAATTGGGTGGGTGGGTGGGGGGATATGAGTAATTGAGAGAAAAGAGGAGAAAACCAGGGAGAAAGCCAAGAGAAAGTCATTAGAAGCCACTCCTCAGTGAGCAACTGCATGTCTTCCAAGAATTGAATGGGAAATGCCTTTTACTTTGTCATTCTTTAAACAAATATGGCAGGAGTAGTTTTATTTTCTTGAATTTGTTTTGGATTTTGTTTCTTGGCCAGTACCTTGAAATTCCCCTCCATAATCTTATTTAAATTGGATTTGACAAAAAAAAGTAATAGCTAAGACTACACTACCACAGCTGAGGCTGAAAATGATCACAATTATGATTGAAGCTACTGTATCACTTAATGGGGGGGTTCTTAATCTTGTTCTATCATGGACAACCTTTGGCAGTCTAGTGAAGCCTATGGACTCCGCAGAACAATATTTTTAAGTGACGGAAATGCTAAATTTCGGTTAGAGATTAAAGAAAAATATCTATTTTCCTTTCAAATTTAGAGGCTCCCTGAAATATGTCTATGTCTATGCATATGTATATATATATATACATATCGTAGTATTCATTTTGGATTTCCGTAGAAGTGAAAGTTAAATGTTTTGTTGTTGAGAGAAAGCATTTCTATTGCAGACTCTTAAGAAGAATAATCAGTGGGAACAGAACAGTTTAACAAAGCCACATGACCAGGCCTCTTTAAAAATAATCTTTAGAGGGCACTATGGGAGCTGGAAAGGATCCCTTACATCATCTGGCTGTCTTAACATTTCTTCTCGTTTCATTTACTTTTTCTTTTAAGACACATTTTTTATTGTGGTCAATGAAAGAAAAACCCAGCTCATTTTGTTTTAAATCCTCACCCAGGATCCCAGGCCTGATAGAGTACAGGTTTAGTTTCAAATGCAGTAAGGTTTTTGGTTGCCTTACTTTTTTTAAAATGCTTTTCAATTCTCTAATGCCTTCAAGTCCTTAGGAATGTTACTGTGTGTGGATCTCCATCAGACTTCCATAGGTTCTGGTTGTGGAACCAGGTAAAACTCAGACTGGTTTAGTGTACAAGAGGAAAACACCTCCTTGTCTCCTACAGTCAAGAAAATAGTGCCAGAGTGTAGCTAGATCAGACTATGACAGAATTACTGCTTATATGCTTTCATCCAGTGTGATGAAAGAGCCTTTTATAGAAAGGGTGACTCTAAAACCTAGACACATAATTTAAGTTGGAGATCTATGTGCTGTGAGGGCAGCAAGTCAGGTCTCATCAGAGACATAAAATGTGGGCAGGGTTAGATCAATGGAGTGAATTTACTCATTAGCACCAGGCAGTACTTCAAACTCATCATCTCTGTGGTTACACCTATACTTCACTCCAATTTTTCTGTTGTGTTAATGGTGGAACTGTTCTTCCAGTATACCTGGTTAAAAACCTTGGAATCATCCTGTACCCATCCATCCAATGAGTTTCAGATTCATGTTGTTTCTGCCTTTGCAATGTCTCCTGCATCTTCAGTCCCAACTACAACCATGTCTGTTTATAGCCTCATTTCTTCTTACATTGGCTGTTATAATAACTTCCTAACTCATCTTCCTGGCTCCAGTGTATTCACTCCTTTACCCATCCTACACATTGTTGCCTGATTTATTTTCTTAATTTATTGCTATGATCACTTCACTTGTCTCCTCCAAGGTTTTCCTTGATTCCCTGTTGTTTTCTAAATCAAGTTTTAACACTTGACTCCGGCTTTCAAAGGTCCTTCACATCCTTGATTGAGTATATGTATCCACCCTTATTTCACTCCACTCATCTTTGTGTTTTGCAGAAAAAG
>CM053627.1:158461056-158480684 GCA_028646595.1 Phalanger gymnotis
CACAAGCTCTGGTAGGTTACAATCTGCTAGAAAGCAGGGTAGAGTCCTGGCAACAGATTGTGCCATCCTTCCAATCAGTCTAAGTTATAGAGAGGCTTCTAGTTTTTAAGCTGACTATTTAGTGATGAATTCTTTGGCCTTGTTAACTCATAAAACAAAGAAAAATACAAAATGGACTTCAGTCTTGTGTAGCCTCTTTTTGCTGCTACAGTGACAGTGAAAGAATGATGGGACAAAGGTGGCAGAAAGTATTAATAATCACCAGCTTTTTGACCATCTATGCAGCCTTGAAACTAAAAGATACTTGCTCCTTTGAAAGAAAGCTATGGAAAATCTGGATAGCATATTAAAAAGCAGAGACATTACCTTGCTGACAAAGGTCTATATAGTAACAACTTTGGTTTTTCCAATGTATGGCTGTAAGAGTTGGACTATAAGGAAAGCCGAGCACTGCAGAATTGATGCTTTCAAACTATGGTGCTGGAGAAGACTTTTGAGAGTCCCTTGGATAGCAAGGAGATCAAAGCGGTCAACATTTAAAGAAATTAATTAAGATTATTCACTGGAAGGTCAAATATTGAAGCTGAAGCCACATAATGATAAGATGGGACTCATTGGAAAAAAGACCTTGATGTTGGGAAAGATTGAAGGCAAAAGGAAAAGGGAATAGCCGGAAGATGAGATAGATGTTATGGAAACAAATGAACACAAACTTGAACAGACATTGAGAGATAATGGAAGACAGAAGGATCTGGAGTGCTATGAGGTCATAAAGAATCGGATATAACTGAGTGAACAATTAAAAAAATGGCAATTTAGTTGTTGGTACTCTAAATATGAGATCCTGGTCCAATGAACAACAAGTGAGTATTCTGCTGGAGGAATGGAATCATATAAATCTTGATAATCTCCCTATAGATGAAGATAAGAGAACACAGCTGCTGAATGAAAGGATGACTCAGACTTTTCCTTGGAGAAGTTAATAAAGAAGAGAGTGGAATTGATAAGTGTGTATCTAATGGCATCAAGAACCATAATTTCATGGGATATTTAGTCATCTTAAATTGAAGTGTTCATGACAAATATTTGCTATGGAAATAACTACAGTTAATATGCAATACTTTCGTGGTAATTGAAGAGGTAGAAAATTCAGGGAAGAACTCAAGTGCCTCCAAAGTAAATCAACAGATATTTTGATACTTGATAGCTTCTCTCTAAAGATGAACAGTACAAAAGTAATGATGGCAAAAAGTTTACAAAGTATTTTAAGATTAAGGAAAGAAAGAATTATAAATTGTACTGGTTTCATTTCTATGTATCATGAATGCTTTCTTCTAGAATAGAACCATAAGATATGAATATACTGAGCATCAAATATCATAAAAATTGGAATTGATTATATTTTACAAATAGGAAATGCTTCATTACATATGTAGGAGTAATTCCTGAATCTGCTATTTTTAAAAATAACTTTTATAATAGATGACTGACCCATTCTTTAGAGCAAGGATGAAAATTAATACAGAATTAGAAGAAAGAATAAAGAGATTAAGAAAGGCTATGGTGAAAAATTAAAACTGCCCCATATTAACATATGTAAGCAAAATTTTGACAGTGAAAAATGAAAATTGAATGGAAGAAAGAAAATTAACACTGATTATAACAATTTCTTATAGAAACTTAGCTCACGGAAATTAGTTGCCATAATGATGATACCAAATGAGTTTAAAGTCTACCTTACCAAAAGAGGCAAACAGAAATATATGGGTAAAGGCAGCACTGATTTATGATACAGATTTATTGTTGAATTTATACAGTGAAGAATGGTGGAAAATTATGAGCAGCTCATGAAACAGAAAAGAAAGTATATAAAGCATCACTAAAGAGAAACAAAAACTCAACTAAGCAAAATTATCTCAGTGGCATTTAAGATGAAACTGGAAGGAAAAAAAGGTGAAAGATGGAGAACATTTGTGGAGACTTTTGAAACAATTCTTTATCATCAAGGACATTGGAGTCACTGCAACTAGATTCTAACATAACTGACTGACCTTCCTTTCTTCCTCTCTCCCTTCCTCCCTCTCTCCCTTCCTCCCTTCCTTCTTTCTTTCCTTCCTTCCTTCCTTCCTTCCTTCCTTCCTTCCTTCCTTCCTTCCTTCCTTCCTTCCTTCCTTCCTTCCTTCCTTCCTACTTATTCTAGACTTTAGCACTCCTAACACTTCTTATAAGACCATGTCATGCTTGTGAATTCATTTTCAAGTATCTGCCCTTTCTTCTACCTTCTGTTTGTATCTTTAAAAAAATCTAATATTGATTTATAAATGTTGCTGATTTCCAAGCTATAAGTATTTACATTGAAAACAACTTAACAGGGGCAGCTAGGTAGCATAGTGGATAGAGAACTGTCCCTGGAGTCAGGAGTACCAGACTCAGACAATTACTAGCTGTGTGACCCCTGGCAAGTCACTTAACCCTGCTTGCCTCAAAAACAAAACAAAACAAAACAAAAGAACAAACAAACAATTTAACAATCTTCTCTCATGAGCTGGTAGAACTGGCTCCAGATCTTCCCAGGTTTTGTCTATCCCGTTCTCTTTTCTGTTTAAAGCCCTTTTGATTAAATTTAGAAGACTAAATAATTGCATTCCTACCAGCCCTCATCAGGTCTTAGTCAGAACCCTGTAAGAATCAACAGATATTTATTAAGCACTTACTATGTTCCAGGCACTGATCTAGGAACTAGGCTATAAAAACAGAAATAAAACAATTTTTGCTTTCAAGGAACTTAAATTCGATGTAATTCCTATATTTTAAGTTGTCATCCAAAAATCCAAATACCCGTGTCAGATACACTTTTTTAGATACTTTTTTCCCATTTGCTCCCCAAGTCTGTTTTTTCTCTTCGGAATCTCTTGCTTCTGATGGATACCAGTGGAAGCAAAACAAGACAAAATATCACATTTATCCATAAAATCTTTAGTTTTCAGTTTCTGGTCCAACACTTTGTAATCTTATCAATGCTTCCTAGGTTCCGGCAATATTGTTCAGGATTATGTAACACATCTTCTTGCCCATACAACTCTGGGAGCTGTATGGTTGAAGAGTATGTATGTCTGGGTGATGACAGAAAACACTGGGATAGGGTATTTAAAGGGAGGCTTAAGCCAGGGGTGGGGAATCGGCAGCCTTGAGGCCATATGCAGCCCTCTAGGTCCTCAAGTGTGGCCTCTTGACTGAATCCGAACTTCACAGAACAAATCCCCTTAATAAAAGGATTTGTTCTGTAAAACTTGGACTCAGTCAAAAGACTACACCCAAGGACTTAGAAGGCCACATGTGGCCTTGAGGCCACAGGTTCCCTATCCCTGGCCTAAGCTGAATGTGAATGGCAAGGAGATGACTTATTATATCCTATTAGTGGATGTTCTTCTGTGGCTGTTTGGTCAGAATGAGGATAATTACTCAATAGGAACAGGAATTTAAGTGAGCTTCTGGAAAGCTCTGAACAGAGGCTCCTTAAGGAGAAACTGGTGCCATATGCAATCTGTCTGTAGAGGCTATGCTGCACCAGGAAAAACTAACAGAAGAACTTAGAGATCCTGAAATATAGCAAGACATTAGACATTGAACTCCCATGTAGAATTTGCCAGCAGTGAAAAGCCCAGGACAAAAGTCATCGCTAGCTCCCTCCTGGTAGCAGGTAGATGGGACTAAACTTCCATATTTTTACCTCTCTGCTACTGAGAGGGTTGCCTAGTCTAAGGAGGATCACAGGGATGGGAAAAATTTCCTGAGGGTAAGGGGTAGGGTGGACATTAACATCATTTGTTTTTATTAATTTATATTAATCTGTTTGAAAGATATAATATATATATACAGATATGTGTGCATGTATATGTGTATATATAGGCATTTACATGTATACATATGCATATATATTATGTGCCTATGGACAAATTTTAAAGGAAGCAAACAGAAGTTGAGATGCAAGGGAAGAGTCTAATAGGATGTGGTTTTCAAAATGTTGATCTGATTGGATAATCCAGTTGCCAAAACTGAGACCAATTTAAGACTCTGGAACAGTTTAAGAGTCTGAAACAGTATCCATAAAGTGGACAGAGACAAGGGAAGATTGGCAGCTAGCTCTCAGAAGCCCTAAGGGGAAGCAAAAAGAGCTATGTTGATATCCCAATTCACTTGCTTGACAAGTGGGGTGAATGCTTGCTTAATATACCTTGATCTTTCTTTTTTTTGTGATTTTTTATTTTTAGTTTACAACACTTGGTTCAACATAATTTTGAGTTCCAGATTTTCTTTCCCCCCCAGCCCCCGCACCTTGATCTTTCTTACTGAAATGGTCAGACACTGTTCATGACAGCACGACCTGGTTTCACACCCACATTCATCACAAGAAGTGGGTAATAGTCATCTGGTTTGATAAGCCTTGCGTGCTTCTCTATCAGGTCTTGCCCTGGAAAGACAACAGACCTCTCAGTCTTGATTCTATCATTCTGATTCGATATTTAAAAGTCCGCTTTTCGGCTTTGTGTTTCTACTTTTCCTTTTCACTGTTTTTAACTGTTACATATAATTATATATGTATATATATACATGCATATAATTTTTTCTCTGCAGACCATGTTTGTGCTGTAGAAATTAGTTTTCCTCAGCTATGGAATTAGTGGAAAATACTTTGGAATACATGAGGTCAAATATAAATGATTATTAATGATGCTGCTTTAATAGGGCATCCTTATATAACCTAAGTGATAATCACACCAACAGTTGAAGCTCACTTCAGTGGGAGAGGACCAAGATGGGATGGGTGACTTGAAAAAAAATTGCAAGAATGAGATGACATTAGAATCATGGATTTAGAATAGAAGGCTCCTTAGAGGCCATAGAGTCCAGCCCTCTCGTTTTATGTGTGAAAAAAATAAAGAGTAGAGCAGTTAAGTGACTTATCCAGGGTTACACAGCTAATAAGTATCTGAGTCTGATTGGAACCCAGGTTTTCTTGACTCCAAAGTCAGTGCCCTATTTATCACACTAGTGTAAATTGAACATGAGCCAGCCACAAGTCCCTTGCAAGCCATTTGCCTTTGGAGGGACTTTGATAGCAAGGAAATTCTATTTCCTTTTGGAGATACTCAGCAGACTTTGTTCCAGCTCTAAAGGAGCAGAAATATAAATAGATGGTAGAATATGACCTTTGTAGGGAGAGAAGTGGAGCCAGGATAAAGCAAAACTGATGATGACTGCCAGGAAGGTTAAACTGATTTTGGCTGACTCCTTACCAATACCAATTTATAGAGCATTTGGGAAAAATCACAAAAGCACTCTGTGGTTCCTGCATTCATCAGCACAATCTGAATGGCCACACCCATTCTCGAGCAAAATGCTTTGCTCAGCTCCCAACTGGGCACCATAGAGAACTGAACTTTTGGCCCCTTGCCTTCCTCTATACTCAGTGGATTGAAGTGGGGACTAAATAGAGGTAGCCATCTGGGTTGCATATGATGGAAGCTTTGATATTAATGGTCATCCATTAAAAAAAACACTCTGATTAAACAATTTCTAAAGTAATGACCTTGGTAAAGTTTCTTTAATGAAACACATACAAGAGACTAGAAGGAAAGCCAGTTTCTAACTAGTCTCTCCCTCAGTTCCACCTAGAAATCTGACACTGCCCTGGATATAGGTCAGGATCGTGTGAGGTCAATGCAGGCTTCAGGGTACCTAGGTAATTGACAACCTCCTGTCCTGAAATCTTGTCTGAGTGAAAGGGGCAGCTTGGCTTATTTTTCACAGCACCCTCTGGTGGTGTCCTTGTAATAATAAACACAATAAAAATCATTGCTTCGATTTAGGAAGAACTTCATGGCACTTGAATAAAAACTCTCCTGCCTAAACCACTCCTCTACCTTAGAGGTAGCCTAAAGTTCCTAGTCAATTTTGAGCTGTTAATTTTCAAATTTTGCTTATGGCTTTGGAATTCATGTAACCAAAAACTTTTGCACTGATCCTCAGTTTCTCCATTCGCTGACAGGCAATCACGCAGTCAACTAGGGATACAAAAAAGTGAAAAATAGTCCCTGCCCTCAAAGAGCTCACATTCTAATGGGGGGAGAAATGATATATGTGTGTATGTATATGTCTATGTTATATATATATATATGTATATGTATACAATATATGTTTCTATACACATATGTATCTATGCAATAATATTTTCACTGCATTCTGTCTATACACACATGCACGCACACATACACATATACTCTCCTATCTCTTTATAGATAGATAGGGAGAGACAGACAGACAGACAGAGACAGAGACAGAGACAGAGAGACAGATGGAGGGAGGGAGGAAGAGAGAGAGAGAGAGGAGATAATCTGAGGGATTACATATATATATATATATGTATTACATATGCATATATACATATATTTACATACAGAGATGAAAGAAAAGAGAGAAGATAATATGAGGGGTAGGCCTTAAGCTGGTCTTAAAGGAAGCCATGGAAACCAACCTCCATAGCCTCCTCTCAAAAATAATTCATATGATGCATCTTGTTTAACCATCAAGTAAGTAAGTTTACTATTTTTCTATGATGAAAAAATAATTGTCTAACACTAAGAGTGACTCATAGATCATTAAAAGATGGAATTTATGGAAAATGAAGTTGTGGCCTTCCATCAGGCATTATCTTTTGTATCAGGATGCATGATGATCATCTGTCTTCAAATGACAAGATTATAACCTGTATTCAAGGCAAGAGGCTGGACAGTAGGACCTCTTGAGCTTTCTTCTGGGCTGTTAGAATCAAAGAATACCGGAGCTGGACGGAAATTTAAAGATCATCTAGTCCAGAGGTAGAGAACCTGTGGCTTTGAGGCCACATGTAGTCTTCTAGATCCTTAAATGTGGCCTTTTGACCGAATCCAAATTTTACAGAACAAAACAAAAGGTAATGTAAAATTTGAATTCAGTCAAAAGGCCACACTTAAGGATTTAGAAGGCCACACATGGTCTCAAGACCACAGGTTCCCCACTCCTGAAGTCCAAGCCCCCTAATTTTATAGGTGAGGAATTTAGGGGCTAGAGAGTAGAATTAACTTCACTAATCTTTTTTCTCTCCTCTTCCTCAGTAGATAGTATTTTATTTTTTCTAATTACATGCAAAGATAGTTTTTAACAATCATTTTTACAAGATTTCGAGTTCCAAATTTTTTTCTCCCTCCTTCCCAAGATGGCATGCAACCTGATATAGATTATACTTGTACAATCATATTAAACATATTCCAACAGTAGTCATAATGTGAAAGAACAATCAGAACAAAAGGGAAAAACCATGAGAAAGAAAAAAAAGAAAATACTATGCTTTGATCTGCATTCAGACTCCATAGTTCTTTCTCTGGATGCGGATGGCATTTTCCATCGTGGGTCTTGGAATTGTCTTAGACCATTGCATTGCTGAGAAAAGCTAAGTCTATCAAAGTTGGTCATTGTACAATGTTGCTGTTACTATGTACAATGTTCCCCTAACTCTGCTCATTTCACTCTGCATCAGTTCATGCAAGTCTTTCCAGGTTTCTCTGAAATCTACCTGCTCATCATTTCTTAAGAAATAATAGTATTCTGCTACCTTCATATACTACAATTGGTTCAGCCATTCTCCAGTTGATGGGCATCTCCTCAGCTTCCAGTTCTTTGCCACCACAAAAAGAACTGCTATAAATATTTTTGTACATGTGGGTCCTTTCCCCTTTTTTATGATCTCTTGCTAAGAGTTTTCAAATTCCCTTCTCTTACCCCACCACTGAGTGGGGCATTCAACCTTTACATCTCGTGCTGTTATAACACAAGAGTGTCCTCTCAAAGTTCAGAAATTCATTTATTTCCCATCTTCTACAGCCCCATGAACTCCTCCCTGCTCCCATGTTTGGATTATATTAACAGGTCACATTCCTAGTTTAAAACATTCAGGCAGATGTTTTCTTCAGGGGCAGGCTGTGTAGGAGGGAATTTCTTTCTTTTGATTCTCTTCTCTATTTTTTCCATTTCTTTTTCATCTGTCTATCTATCTATCTATCTATCTATCTATCTATCTATCTATCTGTCTATCTATCTATCTGTCTATCTATTAACTATCTGCCTGTCTCTCTCTGTATATATGTATATGTATATATATATATGTATACATATATATATATGTCTACCTATTACCCAGCAACATCTATTGATCATATATCAATCACCTGCCTATCTGTCTGTCTATCTATCTATCTATCTATCTATGTATACATGTCTCTATCTACCTATCATCTATCAAAAATCTATTTATTATCTATCGATAATGTATCTCTCCCTAACTACATTTTCTTTCTATCATTTTATCCTCTTTACAATACATATACATATATATACATATACATATACATATATGTATGTATATATACTTGAGTAGATATGCAGCATTTGTCCACTTCATCTGATAAGTATTGACAGAGAAGTGAGATCATGCATGGCTCAAGGATACAAAGGCCAGGTTGATATAATGTGGGGAAAATGAAATGCATTATTTCCACATTTTCTCAGGCTGATTCTCCAGAGATCATCCTAGTGGTATGTCTTTTGTTTAGGGGGTGGGGGGGACTCACAACACAGCTGTGTGAATGAGCTGTGGAAAAATGGAAAAAAAATTTCCGTGAAAAAGAGAGAAAGAAAACATTTTGTTCTTAGGGCCATAGTATCATAGGCCTTAGAATTTGGACAATTTTTAGTGGTCATCTAACCAATTACCCTCATTTTACAGGAAAACATAGGGTCACACAGGACATCAGGAGCAGAGCTTGGCTTTGTACCTTTGTTTACATCTTTTGAACTAAATAGTGATATTTTAGTGATATGCTATTTTAAAGAGTATTTTATTTTTTGAAATTACAGATAAAGATAATTTTCAACATTCACTTTTATAAGATTTTGAGTTCCAAATTTTTTTCCCTCCCCAAGCCAGTAATCAATCTGATATGTTATACATGCACAATCATGTAAAACATTTCCGCATTAGTCATATTATGAAAGAAGAAACAGAACAAAAGGGGAAAATACACAAAAAACCCCAAAGTGAAAGTAGTATGCTTCTATCTGCATTCAGACTGCATATTTCTTTCTCTGGATGTGGACAGCATTTTCCATCATGAGTCTTTTGGAATTGTCTTGGATCGCTGTACTGCTGAGAAGAGCTAAGTCTATCATGGTTGATCATCATACAATGTGTCTGTTACTGCATACAATGTTCTCCTGGTTCTGCTCACTTCAATAGTGATATTTTAAGTCCTAACATGAGTACATACTAGTCAATCAATCAAAGAGCTGATTAAGAAGTAGGGGCAGCTGGGTGGCACAGTGAGTAGAGCACCGGCCCTGAAGTCAAGAAGACCTGAGTTCAAATCCAGCCTCAGACACTTGATACACTTACTAGCTGTGTGACCCTGGGCAAGTCACTTAACCCCAATTACCCGGCCTTCCCCCCTCAACAACAAACAAATGAAAAAAAGTAAAAAAAAAGACAAAAGTAAAACAATCTCTACCTTGAAGGAATTAACATTCTACTGAGAGAGATGACATATATATGCATATATATGTATGTATGACACATTAAAAACAGGTACAAAGTAACCTGGCAGAGGGAGGCATTAGCAACTGGGAGGACTAGGAAATGCCTTTCATTACCTCATCGCTGCTCTTCCTGCAAGCCACTCCAACTCCCAACTCCCAGGCTTTTTACTGACTTGGAATTCTCTCCCTCCTCATCTCCATCTCCTGGCTTCCTTTAAGTCCCAGATAAAATTTCACCTTTTTAAAAAAAAATTGGACCCTCCCTTTTCTCTGTTGTTTATTTCCAATATATCCTGGAATATATCTTGTTTGTACATAGTTGTTTGCATGCTGTTTTCTCCATTAGACTGTGAGCTTCTTAAGAGCAGGGATGTCTTCCCCCCTTTGCAGCCCCAGCATTTAACACAGTACCTGACACTCAATGGGGCTAAATGCTTGTTGACTATGTGATTGATTGACAGGTTTCACTCGAGCTACTTTTTAAAAGAAATTGAAAATTTCCAAAGATGAGAGTGAGGACAGAAAGCATTCCAAGGTATGGGGCATAGCCAGTGTGAGAGTACGAAGACTGGAAATGGAACATATTGTGTGAGAAATAACAAGTTAGCTTGTATCATCAGTATATAGAATGCATGAAGTGAAGTGATATTTAAACAGACTAAAAAGGTAGGATGGGGCTGAGTTGTAAATAACTTTAAATGCCGAACAGAGAAGATTTTATGTGGTCCTAGGGGTAATAGGGAGTCATTGGAATATATTGAGGGAGGGGTTGGTGTCATATGGTCAGATCTATGCCATATTATCTAGAAATATTTAGTAATATGAATAAGCCTGTATAGCTGCAAAATCATGAGGTAGTGATGTAGTCCATTGAAAAGGCAATAACTAAGAGAGGTCTGTCCTTTGTGCAGTTTTACATGAGTCCAGACTTCATTTTTCATTGTTATGTTGTTAAATATATTGGTTTCAGTCTTTGCCTATAGACTACATACATCTTATGAACTGATTTGTAACTTAATAGTCTGGAGAAAGTGATAACTAAAATTAAGCTTCTTGTGAATCAAGTTTTCTTTGTGTAAATATACAAGATATCTTTATAAAGACAGATTCTCAACACAGTGATCTGTTCCCTTGTGGGAAGAAAAGAATGATTTCTGTGCTTCTGGATGACAATTCCCTTCTCAGAAAGAACTTTGCCCTTGGTTTTCACATTTTATATTTTCCACTGTATTGTGGCTGCTTATTAGCTGTATGGAATAAATAAAGAATCCACATTGCCCTTCCTTACATTCCTCTAAAAAAAAATCATTCACTTGTACTATGAGACCTGTAAAGCAGGAGAATACCATTTGCATCATTTTGTCTTACGTTTTCTTCTATGTGTAAAAAGTCTCTCAATAAACATTTAAGAGATGGGTCTTTGAAGCCTACACTTGGATTTAAATCCTCTTAAATTCAACATGAGTTATTTGCTTCAAGGCACTAGAGCGTTAGGCTTAAAGTTGTTGGTCAGCTTCTTCCTTTTATCACTCTCAATGGTACCTTTGGTGACCCCTCTTAAATTTACGAGCTATTTCTATCCACTCTGTTTTCTTTACTTTTCTTTATAGTTCCTATTCCAACAGGGTTTGATTTTTACCGGTCCCGGAGGAGCTGCTGTTGTCATCATTTAACAATGGTATGGCAATTATATTTTGTAACGTGCTTTTAACAATTATTTTTTTACAAGGTATTCTCATACCTTCCTATAAACCAAGAATTGTGCCCAGGCTTTTGTCCAGTGTAGACTTTTGCTATTTGTAAGAATACGAGTATTCATCTCATATGTTTCCTGGAGTATATATAGAAATCATTCAATGAACAAGCATTTTATTAAGCATCTACTATGGGTCAGACCCTGTGGATACAAAATTGAAATTGAGACAGTTTCTGTCCTGAAGAAATTTATATTACTTTAGCAGGATTCAACAAACAATTAAGTAAAGGTATAATTAGTATATATGTTTATGTGTAGATCTATGTGTGTGTGAATCAATACATATGTATGTATTGATATATACATATATATGTATATAAGCATATACACACATATATTGATATAGGGACAGGGATTGGACCTCTGATTTCAATAATAATAGTTAACATTTATATAGCACTTTACAAATATGATATCATTTGATTCCCATGACAACTTTGGAAGATAGGTGCAGGTATTAGCTCCATTTTACAAATGAGGAATTGAGACAGAGATTAAGTGACTTACCCAGGGTCACGCAACTCGTAAGGATTTGAAGCAGGATATGAACACAGGTCTTCCTGACTTCAGATCTAGCACTTTTTTCTACTGAACCTCCTATTCATTGGCATAGGGAGTTTTTAGATGAAGACACTCCGTGGACAATGTAGGTTTGTACCTACGCCTACAACTTTTAGTATAAGAGAGCTGCTTAAAGCACTAAGCAGTTAAGTGACTTATTCAAAGTCACAAAGTCAGTTTGTGTCAGAGGCAACACATGAACACAGGTCTTCTTGGTTTTGAGGTGAGCTCCACTCATCATCCAATGTACCATTCTTCTTCTCAATTAAATATATACAGGATAGATACAAAATAAATACAAAGTGATTTCAGGCATCTCCTCGGGGGAAGCTTCCATTGGAACAAGTTTTGGAAAACCTTATTATTATTTATAAACACTTATTGTAGCATCCGCAAACATTCCTGTGAGATGTTTTTTTCTTCAGCAAAGAATGCTGCTTTACATCAGAATGAAAGCATTTCATTTTATTTTCCCAAAGTGATGAAACAGAAAATAATACACAGTAATTTGAGGCACTCAGCTATTGAAACTGGAAAATCCTCAAATAGCAGAGGATGAGATAAGAGGCACAATGGGCTCAAGAAAGCCAACTTTTACTAGAACATGACTCTTGTTTATTAAAAAAAAGTCTGTCCTATCATTTCTCCATATGGTTAAAAAAAATTGGAGGAAGGGAGGAAGAAGATTTTTTTAAAAGATGCTTTGTTTTTCCATTAGCAAAAAAAATTCTGATCCATATAACCCATTCAAAAGAGGAATTGAATTGAAATGTTAGTTTTTTGTAGTATGTTATTTTAAACTTTGTAGTATGTTATTTTTGTAGTATGTTATTTATTTATATTTGCTTCTTTAGTTCCCATACATTCCCCAGGAAAGTGAAGCTTTTGAGCCACCTGCCTAAATACCTAAACTGCAAATCGAGCAGCGTCCAGCATCTGATCAAAGTTTAGGATGAGTTGCACACAGTCTGTGGTGGAAACCCGTCTGTGTTCTCAGGGCATCTTTCCATCATGAATCATTTCACAGTTTCCCATATGCAAACTCAAAGATTACCGGTTGCCAATCTAAAATATTTTCCTGTCATACAGTCATTCATCATGCATTTATTAAGCACCAACTGTGTGTAAGACCCTCTACCAGGTGTGAGAGAAACAGAGATAAAAACAAGGCTACCTTGTAAGAAGGGAGCTTCCTTTCTTTTGGTGGCATGCAACATTTACACTAATAAAGAGTTGTAAAATGATTTGAGAATGGAGGGAGCATAGAATAATCTATGATTATATATTGTTCTACTTTATGTATTCCATGTTCAACCCAGATTAGGTGATTTCTTTTTTTGGTGGGGGGAGACAATTGGGGTTAAATGACTTGCACAGGGCCACATGGTATTTCCCTTTCTCCACGCACAACATTACACTTTGTGCCATGTATATGCCTTTGCATAGGCTATTCACCATACCTGGAATGTACCCTCTCCTCACCTTTAATTCTTGGAACCCCTAGCTCCAGCTCCCTTCAATGCTATTTCCTCAAGAGGACTTTCTTGATTTCCCACTCTTCTTATCTCCTGAAACTATTCTGTATTTATTTGGTATGTAACCTCAGTCCCAAAGCCCGTTAGGATAAGACTCTCCTCATTGGTGGAGAGTAAATCCATTTGCTTATGATCCTAGTGAGGGATAAAAATGTTTGATACAATCCAAAAAATATTTATTGAGTGTCATATCTGGCCACCGGACATGGATGGTTCTGAAGGAGAAAGTGAGGCTGGTGACTTTTCACAGCCCTCCCTCACTCAAATCAAAGTCAATTACATGTACTGTCATCATTTCCCTGATGTCATGGGCCTCTTTGAGAATGAAGGACAAACCACACATTATGTGCTAGACACTGTGCTAAGTGACGAGGATATGATTAATAAAAGTAAAGATAGTCCCTGCCCTCAAAGAGCTTGAGATCTAAAAGGGGTGTGGTGGGGAGACTATATGTAAAAAGAGATAGAAAAAAGAGAGTATGGAACAAAGGGGTGTTTGGGGCAGGGGCATCTTGTTTTATGGCGCTGAAATTAGGCAGAGCAGCAGACAGAGTGGAGTGAGCCAAAAAGTCCAGCTTTTGCCATTGGCTGGATTTTGGTATTTTACCTTCCAGCCCTTCAATTAGAGGCTGAGGGAAGTGTTGTCAGTCAAGGCTTGAGTTAACAGCATGATCATAATAATAGAGATGAACTCAACCTGGCAGGGGCATCTAGTTCCATGGAGTTGAAACCAGATAGAGCAGCAGATGGTGGAATAGTGTGATAGCAACCAATACATGTTAATGTTTATCCCTATTCCCACAATATAATTTAGTCTAGATTTTACCTAAAATACAAGAAACCTGCCACTTAATTGGCTTGGGTGAGGTAAGACTCAAAGTTGTGCTTCTCTTGATACAACTTCCTGGTAGCCTCTGGCTGTATCAATGTAGCTTCCTGGTTACCCAAGTGCATAAAAAGACTTCCTCATTGTGGACTTAGCTCTTTTCAAATTTAGTGCATGTTCTATGACATCCTATGATGTCTCCCCTAATACTGCCAAAGTAGAATGTAAGATCCTAGAGGGCACTGGGAGTTTCATTTTGTATGCATTACTATAATTCAATCTGAATTTCCCAAATTCTTAGCCCATTGTCTGGCAAATGAATGCTTGCTGAATTGAATTATATGATATCCTTACCTCTTATTACTTTAAGGAAAAAATTTTGTTAAGCATTTTGGGTCAGCAATCCTATCTATGATTAGTTTATACTTTCTTGGACTTTAAAGTGTAAGAAGTATACACATATACATACATATATATATATATATGTACATATATATATATATATGTATGTACATATATATATGGAGAGAGACAGAGAATGTCTTGTTTATTCCCCTACCTAAATAGTCCACAAAATAATAGAGTAATAGGATATTACAACAAAAGGAGATTAAGCAGTCATGAAGTTACTTATTTACCTTCTTCTATACTCTAAATATCTCTCCATATCTTCTCTCATCCTCTCTTCTTTCTCTCTAGTTTCAGATGATGAAACAGCCAAAGGAGAGCATGTATTATGTGTGTGTGTGTTTATGATACCTTGTCTTGACATGAGAATTCAATAGAAAGATAAAGGCTCCTACTTCCAAAACCTCATCTCTATAGAGCAGGGGCTCTTAACCTAGGGTCTGTGAACTAGTTTTTAAATATTGTGGTAACTATATTTTGATATAATTGTACTGTCATCATTTGTAATAGTATGTGTTTTATTCTGTGCATATAAAAATATGATTTGGTGAAGGGGTCCATAGGCTGCATTAGACTGACGAAAGGGTCTATGACCAAAAAAATAAAATACAACTTAAGAAACCTGCCTTAGAGGCATTCTAAGAAGTATTAACCTTTCTGGGTAACAAAGATCATTCACTACTCTATTGCCAAACTTTTAACCTTTCCTGGGTATGTAATGTCTACACCAAAAGGTGGGAACATACAGCTTTCAATGTGGTATGTAGGCAGTGTGTAGATATATAGGCAATTCCAAAAGTACCACATTAAAAAACCTGGAGCCTTTCTTAGTTTCATGCCCTCTTCCAAGATTTTGATCTAATGATCATCTCCACTCATGTGCTCATTTTCAATTGAGTTCAACAGATATTTATTAAGAACCTACTATATTCATGGGACTGTTGGAAATGAGTGTACAGAGATCCCCACAGACCGACATCTTAAGAGTCTACCCTCATAGGACTCCTACCCAAGAGACCATGATACAAAGGACAGTAAGGCCAACTCAAAGGGGAGATTCTGACAGAGTTCTATGAATCTCTCCTCGTTCCTTCTTAGGCAGCTAGGTGGCATTGTGGATAGAACCCTGGATATAGAATCAGGAAGAGCTGAGTTTGAACTATGCCTCAGACTGATTAACTGACTGACCCCTGGCAAGTCATTTAAACTCTCTCGGCTTCAATTTCTTTCTCTGTGAAACAGGGATTATGAAAGTATCTATCTCACAGGATTGTTATGAAGATCAAACAAGACAATATATGAATGCATATAAAACACTTTGCAAACATTAAAGCACTAAATAAATATTAGCTGTCATCATTTCCTTCCAACAAGTATGTTCCAGTATTATGTATCCTGAAAAAATTACAAAAAAATCCTGCTGCTCCTTCAAGCTATTATTATCTGTCTCTGTCTCCGTGTCTCTCTCTCTGTCTCTCTCTTTGTCTCTGTCTCTCCTTCATTCCAGAAAAAAAATAATTTACACTCCCTACCTCAGTTTCTTTACTACCCACTCACTCCTCAGCCTCCTACAATCTGGCTTCTGTTCATAACACTCTCATTAAACTGCTCCCTCCAATGTCACCAACGAACTCTCTCCCAGTGAGTGGTCAAGTCTAATGACCTCTACTCAGCCTTATTCCTCCTTGAAACAGGCATTATTTTTTCATGGAACTTCAGTAATCACCTCATATCATTTCTGATATTTCCACCCACTTACTGGACATCATCTCCACTTTGATGTCCTTCCAGCACTTGAAACACAGCATGTACACTAAATTCATCATTTCCACCCCAAAGGGACCCTCTCTCCCAAGTTCCCAATTTCTGTTGATAGCACCACTCTTCTTTGAATTTTATAACCTAAGAGTTGCCTCTAATTCTCCCTTTCTTCCACTCTGCTCCCCAGCTCACATACAATTAGTTATCAAATCTTGCTATTCCACCTCTATAACATCTCATTCCTCTCTGTCCTCCTTTCTGTTCTCACTGCAATGATCCCAATGCACATGTCTAAGCATGTCAAGCTTTTGTTGAAAAATCTGCAGTGGCTCCCCAGTGCCTAAAGGATAAAATATATGCTCCTTAATTTGGCATTTAAGACACAGTTTAACCCAAACCTATCTTTCTAGACATTTTTTTTAATCCTATCATGCATTTGAGGGTCCATTTAAACTGGATGAATTGTCCTATTTCCCTCCAGCCACTGGGCATTTGCATATGCTTTCCCTTACACCTAAAATGAATGCTAGTTCTCTGCCTCTTGATATTTTTCAAGGCCTAGTTAAGGTACCACCTCTTTCATGCAGCTTTCTCTGATCTGCCTAATCAGAAGCTACCTCTACACTTCATTCGTAATCATGTGTACATATATTTTATCCCCATTTCCAAACTACAGAAAGCTTCTTGAGGGTTTCAACTGCCTTGTTTCTATCTTTGTATGTGTTAGCCCTGGTAAATGTTTATTGAATTGAATCTAGTCCAGCTCCCTCATTTTAAAAAGAGGAGGGTGGGGTGAGTTACTAAAGGTCACAATGCCTTGTCCCTGTCCTGTGGTTCAATGACAGAGTATTACCCAGCTCCCCTGAGCATGCATTCCCATGCTAAACAGCATTCCTTGTCAGGAAAGGCGATGCTTGGAGCAGCTGGTGGGGAGCCTTACCCCTCCCACTTTGGCCAGTCCTCAATCAGGATGGGAATTCTCCTGAGGTTATATGTTTTTTCCACCTGTTAGATATTTGGTTTCTCTCTCTCAGTTGTTTCAGTTGTGGATGGTTAACATGTTACTGACTTTGCAGGATGCAGTTGAGGTAGTCTGGAGGGTAAACCAGGGAACATAAGTGCAAGAGCGGGTCCTCTCTGTCTCAAGTAACCAAAATCAGAGGGCAGGCAAACCTTTGTCATTCTGTGTGACAAAATCCTGCCCCCACCTATTTTTGCATGGCCTGTGAGCTAAGCAATCTCTGAAACTAGATGATAGGATCATAGATTTGAGCAGAAGGGGTCTCACGGGCCATCTAGTCCAACTCTCCTTTAAGGGAACCGAGGCACTGAGAGGCTAAATGACTGGTCCAGCATCGCAAAGGTAGGATCCAAGGTGAGATTCGAACCAATATCCTCTGACTCAAAAGCCAGTGCTCTTTCCACTGCCGTGCTGTCTGCCATTAATTTAGCTGCTCCCTCTAAGGAGACTCTTCCTATCTTCAGAGCCCAGGCTAGCTGACTCAGTTCCCTGTTCTACCCACATAAAAAGTGTCAGCTGAAATAGCGTCATTGGTAAATACAGCACTTTAAGGTGTACAAAGCACTTTACAAGTATTACCTCCTCTTACCTTCACAGCAACCGCTTGAGGCAGTTGCTGCTATTACCCCCGTTTCACAGATGAGAAAACTGAAGCACAGATAGCTTAAGAGACTCGCTCAGGGTTACACAGATAGTAAGTGTCTGAAGGTAGATTTGAGGTCTGGAGGCTGCCATGTGGCTCGGTGGAAAGAGTGCTGGGCTTGTAGTCAAGAGACTTGAGTTTAAATCCACTTCAGAAATTATCTGTGCCATCCTGGGTGAGTCAATTAACCTCTCTTTGTCTTAATCCATTAGAGAAGGAAATGATGAATCATTCCAGCATCTTTGCCAAGAAAACCCCATGAACAGTATGGTTGGACAAAGAGTTGGACACTTCTGAATGACTCAACAGCAACAACAACAACAATGCCAAGCCCAGCACTCTATCCCCTGGGCTACTTAGCTGCCTTAGAAATTCATCTTGAGGGGACAACATTGTTCTACATCTGAATAGAGCTATTAGCTAGGTGGCCCAGTGGGTAGAGCACTGGACCTGGAGTCAGAAGTCCTGAGTTCAATCCAGACTCAGACACTTGCTAGCTGTATGACCCTGGGCAAATTCCTTAACCTCTGTCTGCCTCAGTTTCCTGAACTGAAAATTAGGGATAATCATAGCGCCCACATCAAATGGTTGTTGTAAAAGGATCAGATGAGACAACATTTATAAAATGCTTAGCACAATGCCTGGCACATAGTAGGCACTTGTTTCCTTCTTTTCTGCACCACAATTTCCTTTTTTATTTTCCCAAAAAGAGATTAAAAAATGCCAAATTCTCAGTTTCTCAGAGTATTATAGGAAAGTGATTTGTAAACTTAGGATGAATTGTTATCATTATCTGTATAACAGGGAAACTGAGCAGTCCTGAAGAGTATGTGCAGAATGTTCAGCTAATATAGTCTCCACATGGGCTTTGGAGCATTCACAGATCTTCTATAACCGGTTCTGGTCCGCTAAGCACATGGTCAAGCTAAGCTTTTTTCATGGCCTGTGTAACTGGGACTGGGTTACATTCAAAAGGGATTAGTCAGCCAGGGTCTGGCCTTTGGTCTGGCTTTTTCCTATTTGGCTACATTCCATGAGAGGAATAATGATGTGAGGGAAACGACCTTGGGTCCTCCCAATTTGAGTCTAACATGTGGCCTGTGAATATGGGCCTCTGATCTTTGCCTCTTTACAACTGATTATTCTGTTTTAGGTAAAGAAGAGCGAGATGGCTATGACCTAGTGTGCCTTGAAAGGTCAGGAAAGCAAACTACTAGGAGATCTAGGTGTATGGTTCATACTGTCTTTTGTAGCCAGCCTGCAATGAGATGCCAAGGAAAAACCTTTAAGAACCGGTCCAGTGGTGGGTGAGACTCAACTCATCTACTAGCTATGCTGCTTTTCCATAAGAGCTTGGTAAAAATCAATGCTCTAGAAACTGTGTTTAAAGCTGGGTGTGGCAGTGCATACCTATAGTCCCTGATACCAGGGAGGCTGAAGGTAATAGATCTCTTGCATTCAGGAGTTTGAGCTACAGTGGGATAAGATAA
>CM053627.1:158481184-158506012 GCA_028646595.1 Phalanger gymnotis
TGAAGCAGAAATTGAACCCAGTTCCGCTTAACTTCACTGCCCTAGTCCATGCTGTCTCTCAGGTTTCGAGGGACCTTATAAACCATTGAAATACCACAAACCCTTCATTTTCTAGATGAGGAAGCTAAGACCCAGTGAGGTGAATGTTATTTGCTCAAGGTCACGTAACTAATGAATGGCAGATCTGAGGCTAAAACTCAGAAGTTACATAACATTCAATTTTTTCTTTTGACAATTCCAATTTAGATTTATGGTACTAAGTACATTTCACAAGGTACATAAATCTATGGCAATATGAGACCTTGGTGTCATTTTACTGATGAGAGGAAAAACTGGAAAGTGAGAGAAAGGAATTGTTCTAGAAACTATACAATTTGTGGATCAAGGAAATGAGAATTTTCGAGATTCGAATTGAATTTTAGGTGTCACAAAATGATCCTAGAGGTCACAGTTCTCATCTCTAGCTACCTGTTGACTAAGCCTTCCAAGCAACTTGCCCAGAGTTTTAGAGGCAAGAAAGATTTTTTATTTTCAGGAGAAATTGTTTCACGTCCCAGTTTGGTGGCAAAGAAAAGATTGAAACTCACAGTCTCCTGACATTCAGAACAGCACATAATCCATACCCCCTCCCTGGGAAGGTATCTCATTTCTGTCTCTGCTGTGTTATGTTTACTTATTAAAGCACATTTCAGCCTATTCTTCAACAAAAACTAGTCCCTAAACAAAAGCCTCAGATATGACTAATATTATTTTAAAATTCAATATTCATAAGGAAAATAAAATCAAAATCATTCCATCCACAAAATATGTAACTTTACATCTGTGTGATTCACATAAAACTTTGGGAGTCTTTATTCCAATTCCCACTTGTACTAACAAGCCAAATGGCCAGAGCTAGGCTGGTTATCCCACCCTAGGGTTCATCCTTGAAGGGTTGGGGGTTTTTAATGCTATTATCTTGAAGACTCAATCAAGTGCATTCTCTCCAATATCTGTCGCAAGTTACAATTGACCCCATGATTTAGAGCCCGAATATCTCTTTGTCTGATTAACACCAATGAGCATTTACAAATAGATACTTACTGAAAAGACATGGGAAAACAGAAGTATCAATACATCACTCCCTGAAAAGAGGTACACCCTCTCCTCTACACTACCTCATTCTCTAGATAGAGTGGGCTCAAACATAAAGTTTAAATATATAAAACATTCATATTCCCAAGTTCACTTCTGAACGAGGAATAACAGATGGATGAAACCTCTCCCTTGCTTGCCAAACACATGTTGGCAACCATCCCCTTCTAGATTGGGTGCTATACATTGTTATTCAGTGTTCTACTACTTGCTAGACATGGTTGCCAACAAACACTCATAGATTCTCCAATTCCTGGACCTCTTGCAGCTTGCTCCTATAACCATTTGAAGCTCACAAAGAGTGTTAACTATCTCCAATACTCCTTCACATGAGAGCAGGAAAGAATAGTTACAAAGAGATAGAAACAACAAGATGGTTGTAAGCTCTTGAAACATTATCCGGTTGGGGAGATAAAGGCCTTTCTTCGCACATGGAGGCTTGTAGCATTTTGTAATGTCCTCTTTATTATAGTGTCTCCTTTATTAGAATAGAGCCAAAGAGAGAGCCTGATTCGATTGGCTTATGCCTTTTATATGTACACTTAATTTTAGTTCAATAGCCAATCAAAAGGCCCCTCACAGTTTGAAATCTGTTTGAGGAGGAGGTATCAGGCAGAGAGCCTGCTGAAATATTTGTAAGAACTTAAAAGCAGAGGTTCTCATTGATCAGTCCTCCATTATATCTAAAATTAAAATTTAAATAATTCTTTTCTTTCTTCCTTCTAGGAAATCCATGGAAGAAATTATATTTTCATTTTTTTCATGATTGAGCTGAAGTCGTAGGTTAAACAGAGAACTTTACACCCCAAAAGCCAGTCCAGAAAACTAAACAGTTTCTGAAAATGATGCTGTTTTGGAAGTGGGCAAATGTTCAGGTAAGTCTTTCCAAATGAGATCTGCTGTTTTTATTTTTCAAAGTAAAATGAAATTTAAATAAATGTGTATTGTCTACAATGTACAAATTATTCTGCTAGACATGGGGAAAACAAAAACAAAAAATAAGTAATTTCTGCTCTCAAGGACGATTACCTTCTGCTGGGAATGGGGCACAATGGATACACAAATAAGTAGAGTTCAAGGAAAATAAGCTACTGGGGTTGGGATGGGGTGAGGATCAAGAAAAGCTCCATGGAGGAGGTTAACAGTTGAACCTTGAAGGATCCCAGAAGATAAGATGAGGAAGAAGTTCATTCTAAGCAAGAGGACCAGCTTGTGTGAATGCAGAGACAGAAGACGGGTCTCATCCCATCCTCTCCACAGTAACCAATCCTGGGTCTCATTTCCAATTCAACTGCACCTAACCTTTGTCCTTTATCCATGAACACTCCCTCCCTCTGTCCTCTCCCTCCACTGTGCAAGTTCCCAACCTTCCCCATTCTCCACTGGACATCAGATACTCAGGGTAGTTATAATAGAACCCAGCTCGAGCACCCAAAACACGATCTGCACAAGTAGAGTTGGGAAAATTCTGCTCTACCCTCGGCATATCCACCCTCTGTGCCTAAAGGAACGAATAAATGCTAAAGTATTTAATTCTGAATTTCTCTATTTCTGTTGAAGACACTACCATTTTTCCATTTGCCTAGGCTCATAATCCTGGTGTTATTCCTTACTCCTCACTTTTTTCATCCCATATATTGAATCGGTTGCCAATCTTGCCATTTCTGCCTCCATAATAGCTATAGCATCCATCACATTCTTACTACTCACACAGTCATCACCTTAGTTTCAGATTTCATCACAACTCACCCAGATTATTACAGTGGTCTCTTATTTGAACACCTTTCCTCAAGTTTCTTCCCTGTTGTTGGTTATTTTTGCATTAGGTCTGGTGAATAGCTACACACAAAAGTGCATAACTCTCGCTGAAAAGTTGTACTGTTCCCTGATTCTTATGATGCTTACTCGATTAGTATATTATAAATTTTTCAATGTAAAAGTTTCTTGGGGGAAATAAAAGAAATGCTCTGCTGGGCTAACTACATCGATGAAATTGACTCAAATGATTAATTACTAATAAATTAACTACTAGCAAACACTTGTTGCCCCAGGACATAAACAAGGATTTCTTTTCTTTTTTTTTCTTTTTTTTTTTTGGAGGGGGAAAGACAAGGCAATTGGGGTTAAGTGACTTGCCCAAGGTCACACAGCTAATAAGTGTGTCAAGTATCTGAGGCGGTATTTGAACTCAGGTCCTCCTGACTCCAGGGCCACCTAGCTGCCCCATAAACAGGGATTTTTAAAAAATAATGAAGCATATTCAATCACTCTGCTCTCACTGGAAATATCATTATTAATCATTTTAGAGAGCAAAATAATTTTTGCGTGGTTAATAAAATTAAAAAGGGATTTAATTTGCCTGCATTTCATTCTTATTTGATTTCTTTTTTGTATATACTCTGTAATTTATACTGTTTACTAGGTTTCGCTATATGCTGCTTTTTAGTACAGTAGTATATAATGTAATTTAATGCAATAATGTTCATATGGACTATTTGTGACTGACCTGTGGTAGAGCCTTTTGAACTAGTATTGGTCTGATCAGCCACAGCTGGACACACTGTGCCTTGAGCCCAACATAGTGATGCCATTTTGGTCCTCTTCAAAAAGGAAGGACAACAACTAACCAACCAATTTATAAGTAAATAAAAGTACACATACTGATGTGCACTCCCAAAAATTTTTGCTAACAGGAATGTGTGATCGAAAAAGTTGTGATTCCATTGTTCTAAGCAATAGGTAGTCATTTTTTGAGCAGGGGAAAAGAAACATATCTCTATTTTATAATGTGTATATGTGCCTGCATATGCTATGGTAATTACCCAACCAATGAAAGACTAATTATATGGTCATAGGCAAGTCAATTAGTTTCTTTACATAAGTACCTAAAACAGAGTTGGAAAATGCAGCAAATGCCTAATCTATATGGAAAGAAGTGAGGGAGGGGTTACATTTGCTAGACTGTGGAATGGAGGAAACTATATGGACAGATATAGAGGAGAGTTTATGAAGGTTGATAATGTGCCCTGGGAATAAAAGCTATACATTGCTGGAAATGCCATGTCTAGCCTCATTAATGCTCTAGTCTTAGTTCTGATCTCTGGATGGATTGAAAAAAAAATGATGTTGATTAGGGATTCTTGTTGTCCTATTGTGAAAAAATCTTGTTTCAGAGAAAGTTACACCACTCTTTCTGCCCCATTAAGTACAAGACTTGAATCTCTAATCCTCTGCCCTGACCAAGTTGCCTCTGGGTCAGAGACGTCTTCCCACTCCACCTGACCATACCTTATGCCATGGGTGGAGCACCCTGCTGAGACCCCAAGGTGGATCCTCTGAGTTCTGGGAACATTCTAATCTTACAGTCATCTGCCATCTTCAACAGAGCTGTTCCTACACACCATTACCCTTTATGACTAATAAATTCCTATTGCTTATAAGACTCCCAAATTCCTAACGGGGACTCTCTAAGAGTAAACCATCTCCCTCATTATTCATATCCCATTTATCTCAACTTTACACATCCCATTTCCCACTCCAAATCTGCCCACTTTTTCTTTCATGCTCTCTAAAATTCCCTTCATTTTTTGCCTCTTCCTTCCATCTTCTTTTCCATCTGTGGTACTTCCAAAGACCAGGCTTTACCCAAGAAGACATTGCATCCCTCTCTATCTTCTCTGGCACAAATTGTATTTCATCTCATATGGGAGTCAGAATTCTCCCTACCCTCCACTCCTATTTCCAGACAGTTTACAACCATCTCTCAGCATCCTCTCCTCCTATCACCCAATCCAGATCACGGTGGCTATTGCCTACTGGTACCCAGGTCATTCTCTCTCATATCTCAAGGAATTCCATACCTAGCTTATTGACTTCCTCTCCTCCTCAAGTTTTGCCCTCATATTGGGGGAATTCAACATACACATTGATGTTCCCTCAAATGCCCTAACCTACATTCTTAATCTCCTCAGATTCCATGACCTCCACTCAACCTCAGCCACACACATAGATGATCACAACCTAAATCAGGTCATCACCTACTCAAATGATCAAAAATTCTGACATTTTTCTACCTGATCATAATCTCTTACCATTAAATCTCTTTTTGTTGTTTAGTTGTTTTGGTTGTGTCCAACTCTTTGTGACCCAATTTAAAGTTTTCTTGGCAAAAATACTGATATGGCTTGTCATTTCTTTCTCCAGCTCATTTTATAGATGAAGAAACTGAGGCCAACAGAGTTAGGTGATTTGACCAGGGTCACAGGCTAGTAAGTGTCCAAGGCCAGATTTGAACTCAGGAAGATGAGTCTTGATTTCAGGCCTGGCACGCTATCCAAAGTACCATCCAACAGTCCACCATTAAATCTCTATCTATGTCTAAAAGTATTCTTTGCACTCATCATGACTTCCAATCCCTCCAGTACATCCTCAGGCCATTCCTCCAACTGTACCTTCACTTTTCTACTTTTCAAATCTTGACACTATAATAATAATAATATAATTGCTAGGAAGAGTACAATTTATATCATTGAAGATAGTTTCTCTCCTCCAACAAAATGATAGATATTTGAAGATTCTATGATACAATTCTGTCCCTAAGTCTCCATGACAAATACATGAAGACACTTTGATTGTGCTGATGCGTCATTTCTGTCTGAGTATCAGGAAAGACAATCGATTGAATTGACTGATGACTTGCTTGAACTATGCCCTTAATTCAGTGAAAATGGTTGTATTTGTTCTGGATGTATCTGAGTATAACCCAAGCATATGTTTGGTCATCAAAATAGATGCTAGATACACAAAGAAATTAGACAGTCTTTGTTTCTTCCAAATAATAGACTTTCATATACAGAAAGGCAGCTAAGTGGCACGATAGAAAGAGCCCTGGGCTTGGATTCAAGGAGACTCGTCTTCATGAGCTCAAATCTGGCCTCAGAAACTAGCTTGGTGACCCTGGGCAAATCACTTAACCTCTGTTTACCTCAGCTCATCCATAAAGTGAGCTAGAGAAGGAAATGGCAAAGTGCTATCTTTGCCAGGAAAACCAGGATCATGAAGAGCCCGACACAACTGAAATGAATGAACAACAATATATCTTGAAAGACTGAGAAGTAATGAATGTAGCTAATCATAAAAAGGAAAAATGTTAAAAGTTGTCTGTATTAATCTTCAAATAGAAAACTTTGAATATAAATGTGCATGTGTTTGTGTGTATATTATAATTTCCTCGCCTATAATGTGAGGAACACACAATATTTTGAAAAAGAGTGTGTATATATATATATATATGTATATATATAATATATATGTATGTGTGTGTGCATATATATTTATACATATATATATATAATCTACTTTAGATCAAATTACAACATTCAAAAAGGGCTCATATATGGCCTTAGGGGAACCTTAACTTGTACAAAATATCATGAGATCATAAAATTGTAGATCTAAAGTTAGTAGGGGAACTCAGAAGCCATCAAATCCAAACCTTTCATTTTACAGGTGAGGAACCTGAGGCCCAGGGAAGTTAAGTAACTTGGCCAAGGTCACATCAGCAGTTAAGTGTCAGAAAAGGGAGTGGAATGCAGGTCCCTTACTCTAGAACTAATCATCTTTTCCTTTAGCAAGATGTCTGCTTTTGGATGCCTATATCTGAGGCCTGTCTATGTAAAAATGCCAATGGTGCTAGACTTTGATTGAAAGCAATAGCATATACATTGGAAAGAGTGCTGGCTCTAGACTCAGAGGTTGTTATTGTTCAAATTTTTAGCTGTGTCCGACTTCATGACCCCATTTGAAGTTTTCTTGAAAAAGATACTGGAGTGGTTTGCCATTTCCTTCTCCATCTCATTTTGCAGATGAGGAAACTGAGGCAAATAATTTTAAGTAACTTGCCCAGGGTCACACAACTAGTAAGTGTCTGAGGCCACATTTGAACTCAGAAAGACGAGACTTCCTGACTCCAGGCTCAGCGAGCTATTCACTTTACCATGTAGCTGCCCCAGAGTTTGAGGACTTAGATTTAAGTACAGCTCCTTGCTTTTAATACCCTGGGCAAGTCATTTAACCTCCCTGGGCTTCAGTTTCCTCATATGTAAAAAGGAAAAGGTTTGACTTGATGGCCTCTGAGGACTATCCCAGTTCTGAATCCATGATCGTACAAAGAAAAGAATTTGCTAGCATCCCACTAAAGGAAAAAGATGCCTGAACTTTTGCTTTACCAGAGTTTGAAGTTAACTTAATGTAGTCCTTAGCATATAAGCAGTAGTAGACCTTTGAAGCTTAAAGTTTAATCCATTTTAGATCATCAAGGGCTTTAATATGGTCAAGTCTGTTTCTCATAAATGCATATTATAAACACTATCTGTCATCATCACATGAAGTGTGGTGTAGTTGATAGTTTTAGTGAGCAAGAAATCACTTTGGGGTTCAAGTATTACCAATCAGGGGGCCGATAAATGGAGGATGCAAAATGAAATCTTCCCCCACCACACTCGTGAATTAAACAAACACTAGAATCTATTTTTCACTGCCTTCTATTCCTCACAATTTTTTTTGGAGTTCCTCTTTAAAAAGGGAATAGGGGGTGAGTGAAGCAGTTTTCCTGCCACCCAGTAAAAAAAAAATGTACTCTGCAATTTTTTCTTGCTTTGCATATGATTGGTAGCATACCTTTTAACTGCTGTAAGTAATAAAAATATATATGTGCAAGTTGGCTATAAGAAATGCCAAAGTTTCACCTAATAAAATTTTGGTATGCCTCAATTTTCAAAGTAAATTTGATTTATTTGAGCCACCAGCCATCTGATGACAGCCTTGTGTTTTTTATATGAGTCATGTCCCAAGGGGTCTTGAATATGCCAATAGTGTACCTTGGATCAGATCCAGTGTCCGCAAACAGGTTTTCATTAGGCTTTGATGCCAGTTACATTTGGGAGCAGAGAGGCTGCTGAAAACCAGCTTTACTTCGGGATTGCTTCTTTCTTTTAGGAAAAACAACAAAGCTCTTTTTTAGCGGAGCTTTACGCCTCCACACTGTAGGTGTACAGCAATATTTTAGAGAACAGTAATCTGTTATTGCAGGTGGTCATGCTTCAAGCACTTCCGTATTTTGAGAATAGATCAGACAAAGTGCAACAACTTTTATTGAAAAATTGCCGAATTTGAAAATTAGAACCACATTTCTCTGTGGCTAAGATTAAGTTAGCATGTATTACAGTCGCTCAGACTTTTTTTTTTAATGCAGCGCTGAGGGGAAGATAATTACATAGGTTATTCCTCATGTCATAAGGCCAGAACCTTAATCACATTTAGTCTCCTTGATCACCCTTGAGCTAGACCCCCAGGCTTTAATCTCTTCAAAATGACCAGGGCTATTCTACTTTCTCAGATAAAGGGCAAATTTGTAGTACTAGAGAGAAACAGAAACAAAGCATAGACACTTATTTTCTCTCTCTCGCTTTTTTGGTCAAATCAGGCTTGCTTTTTGAATTACTTGGTGGGGTGAGGAGTGGGAAAGAGGGAGGCAGGACTGAGGAGGTTCAGTTGCGAATGTCTGAGGGAGGGCCCTTTTTATAAAGAGAAGACAATGGAGATGCTACCATTGAGTTTTTGCAAAGAATTTCTTCCTTTGAAAGGCAGATTTTTATCAAAAAGAAAGTAGTTCTAGTTGGGAAATGAATGGAGAGTTGAGAACTTATTTTCCAGAATGGAAAGGGCATTTATTTTCTTTTCTAAAACCCTGTGTGTGTGTGTGTGTTTGTGCAAATGTATAGGAGCATAATTTCTTGTTAGGGGTGAGGAAGGACTCAATTTCTGAGATTTACCTTTGTAGGAAACTCCCTCTATTGATACAGATATATACAGTTCTTTAATCTTAAAGAGTATTATCTAGGACTCTGAGAATTAAGTGATTTGCTTAGGATCACAAAGCCAGTATGTGTCAAAGGCAGGGACTGAATTCAGGGCTTCCTGACTTTCAAGTCATTTCTCTATCTGCTAACTGATACTGTTCCCAAGCATATGTATATATTTATAGGGGTTCATATACATACATATAGATAGTATATGTGTGAGAGGAAAATAATTTTTAAAAATGACCAAGTCCTTGATCAGTAGAGAAGAGAGGGTGTCGTGTATTAATGGTCTCTCTCTTCTCGGTGGACTGAAAAGACTGGGAATGATAATTAAATCTAAGCATCACCTCAGATGAAAATTTATAGGATGAAGATAAACATATTTTCTCTCTGAGAAATCCATAATAACAACATAAATGAGATCCCCAGACAACCAGATCAAAAGAAGAACAAAGAAAGAGAAAAAAAATCCCGATCTCTCTCTAAGGCCAAGGCTGTCCCAACAGACCAAAATAAACAATGAAAATACAGAGCCTGCAGCCCACAAGAATTCCTATTCAGTTTGTCCTCCAAGGACTGGATGGAATTGTCATCTCACTTTTTGAGGGGGTGTCATGTTAGCTTGAAAAAATTCTCTCGTGTCCTCATAATGAAACAATAAATACTATATCCCTCTCCCCTGTATGCTGCTCCCCTCCTCCCCTCTGCCCCATGTAGTCTTGGGTCTGGCAGTAAAGAATTTTTCTGTCTGAATACTACCATGGGGAAAAATGTCAATCTTAACCATTAGAGAACAGAGCATAGATTTAGAGCTATTAAAGTATCTCAGGCACCATCCAATCCAACCTCTTCACTTTACAGATGAAGAAACTGTGGCACAGGGAGCTCAAAGCGAGTCAGTCAGCAAATAAGCAGTTATTAAGAACTTACAATGTGCCAGGCATTGGGCATAGAGGCAGCTAGATGGCTCAGTGAAGTGCTGGGCCTGGAGTCAGAAAGACCTGAGTTCAAACCCATCCTCAGACACTTACTAGTTGTGTGACCCTAGGCAAATCACTTAACCTTTCTTTGCCTTAATTCACAGGAGAAGGAAGTGGCAAACCACTCCACTGTCTTTGCCAAGAAAACCCTATGGACAGCATTGATGTGACGCGATCCATGGGGTCACTATTAATCAGACACTGCTGAACAAAGGAACAAAACAACCTTACGCTCAAGGGTACATTCTAGTGGGAGAAGCAACCTTTATATCACTAGATGCATAAAAGACGTAAGGGTCAGAGGTGGGATTTGATTCCATATCCTTTGACCCTGGAACCAATGCTCTTTCTACAATACCAGGAAAATACTAAAAAACAAAACAAAAAACAAAAACAAAATGAAATGTGCCTCTTGTCCAGACTATGGCAATGAAAAACTAGCCATCTGATTGTTTCCATCAGTATATACTATTGTGGGACAGAGACTACAGATGGACAATGAATTGAATAGACAAAAGAAAGGATCGCCTCTATCTTCTAAGATCTATCAAATATGCTTACCCCAACCACTTAATCATTAAGCATTTACTGAATAATTACTCTAATTCTAGGTCATATTTCTATAGTGCTTCATGGTTACAGTATATTTTCACACATATTTTCCTTATAGTAATCCTATGTGGAGAGTGGGGCAATTCTTGTCTTCATTTGACAGGTAAATAAATCAATAATAATATAATTCTGTTGTTCAATCATTTTCAGTCGTGTCCAACTTTTCATGACCCCATTTGGAGTTTTCTTGAAAAAGACACTGAAGCGTATCCAATGTGTATACAGATTTCCTTCTCCAGTTCATTTTACATATGAGGAAACTGAGGCAGACAAGGTTGAGTGATGTATCCAGGATCACACAGCTAGTAAGTATCTGAGGGAAGATTTGAACTCAAGACAAGTTTTCCTGACTCCAGTCCTGGCACTCTATCCACTGTGCCACCTAGCTTCCCAATAATATAATACAGAGCTAGCATTTCTGTAATGCTTTAAGTTTTGAAAATTGCCTTACATATATTATCTCCTGTTAGCCTCTCAACAAGCCTAGGAGGAAGGTGCTATTATTATCCTCATTTTATGGATGATGAAGGAAATTGAGGCGGACAGAGGTCAAGTGACTTGCCTAGGGTCAAATACTTAGGAAATGTCTGACTGGATTTTATCTCAGTTCTTCCTAACCCCAGGTCCAGCACTCTGTTCTAATTAGCTATCGTCTATTAGACTGGTAGGTATGTGGAATACTGTGAAGAACTTAAAATAGAGAGTCTGCCCTCAGGAATCTTCTAACCAAGTTAAGACAAAACTAAGATATGTGAAACAATGAGAAAGCAATGAACTACTGTATATATTTAAGTGCTCAATGACGTGGTATAGAGTAGACTGTAAGTGCTTATAGTATCTACTTTGCAGGGCTATTTTGAGGGTCAAATGACATAATGTATGCAAAGTGTTTTGCAAACTTTACACAGATGCCAAACATTTGCATTTTAAGTAAGATTTCACAGGTCAAGATTAATTTCAGCTTGAGTAACTCAAAAGGCATTATGGAAGAAGTGGTGTTTAAGCCAGTCTCCAAAGATTGATTAGGCTTTGGATACACAGAATCAGACAGCACATGCCAAAGAAGGGAAGTGGCTCAAGCAAAGATAAAGGGTCGGCAAAGAAGGCAGCAGGAACAAGCATGGACTATGCAGGCTATAATGTAGAGACTGGATTGACCAGAAAGGAAGCTCTCTATTAAATGAGAAATCAAAGTGATTAGGTAGAATAACATTAGATAATGGGAGGTGGTCTAGAAAGACAAGAAGAAGAATTTGGACAATATGAGAATTAGAGGCATATAATTTTAACAAAAAAATTTGCCAGTCATATTTGATATCTTTAGTTAGAAATACAATAGAATGTGGGTCCTTAAGCCATTTCCCATGGGCAGATAGATGGGGCAATAGATAGAGTGCCAGGCCTGGAATCAGAAAGATTCATCTTTATGAGTTCAAATCTGGCCTCAGAAAATTATTGGCTATGTGACTCTGGGCAAATCACTTAACTCTCTTTGCCTCAGTTTCTTCATCCATAAAATGAGCTGGAAAGGGGAAGGGCAACCACTCTAGTATCTTTGTCAAGAAAAACCCAAAATGGTGTCACAAAGAATTGAGCATGACCAAAAAACGGCTGAAAAACAAAAAGCCATTTTTCAAAGGAATTCAGCAACTGAACTAATATTTATGAATCATGTACTACATGCTCTGTCCTATGCAAGGGAGAAGAAGAAAAGAAAGTGAAACAGTCCTTTTTCTCAAAGAACTTATATTCTACACAAATAATTAAATACAAAGAAAGCAATGGAATATATGTTTGTGGCAAGCAGGGGCTGTTTCATTTTTGGCTTTGGAGCCCCGGTATCTAGCACAATGCCTGGTACATCTTAAGCTCTTAATAAATACTTGATGAATTCAATTAAACAGAATTAAAAAAACTTTCACCTATACTTCACTTAGCAGAAAGTCCTGAAAAGTACATGGGGAAAAATATTTCATCATGTATTTCTGCAGCTCTTTTATCAGATGTTACTGTAGCATGAAGGGTCCTGGTTATTCTCGTGGAGTTAGAATGTTCGAAGATTAGACTCTTCTCCATTGGAATGCTTTCCTAGAAAAATGGTGTTATACCAGAGGATCCTCCCATTCACTCTCTAAGGCTCTAAGAAAACCAAAAAGAAAACCTGTTAATAGCATGAAGTTGGCAATGCTATCAGCTGACATAGCACTGACAATAGTTCGATACTTTGCCAAAGACTTGTCACATCCTCATTGGAGACCTTTAAGAGAATGCTGGATAACCACTCTGGGGCTTGTTATAAAGCAAAAGTTCTTAACCTGGGGTCTGTGAAAATGTTTGTAAATATATTTTTGACAATGGCATTTCAATATAATCGATTTCCTTTGTAATCCTTTACATTTCATATTATGTGTAATGGGGGTTTGATGAATTCCTTGATTATCTAAAATAGCATCACCCACATAGAAGATGCCATCTTAGGTAGTCTAAGCATGCCAAAAATCTGCATTGCATATGCATTTAGAAACATTATTCTAAAAAGGAGTCCATACACTTAAATGGCCTGCCAGAAGGGGTCCATGACACCAAAAATGAATTCTCTGTTAAAGAGGGAATTCTTTTCAGGTACTAATTAGACTGATTTCAGGCCACCAAAGTCCACTCCAATACTGAAATCCTGTGATTCTGTGATGATGGTCAGCCTGCATTATTGCCCTCCACCGAGCAAAACCAGTACCAGGTAGAATGTGCTCAGCTCCCTCTGCTGGGGAAAGCTGCTCACCCAGCATCTCTGCTCTCTGCTGTTAGGGCCATATATGTCTTGAACTTTTCCATACCTTCCAGAGATATGAAAGTCCACATTATTTCATCAGTAAGGAGCTTAGGGATTTCCCCTCTGGCCTCTTAGGTTTTTTTAAATAGACTGTGTTGTTCTTGCTATAAAAATACCAAAACAAAGGGTTTCTCTTCCAGAGTTTATCCCACTGGTTGGACTGGGATGAGGGCAGTTACATCCAAAATGCAAAAGTTGCCAGGAAAGGGTCTCCTCAAAAACTAGCACATCCATTCTCTCTCAAGCTGTATCCTGACTTAATTGGGGCATTTGGGGAGAGGGTTTCGGTAAGGAGGCATGGTATTAGACTCTTGTCAGTGCTAGCCAGATGTTGTTTAGAAGCCCTAAGTTTGACTTATTTCTGCCTTTTTCTCATTCCATGCCAATTTTCTTGTACCATGCCAATGGGAAAGATACATGTGATAATGGAGTCAGAAAGCCTAGGTCTAGACCAACCTTTAGTCATCTGCGAAATAAGCATAATACTTGAACCACCTACCTCTTGAAGATGCTGAGTTTATACTGAATCCATAATTTCCTCAGAATAGAGTGTTCCCCTGTGGGCAAACTCCTATCAATGCTGATTCTTAACCATTCTACAATTTCTCATCTTAGAGAGTTTCCTGTGGCACTATTTTTAAGTGACTCTTCCATTATCATTCAGAGAAAGAATTTGAGTCTAAATCTTCTTGATTTCAAGGTTTACTCTCTGTGCACTATACCCAAGTAGCCTCTCCCTTCTAAGGATGTTTCAAAGATCAAATGAAATAATAGGAGTACACTTATATACATGAAAGGTACCTTAAAAATCATCAAATCCTACCCTAGCATTTAAAACATAAGGAACCTGAGGCCCAGAATGATAAATGACTTGCCCAAGGTCACACAGGTAATAAATAGAAGAGGCAGGAATCAAACCCAGGTCCTCTGACTTAAAATCTGGTGCCCTTTCCATTACACTGCATCACCCTCTGTGAGAAGGGATTCAAAATACTTTGTAAATTCTAAATGTGCATTTATATAAGTACGAGCTACTATAGTCACCAACCCCATCTTGAGTTAGGTCAACCCAGTCCTAAAGTTCTTCCATTCTTTATTGGACTAATGCAAAGGGTCTTTCTCCAAAGGACCATATTTTAACTCTCCAGGGTCTACCATCTCACCCTGATTATTTCTTAGTTTATTCTAATGAGGCCCAAAGGAATATTATGCCTATGTTTTGGGGGCTGGGGCATAAAGCAGCCCAACAACAATCACGGGTTATACTTGAAATGAAAATTTTATTTTCAAGGAGCTTTCTTAGTAGACAGTGTGTTAAGAGATCCCATTTGGAAACTCTTTTTCAACCTTTTGTTTTTGCTTCTCTCTCTTTCCACCTCATACCATCCCAATGGGAGAGGAAAAAACAGAGAGAATGTTGAAAAAGTAGGGGGTGTCACCTCACTTCTCAAGGACTCATCCAGTCGATTCGAAGGCAGGCAGTTGGTCATACTATTTTAATTAGCCCCCAAGTTCCTTTCAGTTTCCTTGAGCTTTTAGGATAGTGGTGAATGTCTTTAGCTTTGGACATTAAAGGCAGCAATGTTGGAGGTAGCAACTAAACTGTATAAACATGAGAGACCCTCAGGGTTGTGTGAGGGATGTGGAGAATCTCTGGTGGAAAATGAAGTGGCATGTCTAAGATTCCTGCTGATGTGGGTTGGGGGCTAAGTAATGACCCAGCTTGTGAAATCAGCCCTTTGGGGCTTAGTGTTAGAGGTCATAAACCATGCCAATTAAATTCTTAGAGGAAAATATAATTGCGTAAACTTCAAATGTTGAGTTGAACTATTCAACAGCGAAATGCTATTTTAACTGCCAACAGCCCTCGAGCCCCACCTCTTCCTGTTGGGCCAACAGTTAACCACAGCTCCACAATTTGGTGTCTGGGTGTTAGTATTGACTGAGCTGGTTTTTGCCTAAAGTTTTAGTTTCTTGACAGACAAAATAGTTACAGGTAAGCCATAAGAAGAGGAGTATGTGAGATTTTCAAACTGGTTGTTGTTACCTATGAGGAGTTTACTTGAGTTTCTTCTCAATTTAATGGGGTGGGTGGGAAGTCCATTCCCAACACGACTATAAAAAATTTCTACCAGGTCAATGTCTTAGTGTATTGAATGTAGTATATATTCCATAATTACTGCTCATTTGATTTGATTTTTACTTGAAAGGCAGGGCAGTTAAATGGATAAAGCACGGACTTGGGCATTAAAACTGAGGTGCATATAATCTTAGTATGATTTTAAACGAAAGGAATAACACCTTTGGACAGTGGTTTCTGTTAGTGGGGACAGTTTTGACTGCCTTGTTATTTCCTGAATGGAATTAATGTTGGCAATGTGGATTACAGGACAGAAATTTGGTCTCAGAGGCATAAAGACCTTGGTTCAGGTTCCACTTCTGATATATACTGACTGTGTGATATTGGGCAAGTAGACATAACTTCTCAGTGCCCCAGACAACAATTTAAAACCATAAATTGAAAAGTGAAAAGACAGTATAGAGTATGTAAGAGAAAAAGAGAGAGAAAAGAGAGCTAGAGAGAAAAAGAGCTGACCCCAGAACTGGCTCTGTTACCATTGGCAAGTCACCTAACCTCATAGTAGTCTAAACAATTCTAAGACTAAAAGTTGTAGAGAAAGTGCCAACTTGCCTTGGTAGAATGAATTTCCTGACCCAGGAGTTTCCTATACCAACTAAATTATAGGTCTAGTTGCCATCCACCATCAATAGATAGATAGTTATCAAAGTAGATTGGGAATTAAGTGCTTTGAGTTCATTGTTTTATGGGGAACTCTTTTATGAAGATGATGACAATGATGATGGTCAGCAGTTCAGCCAACCTTGGAGACCTGGGTTCAAGTCCTGCCTCTGACACATACTAGTTGTGTGACCTTAAGCAAGTCACTTACCCTCTTGGTGTCCCAGACAACTTAAGACTTTAAGTGACAGGTGAATTTCCTGTTTACTTCCATGAAGGTAATTTCTACATCAAGGCTCCCCCATATGGATAAGATGAGGACTGATAATCACTATGACATTTATCTAGTGCTTCCTGATGCATCAAACATAGATTTGCAAAGTGATTTATAAATATTATCTCATTTGATTGTTTGAAGAAGAAAACATTCATTTCACCCAGTTACTGTGGTTTCCCAGAAGGGAGGCCTGTTGGCATTTACATAGAGAAATAAGTTATTGCAATGGGAATGGGATCACTAGATGATAGATTGAGAGCTGTGAGGGACCACAGATACCATGAAGTTCAACCGCCTGGTGCCCAGGGAGCTTAAATTACTTTCCCAGTGTCACACAACTAGGCAGGATTTGAACTTGGGTCTTCATGACCATGTGTTTTTTTTTTTTTAAATAAGCATCTTAGAAAACTGAGATTACTTGTGCATCTTCTTACATAGGCATATATCATATGTATACCTATATATCTTTTATAATTGCAGATTCTTTAAAATATATGTACAAATTTTCTCCTTAATTGCCAATTAAAGAAATTGGTATTTCTTTCTAATAGAAAAAGAAATTTCATTTTCTTACATAATGCATGGCATTAAATGTTGGAATGGGATAGATGTGTGATGATAAAAGTTTCCTCTAATTTCAACCTCTAGCACCTCATGGATTTGTAGATGTAGTTTCTTTTTGGTGGACCTCTACCAAGTCCTGAATTTTTACTTTCATTTTCTCTATTGTAGATATAGTTTCTTTTTGATGGACCTTTATTAAGTCCTTAATTTGATACCATTCTCCCAAATGTTCTTTTCACACAAACTTGGTGTTTTACAGTTGAATTCTGACAAATACCCAGCCCTTTATAGTAATCATCCATTGCCAGTTACTCTGTCTCTCTCTCTTTCTCTGTCTCTCTCTCTGTCTCTCTCTCTCTGTCTCTCTCTCTCTGTCTCTGTCTCTCTCTCTCTCTCTCTCTCTCTCTCTCTCTCTCTCTCTCTCTCTCTCTCTCATTCTCTCCCTCTTGGTTTTTGTTTTATCAGCTTTTGACTGATAGTCCTGGTCTTAGGTTTTGTCCACCCAAATCACCTTGAGGCAATGGAACTTGAGGGTTGGAGGTAAAGGGAGTGGAGAAGAGAGCTTCTGATTTGGGCTCCTTTCTATCCTCACAGGAAAACTGAGAATCTATGTGGAAATTTTAAAGCCGTTTCAGAATTCAGTGAATCCCAAATCAGGTTGCCAGTTCTGAGGTCATTTTTCATGACCCGTTTTCCATTTTTGCAGGCAAAGCTTTCCTTTTGCTCCTGACAAAAACTCATAAAACGGCACCAGAGAAATATGATTTTTTTTCACACTTCACAAAGCTGTCAAAAAGCCTAGATCCTCTACTTTTGCTTTTAACTTGCAAAACCTTTCACACACAGCTCTAGGCACAGCCCTGGTTCTGATGGCAAACCAGTTGGATTTCCTTCCAAAAGAAACAGTGGAAGCATTGTTGGGTGGGGAGGCTGGAGTTCTGGCTTCCAGCATAGCTAGCTGGCTGGCTGGCTTTGGGACTCGTGCCCCTTCGAGAGTCCAAGGGCTGGCAGCTTCTCTGGGGGCAAACTTTTCTTCAGATGCAGGTCTAAGAATTCACAGACATATTTTGTCATCCTGTGCAGCTACATACCCCAGGGCTTAACAACCTATTTTTATTAGTAATTATTCCTAGGACCCAGACCAGATTTTTTCATCCTTGTTTTATAAATGAGGCAACTTAAAAGCTGACTAAGGATACCAGTCTGGCCTTGTGATGTGGGCTGATTTTTCTTTATCACATTACACTGAAGCCTCTTTCAAGTAACTCTCAGGGGACACACAGTCTTCTCTCCTACTGACTTATATTAGGACTTCCTTATTTTTCCTCTCTCTCTTCCCATAAAGAGGTTAAGTGGTACGGATAAGTAAAATTGTCTTTAGAGACAGGAAGACCTGAGCTCAAGTATTTCTCCTGGTACACACTAGCTGCGTGGCTCTGGACAACCTTTCATTGTTGTAGTCATTTTCCTAAGACATTAAGTTACAGAGTAAGTAACATTTGCACTGGTAGAGTGAATTGTCTCACTGGTAGATAGGTAGTCACTACACCAGTGAAGTCACATGTTGAGACAAAAAATCCTTCTTGTATTCTATTTACTCTATGCCTGCTAAATAATAAATACTTATTGATAGGCTATTAACTTAGCAGCATTTCTCTGTTTTATGCTGTGTTAGATATAGGAAGGTAGGTGGTTCAGTGGCTAGCACACTGGATCTGGAGTCTAGAAGACTTGAGTTCAGATCTGATCTCCGATTCTTACTAGCTGCGTGAGCTAGACAGATCACTGAATCTCTGTCTGACTCCATTTTCTCAACTCTAAAATGGTGGTAATGATAGCACTTACTTTCCAGTTCTGTTGTGAGGATCAAATGAGATAGGCCATGTTAAGTGCCTGGCAGAATGTGAAACACATAGTAGATGCTTAAGAGATTTTCCTCCCTTCCTCTCTCCCTCTCTCTCTCCCTTCCTTCCTTATTTCCTTCCTCCCTCCTTTCCTTCCTTCTTTCCTTCTTTCTTCCCTACTCTCCTTCTTCCCCTCCCTCCTTCCTTCCTTCTCTACTTCTGTCCCCTTTTCTTTCCTTCCTTCTGAAGAAGTGTTCCTTGTTCCTCTTGATTGAAGAGGAATGTATCCCCTTGCCACCTTGATTACTGGTCTCTATCTTGTGCCCATTCTTGTCCTATAGATATCATTATTATCATCAACAAAAAAATGGGTTGAGAATATGTTCTGTGTGAGAGCTAGTGAGAGATACTATAGCCTAATGAATGAAGAATCAGTCTTAGAGTCACAAAGACTGTAGGTTCAAGTTTTGTCCCTGACACATCTTATCTGTGTGACCATAGTGTATTTGATCTCTCAGTGCCCCAAACAACTCTCTATGCCTATTAGTTAAGGAAGAGTTACTGATTTGCATTGAGGAACGGGGTTTACATATTTGGATGGTAGATCCAGATCCTCTCTCCCCACCACACACACACACACACATACAAATACTATATGCAAGACCCTGTAAAGAAAGTAAAGACATACTTCGTGTCAACAAGGAAATGTATGATATAGCTAGGAACAATGCCCTGCTGCCTCATAAATCAGCAAGTAAGTGGGAGCAAAAGTACAGTATTCCCCATCCCCCTACCCTAAGATTCAGATAAATGATGCAATGTAAAGAGTATAGGCTTCATAATCAGAGGGCATTAGTTTGAATGAGTCTCTTCTTTATCTCTTCTGCCCAAACAAAACACTCAATGGTACAGCATTTTTAAAATATAGGGCTCTTTTTTGGTGGGTGGGACACAGATTAGTCTTAGTGTTAGAAGGAACCAATGCTCTCATTTTACAGATGAGTAAACTGATGTCTAAGAAAGTTAAATGATTTGCCCAAGATTTCACTGATAGTACATTTTAGAGGCAAGGTGTGAACCAATGTCCCCTGACTCCAGAGCCGGTGTTTATTTCCCTGTGTCGCAGTTTCCCCCTACAGTCTCCGAGGGGATGGCAAGCTTGGAGCTCACACAGATGGTAATGATGGTAATACTCCATCCTCCCAAATGAGGCAAGTTTTACAACATTTTCCAGCTCATTAGTTCATTTTCTACATAAATAAACACTAATAATGTAAGATGGTGCATCAGCACGTTAAATTATTTCTGTTCCCACGTTTCTATCGGATTTCATTCACGTTTTAAATGTGTGATATTGTGGGCAATTTTTGCTTTGCCAAACAGTAAATAGGGACTCACAGACTCATAAAATCCCAAGAGCTAGAAGGGGCCTCATCCAGTCCAACCCTTATTCAATGAACATCTCTCTTCTATAGCATCCCCAGCAAGTACAAACTAATTGAAAATGCCTGGTGATACTCTTTCCCACTGGTCTTTCTGTCCCTTTACCTGGGGGAAGGAAGCACCACCATAGGGTGTGCTATGATCTGTTTGCTCTCATTCCTTCCCTTTAAGATAACTTGGAAACTGATACCCGAATGCCTTCAAAATTATGCATCTTCAACCATGGATTTCTTCCATATGCAGTTGATCGGGTATCAGGCTCCTCCCTATTTTTTTCTTAAGTGCTAATGTTCCTCGTATTCTTGTTGTTGTTCATCTGTCACTTTGGAAGAGCAGCAACAGTAAAAACATCAGCTCCTCACATAGTGCTTTGGGTAATGAAGTGATAAAAGTCTAAACGTGGTGGTTCTACTACTGTCACTTAGGAGAATATATCACTGGAGAAACAGCTGATTAATTCCATTTCGCATCAATTTTTTTTGTCCTTTCTTTTGGTTTCTTCCATAATTATCTCAGGATGATCTGGTTTAGTTGGGTTTTATGCTGATCTTTCTGCAGGTTTGTTTTTTCCTCCAGGACTTTTTGCTATTTTATGATGTTTTGCTAAAGGTGTTCTATCTCTCTCCATGTTTTGCAAGGAAATTTATATTCTAAAGTGGTTTTTTTCTGAGCTGCCATGTCTCTTCACATGGCAAAGACATCGTGTTGATGGCTGAGGTGGTTTCTTGTCTCTTTTACACTCCTTGCAGTGGAGATTAATTCAATTCAATAAACATTTGCTAAACAAAAAGAAAAAAATGCCTAGTGGTGGGGAATAAATGTCTTTCATTTAGCAGTGCATTCTACTTTCTGTTACTCCTAATTCTAAGAGAGCTCTTATTTATAGGCTTTGACCCCAAATCTACCTTCATATAACTTGAACATGATATGTGGAATGTTGGGGCTGGAAGGGACCATAAGGATCATATAATCCTAGCAATTTATTTTGCAGGTGAGGATATTGAGGTCTCGGGAAGTGAAGAAATGTTGCCAATTGATAGCTCATTAATGGCAGACCCGGTTATAAGACCCAGGAATCCAAACTTCTTGCCTAATACTCTTTCTACTATGTCCTCCTACTTCTTCTACACGTCGATCTTAGTTCCGTTTTCTGGCACCATTTAGAAAAAAAATAGCTCTACGTAGATCTTTTATCATCATATAGAAGTAAATAATAGGGGCACAAGAACTAAATGGTATGCTGAGATTTGTAGTTCAGAGACATAAGCATTCCCTTCTCAGTCCTGAAGGGATTAATTACAGGCCAGCCAACTCTACTCTTCACAGTGACACACCCAAGTGTATTACTCAGTCATGGCTACCCATGGAATCCTGCCTAATGGTTGTGAAAGGGTAGAACAATTAACATATGTATTATATTCATTATCTATTTGTTCTGACTAATGGAAAATATTGACAAGAGCAGAATCTTACCATTTAAATGTAAGTAATTTAAATATGTTTGTGGGAATTGATACCTAAGAAAAATACAAATGGCTTTAATACAGACAAAAGTCCTACTTAATACAGTTAATTATATCTGATAACAGAAACCTGATGTGTTGAATACTATTCCCTACTATTAGGTGTTAGCAGTGCTTTTGGTATTTAGTAGTGATGCAAATGTGTGCATGTGTACATGTGTATTTATCACAATTATGTACTAGCAAAAATTTGTCTTAGTGACTATTTTGAATGAAACTTTTAAAAAATAAATGCAGTTTTATTACTTTTGAGTAAGTCCAATAAATAGAATTAACTGCAGCAGAATGTTTCCCAGTAGAGGTCCTACTGAGCCTGCTTTAAAGGATAGATAAAACTTATTTATAATTAATAATATCCACTTATATGAAAGTAATGTGCTAAAGCTCTTAAATGTGATTTTTTCAAGGTTAAACAAGCTAACTTGAAATCTTGTTTACACAATTAATTTGCTCAGTAAATATAAAAAGATGTAAGGTATACTTTAATCCAACCCAACCCATCTCTAGAGATCACAAATTCAAAACAATCAGACCTCTTAAAAATGTTTTAAGCTGCATATATTCTTATATACATAGAGTGGATACATACATACATACATACATACATATACACATACATATATGTATTTATGCATATCAGAGTGTATATTGTCTGTGTTTGTCTGTGTGTGTGTTAGAGAGAGAGAGAGAGAGAGAGAGAGAGAGAGAGAGAGAGAGAGAGAGAGAGAGAGATTGTATAAAGAACCAGACTTAGAGTCAGGACGACTTGGGTTCAAGTCTCACCTCAGACACATACTAACTTTACCCACCTTGGGCAAGTCACTCAATTCAATTCAAACCAATTCAATTCAATAAACATTTATTAAGTACCTAATATGTGCCAGGCACTGTGCTAAGTGATGGGGATACAAATAAGAAAAAAAGAGTCTCAAGGAGCTTACAGTCTAACGGGGGAAGATGACACACAAAAGGAAGCTGACTGAAAAGCAGAAAGGGAGCGATGGATGGCCCACATGGGTTATAATGTTCCATGAAGTTGAAAGGCTTTGGGAAGGAGCAGTTTAATGCTCTGCTCTCCAGCCCTCCGATCAGAGGGAAGAATTACTTAACCTCTCAGTAACCTAGACAGCTCCCTGAAGCTCTTCAAAAACAATTGCTGATCTATCTACATTGGCAAAAGGAGTTACTAATATTGATGAAATCACTGGTCCAAACCAATATAAATGCATGTGTGTATATGTGTCTCTGTGTATCAGCCCCAGAGTTTCAGCCAGGTTCATTTTCATAAGACTCTTCTGGTTGGTGGAAAGAATGCTCATTGATGCTCCTTGCTCTACATGAAAGGAAGAGCTGATATTGTTATCGTTCATCTTTTGTTTTTGAAAAGGACCAGTGTAGGAGGAGGGAGATCCTTCTTTTGCATGCCTGCTTTAACAAGAGGATACGTCTGGTTCCGGGATCTCTGCAGGGAAAGAAAAACTTTGGGAACCAGGAGACATGTAAAGCATCCTGAAGCCAGAAGAGACATCCCACCTCTCTTCACCTTTCACCAGTTCTGCCCCTCTTACTTTCTTGCAACACTGAGTGATCATTCTCTCTACAAATGAAAAGAGTCCTATGCAAATGAACCAAGCTTGAAACTACATATGGATGGATAGGGATATGCATACACATTCATATATGTACATGTGAATATATACATATATGTATGAATGTATTGTGTGTGTATAATATATGAATATACATACATACACACATGTAATTGTGTATGTATTCACACATATTGTATCTATATAGGCATGCCTTCTCCCTGACTTTGATCATACCCTCTATAGAGTAATAGTCTTCAGGAGTTATTGTAGCCTGGAGAATTCATGACCATGCAGCTGATACCAGCCTAGCCCTGGAGTAGTAGATATGCTGGGCCCACTGGACTAAAAAGGCCTTTAAAAATGAAATAGTTAACATTTTCCCATAGAACAGATTGGGAAAGGCAATAGAAGAGAAAGGCAGAATAGTTTCTCTGAGCAAAAAGCTCATTTTAACACAATCTACTTGATAAATCAAGCATCAAGAGAAATGCCCTTGTTCCTCAGCATGGGGTCACTAGTGAAATGACTACTCAGTGTCTTAGAGAAAGTCACACTTTCCAGACTCACATAGGCCAGTCACCCAAGAATGAGTGAGGCTATTTCCAGACTCTGGCTGTGTGTGACATCCTAGTGACCGGGCAGGGAACTGTCTATATTTATGCCAAGAAGCCATGAGCCCTGACTTTGTAGGGAAGAAAGAGAGGAAAAGAATGTTTCATTAAGGAACATTGGGAGAGAGCCCATCTCTAGGAATATATCTTTATGCCTCTATTCCCTTCTACTTCTAATAATGTTTGACAACAAATTGTGACATTCAAGTAAGGGAACCAATGAATGAGTACATAAAAAGTATTTATTAAGTGCTTGCTATATGCAAAGCACCATGCTAAGCTCTGGGGATACAAATAGGAAATCAAGACAGGACCTGCTCTCAAGGAGCTCTCATAGGCATACCTTGTTTTGCTGTGCTTTGCTTCATTGTACTTCACAGATAATTGCATTTTTTTTTATAAATTAAAGGTTTGTGGCAACCCTGCACTGAGCAAGTCTATTGGTACCATTTTTCCAATAGCGTGTTCCTATGTCATGTCTCTGTACCACATTTTGGTAATTCTTACATAATTTCAACCTTTTTCTTATTATTATACCTATTATGGTGATTTATAATCAATGATCTTTGATCTTATTACTCTAATTATTTGGGGTACCACAAACCGTACCCATGTTAGATAGCAACTTAACTGATACATGTTGTGTGTGTTCTGACTCCTCTACTGACTTGTCATTCCCCATCTCTCTCCCTTTCATCAGGCCTCCCTATTTCCTGAGAAACAACATTATTGAAGAATATTACATAAACTCAGTTGATGAAGCAACAGCAGGGCTTGAGAGGATTGACTCAAAGTTTGAAAGAAATTCTTCCGTGT
>CM053627.1:158506512-158534548 GCA_028646595.1 Phalanger gymnotis
GGCTTTACATAATTCTTGCTCCACAGCCATGTCAGCCCCTTAGATCCAAGGCCTCTGGCAGAGCGAAAAGCCACCTAAGATGAAGGCGAAGTACATTAACGAGGAAATAATTATAACTGCTCTTTTGAAAGTATTGCATTTTTTTTGCTTTTTCCTTTGTATCATCTTAACACTGACAGTGTAAGTGACTAATATGATTAGTGTTAGGAGAAGTTCACGAAACAATGACATCACACTCTTCAGTATATCCCTTGTGTACTTGAGAAAGCCAAAGGTCCCATGTAGACTTAAGGAATCAAAGGGCCCCACTTAAAATGGAAATAGTTTCCAATACAAACAAGTTCAAGCATCCTCCTTTTCCCCTTACAGTTTTTAAAGTTTTAAATGGGTTTTCATAATACTTTGAACTTCCTTTTAAATTAGTCAACTTTAAAAAAAAAAGAATGAAACAACCTCATCAGTGCATGAAAATTACTGGTAAATGAGGTTCCTCTGGGTTCTTGGATTAGATGATGTTTTCTCCACTAATCTTCTCTTGCCAGCAACTAAAATACCTACTAATGCTTTCTGGCTCTGGAAGTATAGCCTAGCATTGGCTACATGTGTTTACCATTATCCAAAGAACCGTCAGACCCTTTTTTCCAGTGGAGGCATTTATGGAAATGGGCCAGAATGTGCAAGAACACAGTTCCGGTAGTGAAATTAGCAACTGGACAACATTCCCAGGGAAGTGGTTGAGTTCAGGTCTGGCAGAAGGCCCACTGCTGCTGGTACCAAAGGGGAGAAAGAGAAGGAATCAATAGAAAAGAAATATAGAGCTACACAGGATAAAACATGAGTGAAGAAACCAAGAGGAGGCAAATACATGGTTTAAGTGGCTTATTAAAAAAATCACCCTGATCAAATGTAACTGTTTTCCCATGTTTGCTAAAATATTTGTTATTGGGTGTTTTTTGCATCTGAAATGAGTGAATCCTTGGCTGGTCTGGATTAAATATGGAGGTTTTACCTTGAAGCCAGGCAGCAAGTGGACTATTATGGTGATTTTTGTAGTTTCATTCCATCAACTTGGTCACACCATTTGAAAACTGTCCCCTTGTAGTAGACTTAAAAGTTAACTATTGTTTTCTTTTCTGAATAGCTCCATGGATCTCTAAGACAATTTCATTTTAGCTGGTGTAAAATAAAAAACATTGTGCACAGCTGACTTTTTCAACATAATGGACCAGAAGCTTGATAGAGGTTATACAAAACCATGAGTAATCATTGGAATATGAAATTAGACACTCACTTATTTAAATTTTAAATTAGACACTTATTTAAATTTTCAGTTAAGTTGCTGCCTTAGACCAATGCATTTTTTGGATAAAACACTGGTACGAATTCAATTATTCTCCATCACAACCTCATGTATCCAGACTGATGGGGACCAGCCACAATCCATGTATACATGAAAGTCTAACATGACAAAATACTCCTAGATTCTTCCTCTACATGAGCGAGGTCAACAGAGAGCTTTCTTTTTTAAACTGCCTCCCTAAGATACCTTCAGCATGTAGGTAATTGCTTGGTAGCATCCTTGTCAAAGTGGCCCTAATCAACTAGAGCTCTAAATAGGAGGCAGCTGGATAGGTGAGATTGTACTTGAAGGGATATTTCTTATCATTCTAAGTTGCTCAGAAAAAATCAGACAGCCTGGTTTTCAGGTCTGATGATACCACGCTGCCGTTCATTCTCCACCCAGTTATCCAAATAATCTTCCTGAAGGTAATTTGAACATACCATTTCCCTTTTGCAGAGCCTTCAGGGGCTCCTTATTGCTTCTAAGATAAAATACAAACTTTTCAGCCTGGAATTCACAATCTTGCTTCATTCGGTAGACCTTTCCAGGCTCCTTTTCCATTTTTCCTTTTAATGTATCCTTCATTGCAGACAAACCTGTCAACTTGCTGTTCCTCAAACTTGACATTCCTTCTCCTTCCTCCATGCCTTTGCAGAGCCTGTTGCCAATGGCTGAAATGAATTTCTGACTTCCTTCACTGCTCAGCCCTCATGCCAAGTCCTATAGGAAGTTTTTTTTCTAATCCCCCTAATGCACTTTATTCTTCCTCAAATGACCATGATAAATTTATGCTCATCTGAGTATATGTTTTCTTGGCCAGTGGAATATAAGTTCTTTGAGGATAATGGGGCTCTTTTTTATTTATTTCCTTTTATCACCAACACCTAGAACAGTACTTTGTACATGGTAGGTGCTTAATAAATACCTATTAGATGAGATAAGTTTGGAATGGAACTAGATATAGAGTGATTGGCATGAACTTTCAGGTGCAGCAAGTGCTAAACAAATAATGATTGATTTCAATTTTATGTGCTGATTGAGTTTATTTTCATTATTATAATTATTACATTATAATATTATGTGATATGTTATACAATATAATAATATATCATATAATTATTATATTATATGATAATTATTATAAAATTATTGTAATTTTCCTGCCTTCTTTCAAATGAACGGTATAAAGCCAGAGGTGAATGATGACAAAATGTCTTAGCATATCACATATCAGACAGCTCAATCTATAATATTCAGAATTAACTTCAGAGTCATAATTATACTAAAAAATTCATAGTTGTTGAATTTACACACTTTGAGGATGATTAATCAATGGTCCAGTCATTAAAAAAATAGTGATCTTTTACATGTCCACTGTAATAGGAAAAATTTGAACATCAATAAGACTTTCAGGGCAGTCTCTGGTTGCTCTGTGACAAATTTATACCCCTTACCCATATTTTTGTGTGTCTTTCAATTTTGTACAGTATGTTGCGTGTTTTAAATAGTCCTAAGACCAGTTCAATAAAATAGGATAAATGTGTCTCTCATAATAAAGATAATATTTTTAGAACAAATAGTGTTTTATATAATAAACTATCTATCTTCTTAGAATTAGAGTTAGATGAGACCTTAGGGGACTTTTCATCCACCCCTTTATTTTATAAATGATGAGACTGAAGCCCTCAAAAAGTGATTTGTCCAAGGTCACACTGATAGCCAGTGGCAGAGCTGAGAGTCAAACCTAGATCTTCTGACTCCACGATATTTTTCATTGTAACTTCATTTAAGTCAATCGCTCTCCATGATGATTATACAAAATGGAACCATATTCCCAACCAGCCTCTCTCTTTCTAATCATAGTCTCTTATTACCTCTTTCTTGGCCATTATTGCAGTAATAAAATGACAAGTGTCTATTCCCAAAGTTTCTGAGCCTCTGGAACAAGATTAAGATATGTACCATACCAGTGAATAAAACAGGCATCACTGCATTAATAATAGGTCAATACATATAAATGTCATGACTTATTATGCTCTAAAAAATTCTCCTAAGCCAAGAAATAGGCGTTACTATGATAAGAGCCAACTATAAAGAGTTTCCAGTTTCTGTTCTCTCAAGGTTCCATCTTGGGATCTGTCATCAAGGAGTAGTGACAACCTCAGGAGAAACCCATCTCCCACACATAGATGTCCCATTCCTTGAATTGTGAGTAGGGGGGTATAAGAGAACAAAGATTTCTCACTGGAAGAGCCCTGCTGCTGGAATCTGCTCCCACTTGTAGTCTCCTAGTGATGAATATGGATATGATTAGGGTATAGAATAAGTGACATCTGTTTGCTTTGACCTTTGGGTAATGTGGCGTTTCTTTCTCTGGGGCAGATGCTAGAAAGGTGTTTATTGTGAGTTGACAGGGGTCTTGGTGGGTGGTGAGGTGTGAGTCAAAATTCGACTATGCATTCTGGCATTTTGTCCACAGATGTTTCTCAGATGTTTGTGGGCGGGCACATCTTTTAAAATAAAGAAATGCTAAATGTATGTTTCTCTTAAAAGATGGGAAAAAATCCTACCCCTCAAAATGTAGTCCTTTGTGTTCTCCTGTTTGATGCTTGAAATAGTATTAATTGGGGACATATACATGCTAGAGAGAATATAATGCTACTTGCTCACTAAGCACGTTTCATCTGTTATGAAATTGATATGGATTTGTAAAGTGAGGAGACACTGAAATTTTGCCACAGGTCAGTCCTGTCCTGCACAATGTAAAGCAAAAACCTAGGTCTCTGATTGAGTTGAGATTTTTCTCTAACTTGTTGGTTCACAGTCTGTCAACCTGCCTGGTCACTTGATATTGATGGGAGATCCTTTCATCTGACTCTCTAAAATAGTCTCATTATATTCGTATGCCTTTTCCCCCAAAACCTTCCCTCTTCCTGACTTTCCTGTTGATTCTGTGACTACCATCTTCTTGTAAGTCATTCAGACTTACAACCTCAATGCCATCTTCAACTCTTCACTCGTACTCACCCGACATACCAAATTCATTGTCAAATCTTGTATTCTTTCTTGGCAAAAACTCTCAGATCTGTCCCTTTCTCTCCACTCACACAGCTGCCACCCTGTCTCAGGTTCTCATCACCTCACACCTAGATTATTGCAGTAACTTCCTAGTTGGTCTCCTCAAGCATCTTACCCTCTCCAATACATCTTCCCCTCAGATACAAAAGTCATTTTTCTAAAGCACGGATCTGACTATGCTACTCCCCCTACTCAAAAAACTCCAGTGGCTCCCTATTATCTCCAGTTTCCAACATAAATTTCCCTGTTTGGCATTTAAAACTCTTCATCACCTGACCATTTCCTACTATTCCAGTCCTCTTCTAGTTTACCCTTTTCTTCACACTCTGTCATCCAGCTGTACTGGCCCATTTACCGATCCTCCTCCCCCCCCCCCACATTTCATCTCCCTACCTAGTATTTTTTTAACTAATTGCCCTCCATATTCACAATACTCTTTCTTATTCCTCATCTCTGCCTCATAGCTTCCCTGGCTCCTTCAAGACACAGCTCAAATCAGATTTTACAGAAGGCTTTTTCCTACACCTGCCCCCCATTAGTGACTTCGCTCCATGATTACCTTCCATTTGTATTGTGTGTGTATATTATGTATGCTTACATGTAGTACATAGATATTTGCAGACTACATTTTGTGTCCCCCATTAAAATGTGAACTCTAAGACAGCAGAGACTGTGCGGTTTGGGGGTTTTTTTGCATTTCTTTGTCTTGCTCATGCTTAACATGGTGCCTGTAACATTGTAAGTTTTAATAACTGCTTGTTGATTAACTATTCGAGATGCTGATTGGAAAAAAAGCCAACTAGAAATGAGGAACAGAAATCCGGTGGGTTTTATAGTCATTGTTTCATTGTACCAGAATTAAATCTTAATGACAGACCCTTTGAATTTGATCATCTTGTTTACAAAGGAAGCAAAAAAAATATAAACTGCGTGCTAAAAATACTCGAGAAAGTAAAGTAAGCCCTGAAAATAAAAGCAAGCCCATTTCATGTTAAATTTCCTGAGTTTCTTTCTACTAAAGCTCTCTGAATAACTGGAACTGAATTCCAGGGCTTCTGTTTGAAAAATCCAACCAACAGAGGAAAGAAACTCCTCATAAAATCTATTTGCCTAAAAATGGCACAGATAGAAGGAACCAGGAACTCAGACCTAAAGCATGGCACATTGAATCTGCAACTCTGCCTTGTGCCCAAAGTGCCTGACATAGTGCTTCAGTCAGTTGCTCACTTTGGCCTCAGATTGCAAGCAGTTATGGGGAATTTTCAAAACTATTTTAGACTAAGATTGTGAGGTTGAAGCATTAAGAATAATGCAACTGCATTAAATCTCTCTGTGTGTGTATGTGTATATGTACATATATATGTATATGTATATATATATATACATATATATATACACACACATATATATTATACATGCTGATTCTTCCTCCCCACATACACACACATTTCATCTCCCTACCTAGTGTCTTTTCACTGATTATCCTCTCTCTCTCTCTCTCTTTCTCTCTCTCTCTCTCTCTCTCTTTCTCTCTCTCAAAGCTCTTCATCACCTGACCATTTCCTACTATTCCAGTCTTCTTATACCACCTATTTGCTGATCCTTCCCCCCACCACACACACATACAGAGAGAGAGAGAGAGAGAGAGAGAGAGAGAGAGAGAGAGAGACAGAGACAGAGAGAGAGAAAGAGACAGAGAGGCAGAGAGAGAGAGGGAGAGCCAGGGAAAGATTGTTCCAAATATGGTTTATCAAAGGCCTAGACATTTTCATATTCATAGGGAAATATAGTCTGGTGCCACGCCCATGAATGTACCACTTCCATGTTCAAGAATTCCAAAATACCCTTATCGGACCATAATCTATTGCCTTTCTGCCTCTTCCTCTGCCTCCACTTACCTAACCCTACTCTTCTTTTGCACCATGACCTTCAATCTCTTGACTTCTCAGCTCTTTCCCAGTCCATCACCCCTATATATGCCATTCTCTCTTCTCCATTTTGACCCATTGGTGAACAAGTACAGTTCTACATTGTTCCCTTCTTTTGAGTCCCTAGCCGTCTTATAATATTGACTCTTGCCAAGTCTTACCTTTGGATGACTCCCACCATCCACTACCTTGGTTCTTGTGCTACTGAATGAAGGTGGAGAAAATCATACAATATTCTGATTGAGCATTCTTTAAATTTATGTTATGCAACCTCACGTGGGATCTCACTGCCCCTGAGCAATCCTTCCATCCCTCCCTTATCAACTCACTACCCCACTCCGTACAAAAGCTTTTCCAAACCACTTCTCATGGGTCCCTTTCCCCCACCCTGTCAGTTGAGATCCTGGTCTTATATTTTACAGAAAAAAATTAAGGCCATTCTCTATTATTTTCTGCTTCTCCTGTCTTCCTCATCTCATCTCACTCACATGCCTTCTGCCACTATCTTTTGCTTTGCCTTCTCTTGCCAGAAGAGGTAGCTTTGCCCCTTACCAAGGCCAGTTGCTCTACGTGAGCAAGCCAATCCATCCTGTCTCTTCCAACAGACCACCCGCTCTGTCATTCCCATTCTATCACTTATCTTGGATTTCTCCCTGTCTACTGGCTCCTATCTTGATGCCTACAAACATGTCCATGACTCCCCCACCTTCAAAAACCCCTCCCTTGATTTTTCCATGCCCTCTAATTATCATCCTCTATCTCTTCCACCCTTTGTGGTCAAACTCCTTGAAAGGGTGGTCAGTAACAGGTGTTTCCACAATGATTCCTCTTACTCACTTTCTAATCCTTTACATTCTGGTTTCTGATCTTTTTATTCCACTGGAATTGCTTTCTCCAATGTTACCAATGATCTTTTAATTTCTAAATCCAATGAACTTTTCTCAACCCTCATTCTTCTTGACCTCTCTGTATGCAACCTTTGACATTGTTGACCATCCTCTTCTCCTTAATACCCTCCGCTCTCTAGGTTTTTTATATACCACTCCCTCTTGATTCTCCTCCTAGCAGATGACTCTTTAGTCTCTTTTTCTGGATCCTCAGTCAGGTCATATCCTCTAAACATAGGTATTCCACAGGGTTCTGTCCTGGCCCCTTTTCTCTGCTCTACTCCCTCTATACTATTTCATTTGGTGATCTCATCAGTGTCCATGAATTTAATTATCATCTTTATGCTGATGATTCACAAATCTACTTATCCAGTCTACTGACCTCTAATCTTGCATCTCTAACTGCTTTTCAGATATCTCAAACTGGATGTTTAGTAGATATTTTAAATTAAACATGTCTAAAAATGAACTCATTATCTTTCCCCCAAAATTTCCCTTCCCCCCTCTTAAACTTCCTTAGTACTGTCAAGGGCAACACTGTGGCCCCAGTCCTTCAGGCTCACAACCTAGGTGCCATCCTCTATTCCTCATTAACTCTGGCCTCCATATTCAATCTGTTGCCAAAACTTGTTGATTTCACCTTTGTAACATCTCTTCAATACAACCTCCTTCTCTTCTCTAACACTGCCACCACTCTAGTGCCCACCCTAATCCCCTCATGTCTGGATTATTGCAACAGCCTGCTGATGGGTCTGCCTGCCTCAACCTCTCTCTGCTCCAATCCATTCTCTATTCAACTGTTTTTAGAAGTCACTTTTAGGAATCACTGCTATCTCTTTCAGAAAAAGTGATTTTTCTAAAGGTCAGGTATGAGCATCACACACACACACACACACACACACACACACACACACACACACACACACAAGCATGCACACTCTCTCCTTCTACTCAGTAAACTTCACTGGCTCTGAATCACCTCCAAGATCAAATACAAAACCTTCTGCTTGGCATTCAAAACTCCTCATTACCTCCCCCATTCCCACCCCTTTCTACTATTTTTTCTCCCTGCCAAATACTCTTTGATCGAATGACACTGGCTTCCTTGATGTCCCGTGAACAAGACATTCCATCTCTAGACTCTGGGAATATTCTCTGTCCTCCATGCCTAGAATATTTTCCTTTTCTCTGACTACTGGCTTCCCTGGCTTTCTTCAAGCCCCAACTATAACTACTATAGGAGGCCTTTCCCAACCCCCTTCATTTCCAGTGCTTCTTCTCTTTTAATTATTTCCTATTTATCCTGTATATAGCTTGTTTGCACATATTTTTTGTTGTCTTCCCAACTAAATTGTGAGTTCCTTGTGGGGAAAGGACTGCCTCCCCAGCATTTAGCACAGTGTACTTATCATTTTTAATTGACTAATGCGCTGATGAGAATCTTAAATTTAAAAATATAGCACTGAGCAGAGTACCATGTATGGAGTATGAATTCAACAAGTATTTGTTGAATTAGAATCTGTTTTTAAATCTGAGATCCTATGAGACTTTCTCATATTGAACCAATGTTTGCAAGGGGAGAGAGGTCTTGAGATATACAAGACTTCTTGGCTATCCATCCCCACAGAGCACACATTTGATGAGCTAAGTATAAAATAAGCAAAAGCATGTGATACACATTTCTCTTAAAGTACACGCAATAGGTATAAAATTTTAGAGGAACATTTTGGCAATTTTTTTGCCTCTGTTATGCATAATGATAATAATATGTTGCTGTGTATATGTAGTATTTCTGAAGACATGGAAACATTTTACAAGGACAATTTGATTATTTTTCAAACTGTACCAAATGAAGTAGCAACAAATGTAAAATATTTGCCATTTTTTTAAAGAGGCAAGAAAAGACAAAATTACCCAGCCAGAGTTATAGAATTAAGATAGAACTTAGGTCCCTGGCTGTAGTGAACAGGGACTCTAGAGACTAGGAACCTTGATTCTCTGGATAAGGCTTTTTTTTCTCCAGTAAACCATAACACTTCTTTCCCATGATTCAGGATTTTTATGAACCTCAAATCCAACTTATGTATCTATCTCTATGCAATATTCCTTTCATTCTCACTGGCGAATTCGACAGAATTCTAAATGAATACTCATATTTGGTCAATAGCCAAAGAAGTTCTATTCCCCAACACACACACACACACACACACACACACACACACACAGAGAGAGAGAGAGAGAGAGAGAGAGAGAGAGAGAGAGAGAGAGAGAGAGAGAAACAGAGAAAAAGAGAGACAGAGAGACAGAGACAGGCAGGAGACAGAGAGAGACACCGGGTGGGGGTAGAGAGAAGGAGGGGGGCAGTAAGTCTTCCTATCTTGCCTGGGCAAGAAGCAAAGTAGATACTCAACAACCCTGGGAGATTAGTGCTATTATGATGTAAGCAAGATCCTCCTTGGGGGCAGGGACTATCTTTCTGCTTGTTGTTGTTGTTGTCTTCCTGGTGCTTAGTACCATGCCTGGCACATAGTGAGTGCTTAATGAATGCTTGTCAACTTGATATGGACATATTGATGCTCGACTTAATGTAGATGCCAAATTAGCTTAACCCACTGCAGTTCAAAACTTCTGAGGTCAAATGATTTATCTGCCAGCCCCAGCCTTTCTAATAGCATGGATTACAGCCCTATTCTACCATTCTTGGCAACAAAGAAGTCAGATGTTAAATAGAAAGGTCAATCAAGCCATATGAACCTTGAGAAGAACCTTCTTCGTAAATAGCTTCTCTAGGACTAGTCCATCAATCCCCACACACGAAAATGACAATAGCATTCTGCCACATCCTAATCATGTCCTGAGATACACATACGGATGCATATTTTAGTATGAATCACATTATGGAAGTATTTGTACAAATTACATCACTTGAATCACCAGTTCCATATTCGTTTGTACAGTCAACATCACTTGGACTTGGCTTTCTCATCAGTTCCCCTGTTACCAAATGGAATTCCATAACCAGGTGTTTTCCATCTTCAGCAAAGACCACACAAGAGAAAATTGAATTAAACTGAACATGAAAAATTCAGGGCAGAGATAAAGCAGAACTTCCCAACAGTAAAGGCTGATCAATGTTGGGCTTGATTACTGAGGCAAACTGTGGGAGTTCTTCTCTCAACGACCTTAAGTAAAATCGTATGTATTTGCATAACATTTCCTCTTACTGGTCTAGAAGTGATCCTGTCTCAGGGTCAAGCCATCTTTTATGCCTCTTTCAGCTCAATGATTATAAAATTCTAATTCCTTTCATCTCTTTTCAGCTTTTGTACATTAAAACTGAAGTTTCCTTATGTTTAATTTTTTTTTAAAACACACGAAAGCCTAGCTTTTAACCACTGAGGCATTGCTCTTAAAGCTCTACTCCCATGTGCTCTGATTTGGTGTTTCCTTGTGCGCTGTCACACTCACTGAGCTTGTTTCCTCTGCTAACTTTTCCAAGCCCAAATTTGTGGCTGTCAGGAAACGAGACTCTCTAATTGGGCTTGCACAGAATTGCTGTAGGGGGAAAAAATCTTTCTGGAAATTATATAGTATTAGTCTGCTCACACTTTAGTGTCAGGAGGGTCCATGCACTTAAACCCCATGCACAGACACAAGCTCCAAATCCAATAAATAATAAAACCAATTATAAATGTAAGTCTTAATAGCTATAACCACATATGTATATAGGCACATATATGTATGTGTCTATGAACATATGTTTATACACATGTATGTGTATGTGTACGGGCATATTTATACACAATACATAAGAATATTTCATTCACTATTTCAACATATGTTTGGTAGATGCGACATGGTAAACATTTAATAAATGTTTGTGAGTGATCTATTAAATAAAAAGATACATATACCAGTTTTATTCAAACCCAATTATGGCTATTTGTAATTCACAGTGTACACTTATAGATATTGCACATTTACATACATGTGCATATTATAGAGCAGCATTTAAGTTGTGCTATGTAATATGTGTACATATAAATCATATGGCATATTACGTGTAATGCGTACTATATTATTTGTGCATTTAAAAAGTTGGTAGATACTATATATGTATATGTAGCATATTTACATTCAATAATGCATAGTTGTTAAAGTTATACATATATATTTTATTCTATTATAATTATATATACATATGCTACATATTACATACGCATATGTATTTCAGTATTGTGTATTAACATCTATATCATATACTAATCTTTTAATGACCTATATATTTCATTATTGTTATATATATATGTATGTGTATGTACATATACACACATAATATAGAATGGAGCATGCAGGCTAATGTATGTATTATATACTACATATTTTACATATTATATCATTTACATGTGCATATTATATTGTAATCATTTAATGTCAATGACCCTAACTGATTTCAGGAAACTAATAATTTGTTTTCCCAGAAACTGTGACAGTTTTACATACAGTTCAAATTAATTATGATAAGACCAAGAGACCAGTTTAAAATTTCCTTTGCAGAAGACAAAAGTCCTGTCATTGGTTATCTATACACAACTTTGTGTTGGAAGGGGGAACAGTACATATACTCCATACAAGGGCAGACTTTGACCTCTAGTGAATCCTGTCTTAGTAATGATGTCATAATGTTATAAGCCACATTTTTTTTCCTCTGAGCCAGAGCAACATATATACCAGAACTTTTTTTTTAAAGGAAAGTTATAGTCAATTAACTCTGGACAAGGAAATACAATAAAAGACCACCCACCTTATACCAACCCTTAAATGACCTGTAAAAAATACTTGTATACCAAAGTGAGACATTAATAAAATTCTGGAGGGTTAGGCTTTTTAAAGGTTACTTGTTTTTGTTGTGCTGTTTTTTTAAGGGCACCTCAAGGAGAAGTAATAATTATTTCCTACTCAGTTTTCTTATTGCTTAATATAGTCTGAGTATTCATACTACATTATGTAAGAAAAGCTCTTGCCCTCTAAGAGCTTATTGAAAAAGGCAATAGGACAATATACAAATGTTTATTTAATATATGCTATCATTTCTCAAACGTGCCAATGTCAAACAGTTGCAGCATCCAGAAATCACATAGAATCAATTACCTACTATAACAATGGGAAGAAGGAAGGAAGAAAGAAAGGAAATAAACATTAGGTGCCTGAGATTGGGCTAAGTGCTTTATAAATATCATCTTGTTTGATGCTCACTACAATCCTGGGAGGTAAGTGCAATTATCATCTCTTTCTACAGTTGAAGAAACTGAGGCAGATAGGGGCTAAGTGGCTTCCTCAGGGTCATATAACTAGTAAGTGCCTGAAGCTGTATTTGAACTCAGGTCTTCCTGACTCCAGGTTCAGCTCTCTATCCGAAGTAACTGTTTCCGTGGATGAAGACGTGAGAATAATACAAGACCATGAAAAGTCAATTCCAAAAGTATCTTTGTTTTGATAATAAAGCCCCAGATATATACTCTATGAGAGATGCAGATCTATAGTCACTCTGACATTGGTACTCACCATTCTCCCTACCTAGCCATTGTCAACCTTCTAGGGCCAGGAAGCTGAACAGGTTGCTTAACCGTGTCATTGTTAGATGGGAATTTGAGAAAGAAAAAAAAAGCAGCATGTACCTGCTACTACCCTGTCTGTTGTGGTAATAGGAAAAAGATTTTACTCACAAAAAATTGAAAGTAATCTAATACATATACATATATACACATACATATGTATATGAATGTGTAAATATACACATATGTGTATATATATACACATGTATGTATACGTATGTATAGTTGTGCTTAATTTTTTAAGAAGACCAACGACATCACAGGGTAGTATCTCGATTCATGGGTAAAGTGGATTTAAGTGAGGCAGAGTTGCACAAAGTAGTCAACCTCACTCTTTCTTCCATAATCATCAAAGTTCAGTGGTAAGACAAAAGTCAGGTGATAGCCCAGGATCCAGTCAATGACCTTGTTGTGTTCGATGTCTGACCAAGCTCTTAGCATTTCACAGAGCCTGCTTCAGCTTCCTTAATGGCTGTTGGAACAAAGTGTTCTCATCTACCCATTCCACTAGGGGAAATCTTCATATTCTTGGGGTAGACACCATCCTAATCACCAAGAGGTTCATGGTCCATTGGTTACCCTCAGCCTAGTTTAGCCTGTTTGCCAAGATAGCTTACTAGGGTATGGCCACTGCATATGCTATAGGTTCTTGGAGCCACAGATGCAAGGTGAGTGTCAGGTGGATACCAAAGGTAGATAAGCAGCCCTGAAAAGCGTTCAGCAAGCCCTCACATCAGAAGTGCTAGTCTTTCTTGAATACCCATTCTTTGCTCTCTGTTTCTCTCTCTGTCTCTGTATCTCTCTGTCTCTCTCTCTCCACACATATGCACACACATATAATATATACATGTACAAATATATATGTATGTATAATATTAGCGTTGTGACTCTTAGCAAGTCATTTAACCTTTCAGCATCTCATGCAACTTTCTAAGATTGGAAGTTATTCACCAGAAGCTTCCTACATTGTTTCAATTCCATGTCTAGTGTGAAATATATGTATGTATATAATACATAGACAAAATATGTGGTCACTCTGTTGGTTATCTTTGCTTACGTGCTTTTCTTTGTTCTAAGACAGGGTTCAGCTAGTAGGGGGTGGTTAAGAGGAAATTATATTGATCTAAAAACAAAAGGCAACAGTAAAATATCAAACAAAATATGTGAACAGACAGCAGGTCAAATTCTGAACACCCACAAATAATTCCTGTTATGGACCTGGACCTTACATTTCTTCTTCTTGGTAGCACTTACATAATACTTTGCAGGATGAGAACAGGGCCCTGTGCAGTTATCATAATTCACTGAAAAACAAAACAAAACAAAAGTCATGCTGTCCTTGAAATTGCTTTGAAGAAATGATTTGGTATTTCAACCAACCAAGTATTTATTGTGCACTTACAATTCATTCATTCAAACATCAGTTCATTAAACATTTACTACATGCAGAGCCCTAAATTAGGCACCAAAGGGAACAGAAAGGTAGTTAAAGCATGGGCATTACATTCATGATTGACAACAGTGTGATCAGCATGCGTTTCTCTGCTTGGGTCTAAAATTCTGTGAGGTTTGATGCCAGTAAATGGAAGACGTTAATTTAGATAGAAATGTTTCAAACTGAGGGCTAAAAAAAAGCATAGACTCCTTTATCAAAGTTTCCAACTCTGAATAATTGGAAAAACAATGACTCATAAAGCCTAGAGCCTCCTACAGAATTACATGGGAGCTGTAGTGACTAGAAACAGAGGGCAAGAGCTGAACCTCCTTTGTGCATGGTTTTAGACAAGGCATCAAAAGCTTCAGTCGCTTGGGCTTAAGGGCTGAAGTGGCCCATTGAAGAAACTTGAAAGCATACCTCTTAGACCGAGCAATGCTGTGGAACAAGGCTAGGATAATGGCTCCATGATGTTGAAAACAACCAGAGTGGCACTAGAATGTGAGGTCTTCAAGACAGGGACTCTGCTGTTGACTTGGCACAGAATAGCCTATAGAGTCACAGACACTTATGAGAAATATTAAATAATCATCCAACTCACAGTTGGGGGGTAGAGAGTAGATATGTATCCAGAAAGAGCATCTTTCTTGGCTATGGGGAAGACGGCAAGCTGCTGACCGTGAGATGAGTTTACAGGTAAAATGTTGTAATGCAAAGCTCACATTTAGCCTGGGTTTGACTGCCAGCCACTCTGAGGGTTCTCCATGTGATGTAATTTTGTCTATAGGACAAGTAAACAAAAGATGTTTTGTTTTTTTGGAAAAATCTTAAATTCTTGAAGAATCTGAGTGATTGCAACATTAATTTCATGGGGGTTATAAGGATTAGCAGTAGAATTTTCAATGGGCTTGTTACTAGATAAATAGGTAGTGTGCTCCACTGGTACCATCTTGATGTCAGAAGAAAGCAAGGAAGGCCTCTAATATGTTGATAGACCCCCAATGGCTAACTTATAGGAAGAAATATCTCGGTTAGTCAATAAACATGTTTATTTTTGTCATCCTAGTCTCATCTTTTTTTAAAAAAAAATGTGGCTCAATAGAAATAGTCCTGGAAAGTTGTAATTTCTCTACTATAAAAATATAGGATATTCTGTAGATAGATTATTATACAGGTGAATAAAATAACTTCATTATGTAGATGAATAGGAGAATTAGGATGTAAGATCATCCTCTGTAGGCTCAAGGAAAATACCCTCAGTACAACTCCATTAGCAGATAGGAAACAAGTATATTCTGTACTTTGTCCTGTCCCCAAATGATTTTGATTCCCTGTGCTAGGTTCTTATATTTTGAAAGCTTTTAATTCTATGAAGCTTTGAGATGTTAAGTATTTATAGTTATATTTATTAAAATTTATTTGCATGTTGCCTAGAGAGGGTCTTGTGATTCTATAATTGGGTCTTAACTGTTTCACAGGCTCCATCCAGATGATGACTGGCCCAACAATTAACAGCAAGAAAACACAGGTGCTCCATCAGCTACCACCATACCCTCCATACGTGGAACCATCAGTTACAGCAAATGGAGAAGTTTTGAATGCTGTAGATAACTTACCTTGGTAATGTACTTTCAAAGCATGTACATACACATTGATAATGAAGTTGAAGCACATATTGCCAGAGCTAGCTCAGTGTATGGAAGGTTCTGAAGGAAAGTATGGCAGAGAAGAAGTATTAGACTTATTACCAAACTGAAGGTCTACAGAGCCATTGTGCTGACCTCACTGTTGTATGCCTGTGAAACCTGGACAGTCTACCAGCGCCATGCCAGGAAACTGAATCCCTTCCACGTGAATAGTTTTAGGAAGATTCTGAAGATCACCTGGCAAGATGAGGTACCAGACACTGAGGTCCTCACTCAAACTAAAATGCCAAGCATTGAAATTCTGCTTCAGAGAGCACGACTCCGATGGGCTGGCCACATTATTGGAATGCAAAATGTATGCTTGCCAAAAAGACTATTTTGTGGAGAACTCACACAGGGCGAGCATTCACATAATGGTCAAAAAAAAAAGCAATACAAGGACACCCTCAAGGTCTCTCTTAAGAACTTTGGAATTGATTGCGTGACATGGGAGACATTGGCACAGGACTGCTTAGCATGGTGTACCCACATCAGAGGAGGTGCTGTGCTCTATGAGCAAAGCAGAATTGAAACAGCTCAAAGGAAACCCACGATGCACAAGTTTGGAGTATCCACCTCAAATGTTCACATGGACTATTTGTGCTTAACCTGTAGTAAAGCATTCTGAGCTCGTATTGGCCTGATCAGCCACAGACACGTTGGATCTTGACTCCAGCATAGTGGTGTCATTTTGGTCCTCTTCAAGAATGAAGGACAGCAACCAACCATCCAGAGGACAAGCACTTTAGTTACATTCATCAAATCCAATGATTGTCAGCCTTTATTATTCCTAATGAAGTGATATCTACTTACTCCAAAGGTATTTCTGTAGGCCTTTACCCTGTTTATCATGTGCTCTAAGATTTTTCCTCCGTGTTAAGGAAAGGAGTGTTCTTCCTATAACTGCTTTAGGGTAATGGGCTCTGCATTTCATTAATTTTGTACAAGTTTTTATTAGAATCCTTTCCAAATCTGTTATGGTCCATGTTATAAATCCAAAAGTATGCATTGACTGGTAATGCATAGGTATTAATGTGTTTAAACTCTCAGTTAACATTGATTTCAGGATGCCAATGAGTCTCAACATATTTAGTCATCACTTTCTTCTTGACAGCTGTATACTCAATGGATCTTTCCAGAAAGACTCCAAGGAATTTCTAAATATCACCTTTATCCACTGGTTTAATATAACTTCTGGATTCAAGTTCAAAGCCTTTACTCTTTATCTTTTCTTGTATATTAAGAACTTCACATTTATCAAACTCATACATTTTGACATCATTGGAAAAAGATTCCATGGGATGAAAGAGCTATTTAATGATTGTTATTATTATTATTATTATTATTATTTCCCTAAAGAGTTGACCCTATACACGAAATGCTGGTTTTATAAAATCTAATTCTATATTTCTGATTCAATTGAAATTCTTATTGACTTCTCCACATGATTCAAAACTGAAGACCTTATTATCCCAAACCCAAAACCATTATCTAAAACCAAGAGTGCAACATTTGGAGTCAGAGGATGTGGGTTCAAATCCAGAATCTTTTATTTTCCACCTTTATCACCTCTGTCAAGTTACTTAGCTACTGTGGCCCTCATATTCCTTACCCATAGAATTAAAGAGTTGAAACAGATTATCACTACGGTCTCTTCTAATTCAAATTTTGTATTTCTATGATATCATGATACTATGATCATCTTCATCCATATGCCATTCCTCGTCTGAATTTCTCTGTCATTATTGCAGTCATTCAGGCCAGAAACATACTATGGAGTCATCTTTAATTCCCTTTCATTTCTACAACATCCACTCAAGTATCAAACACTTTTTTATCTTTCTTCATGATATATGAAGATTACATCCTTTTCCTATGTCTGCTGTTCCTATCCTAATCGAGGCCCTCGTTACCTTAACCCTAAATCATAATCTCCAATTCAATCTTCTTCTGATTCATTCTATACTCTTCTGCTTGAATATCGCTATCCAAAAGACCACTTTGTATATATTATGCCCTACTCAAAAGTCTTTGATAGCTCCTCACTGCCTGAAGAATGAACTCATTTGCCCCAAATTCTTGGCTGCACATAGTCTGAGCCCAGCATACCTCTCCAACTTCAGCTTCCATGATTCCTCTTCCCAAACTTTCCACTCATTCATTCATTCATTCAACAAACATGCATTAGGTGCCAGCTTTCTGTAAGATACTGTGCAAACTATTGAAGAGACAAAAAGATAAATGAGAGAAGGGCCCTGGCCTTTCAGATTGTACTCTAGCCAAATTGTTCTACTTATGATACAATCCCGTCTCCTTAACTTTCTCACACCATTTACATTGATTGTACTGCCCTTCCTTCTCCTCTCTGCTTATGAAGGTTCTATTCTACTTTCAGCCCAGCACAAGTCCCACTTTCTTGAAGCCTTGACTGCCTAAGCTCTTAATCTCTTTCCAGCCTTTGCACTCTTGGAATCCTGACTCCTTTGGCACTTAGACTAACTTGTTTTATTTATTAACAATCTTGAGAACAGCGTCTGTGTTATGTTCCTCTTCATATCCCTAGCTTGAAACATAGCAGATGCTCAATAAACATTTGTTTTTGGTGGTGATAGGAATAGTAATTGATCTGAAATTAAGATATCATAAAGAAATTAGTAGGCACATGGTGGGTATGCATAGCCTGCAATGCATTATGAGTAAGTAGGTTACAAGAAAAAAAATAGAGCAAAAGAAACTCTCAAATGAATATGAGTTAAAAAGCACATGTAATCCATTAGCATCCTTACAATGTCAGAAGAAATCAAGGAAGGTCCTAAGCACATTGAGTAGCTCTCTCTGCAGCAAATTTATGTGAGGATATGGGATACAGTCACCCAAGCTGAGAGAGCATGGATGAGTTACAATCTGCATAAGTGGAAGGAAGAGCCATATCAGTGACTAATGAGGTAAGCCTAAAAGTTTGGCCAAGAATTTGTTTGCCATCCCATCCAAGCTTTCCATCTATTTGCAATCTAAAGGTAGTGGTACTTAAAACATGTCTAATGCAATAGTGTCAGCAGACAGGTATTAATGTTTTGAATTTAAAATGATATCTTTGTTTCTGTCAGGATTTGATATTATACTCTCGGTGTCTCATTAAGAGAGCTAGTGCCAAAAGGCACTCCCTCCTCAGTTATGCTTCTTAGAATCCCCAACAACTTTCAAAGCACAGGTTAAGTAGCACCTCCTACATGAGACTTTTCCTTCTCACCACTCCCCAAGTTGCTAGTGCTTTTCCCTCCTCCCTGTATCCTGAAATTGCATTGTATCTACTCTGCCCATAGTTCGTGTTGATTTATATGTATAAATGTTGTTTCTCCAATGAAAGATTAAATCATTTTTCAGTCATGTCTAATTCTCTGTGATCCCATTTGGGATTTTCTTAGCAAAGATACTGGAGTGGCTTACCATTTCCTTCTCCAGCTCATTTTACAGATGAAGAAACTGAGGCAAATGGCATTAAGGGACTTGCCCAGGGTAACTTAGGTAGTAAATATCTGTAATGGTGAGGTAAATGGGAAGATATTTCCTATCCATTAATAGGTCCATGGGACCTGCTTAAGTCACATGGAAGCCTAAGTCATATGAAGCCTCTGGTGGGAGGAACCTGCTGAACAGGAAAGGGTGGAGCAGGAAGGGTGGAGCAGAATGGAAGGAAGTTGGTCAGAGCACTTAGAGCTGAGGCAGGGAGAAGAAGCAGGCAAGCACAGTATTTGTTTGTGGGAAGCCTTGAACAGGTGGAAGGCTTTGGGATGTCAGTGCCCCCCGCGTTGTTATTGTATATAGATTTCTTTGTTGCTGTCATGGATTTGGCTTTCTGGTGTGGGGATTTAGCTTTTTGGTGTTTGGATAAATGTTTTGGTTCTGTCTTCCATATAGAAAGTCTGTTATATTTTGTAGTTCAGAACTATGCCAGCATATTCATAGCCACTGTCAGTGCTGTGAATATCATGTTGGCAATACAATTTCTGAGTTCACATTTAAACTCAGGAAAATGAGTATATTAGCAAGCACCCCGGCACACCGGGGATGGCCTGCTGGCACAGGTTCTTTGATCTACTTTTCTAAAGGAAATACAGCTTTAAAAGAGTCAACAATCTTATTTTAACTAAAGATATGTAAGTAAAGAAGGTAAAAGTCATTTACTAGTTCAGGGGCAAGGTCAGCACTCTGAATGTAGAGAAAATACAAACAGAGAAATTAGCTCAGAGATCTAAAAGACAGGGCTCCAAGAGTCTAAACAAAGTAATAGATACATAATCACCAGACAGGGAGCACCAACATCTGGGGTCACAAAGCCAGGGGGAGGGAGAGGGCTCCTTAACAATGGCTACCAAGAGTCTCATCTGGCCAAATCACAAAGACTTCAGGCAATCATTCTTCCCATGAGTGAGCCCCCAAAGCAAACTCTCACCTCAGAATATATGTACACTTTTGGCTAACAGGCTCAGAGCCAGAAGACATCACAACCCTCCTGACTCAGTGCCTAATTAGCTTAGTACCAAAAGGTGTGAAAGCCTTCCTTCAAGCAAGCCTCCATAAACAAGCTTCCCCTTAGGCAAGTTCCTCTCCAAGTGAGCTCCATGTGACTCGGGATGTATCATAACTGTGAACTGGGCTGGAGCACAAAGCAGCAGGAAGACATCTGCAGGGGAAATACCTGTCTACCTTTAGACGGCCCCTGTTCCAAGGAAAAAAGAGAACAATGTGGTCACATAGGCCTAGTAATGGACAGGGAAAATCTTATATTCCATTAACCCTATAATGAGTCTTTCTGGTTCCAAGCCTAGTGCTCTACCCACTGTACCACTTAGCTGCCTCGCTGAAATATTAGCTCCTTGAGGGCAGGAGACTGTTTAAGTTTTGTCTCTGTATCCTCATTACCTAATATTATGTCCGATCCAGAGTAAGTGCTTAATAAGTATTTATTGATTGACTGATTGAAGCGAAGAGATTGGTTGATATTTGATGCAAGGATATCGATGAAAAGCTTGATTTTATTCAACAAATACTTATTAACTGTCTTACATATGCTTGATCCTGGGCGTACAGAGACAAATAAAATTGCAATCCTTGCCCCTCCCAGAGGTTTCATTCTCTTCTACCGTGTTAACTCCATAATAAATCCAAATTAGGTGTTAATTTCAAAGTTTTTATTGTTTGAAAATAATAACATTTTTGAAAATATTTACAAAAATAAAAAATAAGTATCTAAAAGCTTAGGAATCATGACGAAGATTATGAGATAGTTGTGAAACTGACTGAGAGCATGTCAGTGTTATAAAACATATCATGAAAATATAACATTGTCAATGTATCCTTCTCTAAGATAAATCGAGAAGTCTGATGGACATATCATCTAGTTAAATGACAGCCTAGAGTACCAGAGGAGGGGGTGAATTTGAGAGCAAGAGAGAGGGGTGCTGATGGACAGGCAAATGATCCCTGATCCTAGATAGCTGGAGGCCAACAGGGTCGGCTTGATGATGAACCACAAACAATGCCCACAGGAGAGAGGGCACCAGGTCACCCACACAGCTGCAAATACGCTCTTTTCTGCCTGCCAAAGGTTTATATGTCTCAGTTGCTCTCTCACTGTTAATGCAAATCTTCCCACAGGCGTATGCAACATGGACTGCTGGTCATGCATGCGTCAGTGTTTCCTGACATCTACATGATTTTTAACATTGTGAAAAATTTGACACATAGATATTTAGTTAGTCCTTTCTCTCTGATGATTGACATTCTTACACAATGCATAACAAATCCACCCATCTGATTTATATAGTACATGACTTCAGAGTATGAGTTCTGTGTACTCCTGCCTAGAGGTGGGAGGATGGAGTAGGAGGCTTTTCAAGGACCATTCAAGCCCCAGGACTATGACAAGATTTGAGTGAACTGCTGATTTGGAATATCTTTGGTCCTAAATTTAGGGCTAGTTTTTGGAGCTGGTCAAAATTGATTTACAGAACTTGGCATGCCACATCTCACACTGCCGCCATTGTCAAGAAAACCCTGTCCTAGCCTTAGGTAATGGATGTAGCAATGTGAGAGAATAGAATCCCCCAGTGCTTTGGACTATCTTACTACCATCATATATAGCAAAGAAACCCTGGGGGAAACCTCATGAGGTGAGCCAAACAATAACCAGACGTTCCAACTGAGTTGGAATGTTCTCAACTGGGAGTGTTTGCTGGAAATGTGCTCCCTGGCCTGGGGCCATATTTTCTCACTATGCACTGTTTCTGTGAGGTTTGTTCACTTGTGGTGAAGCTGGTGGTGATGGCAGTATGGCACTTGATAGCGTTAGCCCATGACAGAAGGCGAGCCCTGGATTCTCCACTTGCATTATTTGTTTCTGTAAAAGGATAAATTATGACATGATCTGTGAACATTTGGGAATTGCATCTGGATTCTGACAATCCATCACAGCATTGATGACAGAAGAAAATTAAATTCTTTGGATAGAACATCTTAGGATGATCACCTCTTTCAAAACTTGCTCAGCCTGGTCCCAAAGAATCCTAACTTCTTCAGGTTTATTTTGCTATGAATGAGCACATTAACAATCATCAATCCACAAGCATTTAAATCCCTACAGTGTCTTGGGCACTGTTATAGGGACTGGAGAGACAATAACAATAAAAAACTCCCTGCTCCCAAGGAGCTTATATTCTTTTGGGGAGAAAACTAGGAAGCACACTGCTAGTAAGGATCTTCAGGCTCATCGATTTTTGTTGTTGTTGTTGAACATTATTGGTGCAGTTAATGGTTTTCAAACATTGTCACATCCTTTCCTTCAGCATTTATTTTTGTCAGATCACCTGAAAAATTATTATCAAAAAGGAATCTGGATATAATATTACAAGAAATGATTAAGGAAAATTGACCTGAAGTTCCAGAACAAGAAGGTACAGTAGAAATAGTAAGAATCCACCAATCACAACCTGAAAGAGAACCTAGGAAGAAAACTTATAGAAATGACATAGCCAAGTTTCAAAATTCCCAGGTTAAAGAGACAACATTGTAAGCAACAAGAAAAAAACCTCAATTTAAATACTGCAGAAAAACAATTAGGATTTCACAAGACCTAGCTGCTTCAACACTAAAAGACCATAGGTATTAGAACATTATATTTCATGCATTCTTCAGTCCCAGACCTTAACCAGGGGGAGGAAGAAAAAAATTAATAAGTTTGTAGAATTAGAGTCAGAAGGAGCGTGAGAAATCATCTCATACAACCCACTCATTTGGGGAGAAACAAGGGCACCAGGGTCCAGAACAGTGCCTGGTTCTACATAGTAGGCAATAAATAGATACTTACTAATCAATTAATTTGCCCAAGCTAGGATTCAAATCCAAGTTCTCTGACTCCAGATCCAGGAATCATTTCCCTACTTCACAAGAGATGTGCTATTATTTGGGAATTGATTTTCCTGCTTCTAGTAGAGTTAAACATGGATTTCTGTACAACTTCCTCTGTCTTACATCGTTTATCTCATTATTGTAGGTGTAATGGACTCAACAGTATAATGGATACCCATCTTCCTTTGAAACAGTCAGAATGACAGTTAGAAAGGACCTCAAAAGACACTGAATCTACCCCTTACTTGAAGAATAAACCTTAAATTCCAGCTCCAAATCATTGACTCGTCACATTTAAGAGTTGAAATTTCTGATTTCTGATATCAACTTGACTAGTCTTCTAAGCAAATAATGGGAAAATGAGCTAAAGGTCTTTTCTTATTCTATGATTCTCTAACTTGAGCCACAAGTTATAGGGAAAATTAAAGCAAAAAATGGATTGAGAAAAGTCATGGCTAAAGGCCAAAGCAGCAGAAGGATGGAGATAATAGAGATGCAATATGATATCCAGAAGCCAGGAAGATCTGTAAGCAGGAAAGAAACAAGCATTTATTAAGCACCTACTGTGTGCAAGGCACTGTGCCAAGAGCTATACCAATTTGATCTTCACAATAGTCTCAGGAGGAAGGTGTTATTGTTATTCCAATTTTTCCATTGAGGAAACTTTGTGGTACAGAAATTGAGTTGTTTGGGGTCATATAACTAGTAAATATTTGAGGTTGTATTCAAATTCAGGTCTTCTGACTCCAGGCCCAGAGCTATATCCTCTGCACCACCCAGCTGGGTTCAAATTGAACCTGGATTCAAGTCTCACCTTTGATGCATACTAGGGGTGTGATCCACTTAATCTCTTGATCCCCCAAGCTGCTGAGACTATAAATCACACAGCTAGTGCCAGTCTTCATTGGCAGAGGAAGTTTCCTAGCTGGAAGCTCTTTATACAAATTAAATTACAAATCCAGTTCAAAAACAAATAAAAACTACATGGACAAATCCTCATTATTCATTGCTTCTCAACCCCCTATAATCTACTTTCTGACTCCACTTCTCTAATAAAACTGCAATCTTTAAGGTCAACAGTAACCTCCTAGTGACCAAATCTAATAGCCTTTGTTCATTTCCTACCCTTTTTGACTTTTCCACAGCTATTAACCTAGCTCAACACTTCCTCTTTACTTGATACTCTTTCCTCCCTTGACTTCAACCACACTACATCCTTTCCATCCTCCTACATCTCTGTTTCCTCTCAGTCTTCTTCAATGGTTCTTTATTGTATTCCAAATCTCTTGACATAGATGTTCCCCAAGGGTACAGTTCTTTGGCTTCCTTATCTTCTTCTAATCTTCTTCTACATTCTCTCCCTAAACAATCGCATTCACCTTCATTACTCCTTTCATAAGTTCCCAAAGTGGGTGATATCATGCCCTGAGGGGTGGGGTAGCAGGAACTATGAGAGGGAGGGATGATAGTAGCCTCTGATGCAATTTGAGCAGTGTTGAATGAAAATAAGGGGGTGGTGGAATCATAAGAAAAGAAGAGAAGAAAGTTTTGAAAAACCGTTCATACATGTTTCATCTGTTGTGCAACAGAGTTAAAGTTGTGGTGATTACATTATTTTCCAAATAAACACGCAAAATACAAGTTATAACCTGTCAGTGGTCAAGTCCCCTGACAAGTCTTAACAAGCAAGTGTTGGCAGGAGACCATGTCTCACATTGACATGAATGTCAACGGACATTGTGTCTAGCATGCATCTGCAGGAATATGTGCATATAATGACTTGCTTATAACATGATACTATATGGTTACATGGTGCAATATCGTATCATCAAAATTTCAATGCAGGAAAAAACCCACAAAATACAATACATTATTAAATTTAAGATGCATCATTTTTAAAAAGAATTTTTTTTAAATGATGCAAATTTTATAAAATATGAGGGTTAAAGAAAGTAGATTTCCAGGGGGGGCATTGATTAATTTTTTTCTTTTTTTGAAAAGGGGATAGTAGGCCAAATAAGGTTAGGAATTTCTGCTCTAGGCAGATGCATCCTAGCTATAGTGATTACAATCAGTGATTAAAGACCTTTCCTATCCATTCAATAAGCCTCAGGTGGGGCCAATTGAGGGAAGCTTGATTAGAGGTTTGTTTGTAAGTGGGACTACATGCTTTACCTACTAGGCACTAAGCCACAGGCCTACACACTTTTGCTGATTGGGAGTGAAGCACTTGTGCCCTAAAAGGAATATATATATATATATATACATACACACACATACATACACATATATATACATACATATGTATGTATATGTATATATACACATATATATGTATGTATGTATATGTATATGTACACACACATATACACACATACATATACATGCATACATACATATATACATATGTAGATACATACACCCAGAAGGTAGCCATTGTAAGGCTAGAATTCAGAATTCAGCCCAAGGAGGAGAAGTTAGAACTCCGAGATGACAGAGCTGCAGAGAGAGTGTGGAGTGGAGAGTGGAAACCAGGTTGCTGTGGAGACCAGAGAACTGAGGGGAGAGAGAATGCAGGCAAGCAGACAGTGTTATAATCTCCTTGTTGTTACATTGAGGTAGATTTACTGGTCTTGGAATACAATTGCTGCTATATCAAATTGGGGTTATTGGTTCTGGGATTTGATTCTTCAATGTCTAAATAAATGTTATACTTTCTCTGACTTCTACCTGGAGAAACACTTTTACTTTGTGATTCTGAACTGTATAGGCATGTTCATGGTCATCTTCAAGGTCATGAATCTTTCCTCACTGATAGAGATGTGCATAAAGCATGGGCCAGATGTGCTGTCCCCTTGGGGTAAGCACTACCATTGACCCTTCTCTCTCTGCTCAGGACCTTGCTTCAAGGTATTCCAATGCCATTCTTCCTCCTCCTCCAATTCATTCCTATGATCTTGAGTCTGTATCTCTTGGCCTGATCTCTCTTTTGAACTCCAGACTCATATCTTCAACTACTTTTAGGATATTTCTAAATGGATGTTCCACAACCACCTTAAACTCAACATGTCCAAAACTGAGCTTTATTATCTTTTCTCAAAACTTCTTCTGACTTCACTAATCCTTTAGTTACTATCATTTGCCTAGTTTCCAATGTTTATAACTGTAGAACTATGACTCTTCTCTTTCTGCCCTCTCTCATATGGGATCAAAACATTAAGACCTCTACAGCATCTCTTGAACCCAGCACCTTCTCTGAATGCACTGCTACCACCCTATCATAGGCTACAATTTTCCATGTGCCTAGACTATTTCAATATTCATAATAGTTCTTCCCATTTTCACTCTCTCTTCTCTCCAATCTCTTCTTCATGCTACTTCCAGGATTATAGTTTTTATGCATAGGAAAACCATGTGTCAGAACCTGGCCTCTGCACAACAGACTAGGTTCAATCTTGGGAGCATCTCTACTAATAATCTCTGTGAGGCGATGTAGTACAGTAGAAAGAAAACTGAACTGGGAGTCAGGAGAGACACAGGTTCAAATCCCAATTCTGATGCTTAATACTTCAGCTTTTTGGGTAAGTCACTTAACCTCTGTAAGCCCTGGTTTTCAAATGACAGGATTTGATTCAACTTATGAAGTCCTTTCCAGCTCTAAATTTATGATCCTATGATTTTTCCTGAAGTGAAGAAAATCCTGGGAATATCAGAATCTTCTTATAAGTTACTCCCCTCCCTATACTATTTTGTCTAGTCCCACTGGCTTACTTGCTATTTCTCAAACACAAGGCTCTGTCTCTCATATCTGTGTCTTTGCTCTGGCTATCCCCCATGCCTGTAATTGCTTCCAGTTCTTGAAATCTCTAGCATCTTTAAACACTTAGCCCAAACTTGGGGGGGCATAGCCAAGATGGCGGCTGGAAAGCAGGGACTTGTGTGAGCTCCCTCCCAGGTCCATCCAAACACCTATAAAAATGGCTCTGAACAAATTCTAGAACTGCAGAACCCACCAAATAGCAGAGGGAAGCAGGGCTCCAGCCCAGGAAAGCCTGGATGGTTGGGGGTAAGGTCTATCACATGGAACTGAGAGTGGAACGGAGCAGAGCCCAGCGTGAGCCACACCTGGACCAGCCAGACCAGGAGCCAAGCAAAACAGTCCCTAGCACCCTGGATCAGTGAGCTGTGGCAGTTACCAGACTTTTCAATCCACAAACACCAAAGACAACAGAGAAGGTTAGTGGGAAAAGCTGCTGGGACAGAGTGAAAAGAGTTCCCTGTTCAGCCACCACCCTGCGGGCAGTGGAGGTGATGCAGCTCTGAGGCTGCTTACAGAGCTACAACTGCAGTTGCTTCAGGCCCCAGGCCCACCTGGTGGGAGGAATTAAGTGGAAGATCTGAGCAGGAGTGCAGAGCCAGCTTAGATCTGTGTCAGGTCCAGGTTGGTGGTTCTTGGGGGAGGAGGAATACTGCTCTGGCAGAGCTTTGTAGTAGGAAGGCCGAATTTATGATCTCAAATATAATCATGTATATGTTTGAATGGTCCGAAATCGCAAGGTATGAGAGATTCTCTAAGGAGAAAACAACAAGAAATTTATTTAGGCCCCACCGCAGCAAAAACTTGAACCAGCCTCCCCATTCCAACATCTTGACAAAAAG
>CM053627.1:158535048-158583083 GCA_028646595.1 Phalanger gymnotis
TAAGTACATACCTTTGGGGGAAGATCCACATTAGGAAGTCAGAAAGAAGATGGGGAGCCAGTGAAGGCAATAGAGAAGGAGCAACTAGAGACATTGGAGGAGGAGTTGAAAATCTGCTATTCTATCACCTTTTAAAATTTTTCCTTCAATTCAACAAGAATTTATTGGACACCTGTCTGGGTACCAACACTGTACTAGAGGGAAACAAAAGAAGTTAAGACATGACCACTGAGCTCAAAGAATTTATAAGTCTCATCAGGAAGATAAGACATATGCACATGAAACAGAGAACCATTCAAAAGAATCAAGTGTCAACACGTGTGGTACAGACACGTTCAAAATTGACTTAGAAAACCAGTGTAAATTTGGTGCAAAAACATATCTGATGGAACCAGCTACAACTTGTGTTGAATGACTGTATCACTACTTCAAATGCTTTGGTGAGAGTGATATTTGAGTTGCCTCCTGTATCTGTTTATGCCTCTAAAGTGGTAGCAGCTATATCTAAATGGCATAATGGGATAGACAAAAAGCAAGCATGGTCATACCACAACTATAACAACGATAACAATGATATTAACAGTAATAATGATAATACCATGTATATTATGCTTTAAGGTGTGCAGAGCTTTTTGCATGTATTGTAGAATACTGTGCTCGATTTCAAAAACGATATTGACAAATTAGCATGTATACAGAAGAGAAGGATAAAAGTGATAAGGGGATTTAGAACCATATCATATAAAGAACAGTCAAAATCTAGAGTAGTAGTTCTCAAAGTGTGAGTCTGGAAAACTCTAGGGTGTCCTGTACACTCTCTTAGGGTGAATGTGAAGTCAAAATTACTTTCATAATAATACTAAAATATGTTAATTTCTAGTAAAGTAATTATTGACAGATATTACCCACATACACCAAAGATCTTTGTAAGGATACTCTATAATTTTTAAGAGTATAAAGATATACTTAGGCTGAAAAGTGTGAGAACCCACTGGTCTGGATAAACAAAGATTTGTTTGGTGAGAAGTAAATTGTAGCTATCAAGTTAGGTCAAGTCAACAAGCCAATCGTCTAAGGAATGTATGACTGAGACAAGAAGTATGTTGTAATAAAAGAGAGCCTGGCCTTGGAGTCAGGAAGGCCTGGGTTCAAATCCTGTCTCTGATATATATTAATGGTGTGACCCCAGGAAAATTATGTAAACTCTCAATGTCTTTAGACAACTCTAAGCCTAAAATTTGCAGAGCGAGTAATAAATGTTTGTTGACCAACTAACTGACAAGTGCTGAATTGCATAGGGAGAGGGATTTTCCTCAATAGAAATTCCTTATACCAATGAAACTACCATTGCAATAGATGGATGAATGGATAGATAGATAGACAGACAGAGAGATTTAAAAAGGAATCATGATTGCCAGAGAAAATGAACTGATCATGTAGTAAGAGGCAGGAAATATAATAACAAAATTAAAATGGAGGTCTGGGAGCATTAAATTGCTGTAACTCCCTATATTTACCTCCAAATAACCATAAAATGGTGTCCCAAACAAATCCTTGAACAGAAGAACCAGCAAAAAGATGAGGTGAAACAATCTTTCAGCCCAAGAAACTTGGAAAATTGGTAAGAAGGTCTGTCTAGTTCAGGTAAAAGGGGGAACCCAGTCCAGGATGGAAGCATCCCAGCAATCCAGAAGCAAGTCCTACCTCAGCAAACTAGTGGGAGATCCTGAGCCCCAGTGCAGTGGAGCAAGCAACTCCAACACCATATTATATTATCTGTTTTCCCTACCAAAGGCCACTTAATATGTTTAGATACCACCACCACTCTGTCTCCATCAAAAAAAATTATTATGATAGTCATGTAACAGCAGTAGCACTTTATGTACTATCTCAAGGTTTTCCATTGTCTTATGTACATTATCCCATTGGAACCTCACAATTCAGTGAGATAGGTACTATTTCTATTCCCATTTTACAGGCAAACAAACTGATGCCAGGAGAGGTTAAGTCACTTGCCCAGGGTTATACAGCTAGTATATCAGAGGCAAGATGTGAACTCAGCTTTTCCTGACTTTAATTCCAATGCCACCATGCATCTCCTCACTTAAGTTTTTCTTAGGCTAGAGACTGGGAGGGAAGTAGAGGCAGATATCCTTGAGTTCTCCCATGCCTCAGCATAGCCAGGGAACCAGGCAGACTCCAGCAATGAGAACCACTATATGCTTCAGTGTAGCCCCAGGCAATCAGGCAACCTCCAGAGGCCAGACCAAGTGCCTCAGTGTAGCCCCAGGGAAACACAGAAACACCCCACAGGCCTTAGCACATGACAGACACCAACACTGGGGCCCCAGCTCAGCACAAGGAAGTTACCGGACCCCTATGGCCTCCAACAATGCCAGCCACCAATCACCATACCTCCTCAGCACAGCACCAGAAACAATGGCCCTCCACGGGCAGCACCAGGCAAATAACCAGGGCTTTCAGCCACTGGTGCAAAAAGTCTGAGATAGTGTTCCTTCCACCCCAACAGCAGAGCTCAAATTTAAAAGAAAGGAAAAAGGCCAAAAGAGATGAGCAAAAAACAACAGAAAAAGAAATCCGACCATTGAAAATTGTTATAGTGACAGGGAAGATCAAGACACAAACTCAGAAGAGGACAACGATGTCAAAACACCTGTGGGAAAACTCTCAAAGAAAAATGGGAGGCATCTCAAGCCCAGAAAAACCTCATGGAAGAGCTCAAAAAGGAGCTTAAAAAGGATATGAGAGGCAGAAGAAAAACTAGAAAAAGAAATGAGAATGATGCAAGAGAACTATTTTTAAAGGACTCAACAGCTTGAAGAAAACAATTGCTTAAAAAGTAGAGTTGGCCAAATGGAAAAGGAAATACAAAAGCTAACTGAAGAAAACAATTCCTTAAAAGTTAGAATTAGGCAAGTGGAAACTAATGACTCTATGAGACATCAATAATCAATCAAACAATTCAAAAGAAAGAGAAATTGAGAGAAAATGCAAAAATACCTCATTGGAAAAACAACTGACCTGAAAAATACATCCAGGACAGAGAATGTCAGAATCTTTGGACTAGCTGAGAGCCATAATCAAAAGAAAGACTTGGACAGCATCTTTAAAGAAATTAGCAAGGAAAACTGCCCTGATTTCCTGGAAGCAGAGGGCAAAAGAGACTGAAAAAATCCACCAATCACCTCAGTAAAGAGATCTCAAAATAAAAACTCCAAGAAACGTTATAGCCAAATTATAGAACTATCAGGTTAAGGAAAAAAATACTGCAAGTGACTAGAAAGAAACAATTAAAATATTGAGGAGCCACAATCAGGATTACAGAGGACTTAGCGGCTGCAACATTAAAGGATCAGAGGTCATGGAACATGATATTCTTAAAGGCAAAGGAGCTAGGACTACAACCAAAAATCACCTACCCATTGAAATTAAGCATAATACTTCAAGGGAAAATGGTAATTCAATGAAAAAGAAGGATTTCAAGCTTTCATAAAGAGAACAGAATTAAACAAAAAAATTGACTTTCAATAGCAAGACCCAAGAGAAGCCTAAAAAAGGAAAAAGGGAAAAGAAAACACAAGGGATTAATGGAGTTGAACTGTCTACATCCCTAGATGAGAAGGTGATACTTGTAATTCTTAAAAATTGTACAACTAATAGCATAGCTAGAATGAATATACACACAGGGGGATTGGGTATTAAAAAACCTATTATAGTGGAAGAAAACATGGGAGGGTGGGTGACAGGCATCACTTGAATCTTACTCTCATTAGTATTGGCTCATAGAGGGAATAATATACACAATCAATTGAATATAGAAATCAATTTTACCTGACAAGAAAGTAGGAGATGAGTAAGGGGGCAGAGGACTGACAGAAGAGAGGGCAGTCCAGGGGAGGTGGTAGACAGAAGCAAAACACTGCTGAGGGAAAAAGTGAAAGGAGAGACCAAATGGGAGGAAAAATAAGATGGAGGGAAATACACAGTAATCATAACTGTGAATGTGAATGGGATGAACTCTCCCATAAAACAGTGCAGATAGCAGAGTGAATCAAAACCAGAATCCTATAATATATTGTTTACAAGAAACACATTTGAAGCAGAGACACACACACACAAGTAAAGGTAAGAGACTGGATCAGAATCTATTATGCTTCAGCTGAAGTAAAAAAAAAAGCAGGGCCAGAAATCCTTATTTCAGAAAAAACAAAAACAAAAATAGACCTAATTTAAAGAGATAGGGAAAGAAACTACATCTTGCTAAAAGCAGCCATAGACAATGAAGTAATATCAATACTAAATATATATGCACCAAGTGGTATAGCATCCAAATTATTAAAAAAGTATTTAACTGTGTTGCAGGTTCATGACCAGATAAGAGATAGAAAGCATTTGGCTCTCTATAACATAAATAGATACTTTTATAAAATAGATAATTTTGATTATATTAAATTAAAAAGCTTTTGCACAAACAAAAGCAATGCAACCAAGATTAAAAGAGAAACAAAAGTGAGAAACAATCTTTACAGCAAGTATCTCTGATAAAGCCCTCATTTCTCAAATACATGGAGAACTGAGTCAAATTTATAAGAATACAAACCATTCCCCAATTGATAAGTGATCAAAGGATAGGAACAGGCAGTTTTCAAATGAAGAAATCAAAGCTTTCTATATGCATATGAAAAAGTACTCTAAATCTCTTTTGATTAGAGAAATGCAAATTGAAATAACTCTGAGATATCACCTCACACCTATCAGATTGGCTAATGTGACAAAAAAGGAAAATGATAGACGTTGGAGAGAACGTGGGAAAAATGAGACCCTAATACACTATTGTGAATTGATCCAACTATTTTGGAGATCAATTTGGAACTATGTCCAAAGGGCAACGAAACTTTCCATGTCCTTTAATCAAGCAATCCCTTCCTCAGTCTGTGTCCCAAAGAGATCATAAAAATGGGGAAAGGACATACATTTGCAAAAAAACAATGTAGCAGCCCTTTTTATGTTGGTCAAATATTGGAAATTCAGGGGATCCCCCTCAATTGGGGAATGGTTGAACAAGCTGTGGAATAGAATGTAATGGAATACTATTGTGCAATGAGAAATGATGAACAGACAGATTTCAGACAAACCTGGAAAGATCTGTATGATCCGATGCAAAGTGAAATGAGCAGTAAGAGAAAAACCTTGTACGTAGTGTCAGTAACATCGTGTGATGATCAACTATGATTGATCTCTCAGCTCTTCTCAGCAACACAATGATCCGAAACAAATACAGAAGACTCACAAAGAAAAATACTGTGCACATCCAGAGAAAGAACTGGTGGACTCTGAATGCAGGTCGAAGCACACTTTTTCACTTACTTCATTCTTCTTTTTTTTTCCTTTTGATCTGTTTCTTCTTTCACAACTGTGATTAATATGGAAATATGGTTTACATGATAGCACATGTATAATCTATATCAAATCGCCTACCATTCTAGAAAGAAAAGAAGGGGAAGAGGGGGAAAAATTTGGAACTCAAAGTAAATGCTAAAAATTTGTCTTGACATATAATTGGGAAAAAATTAAATAATATTAAAAAGAATTTTTAAATAATACCAGAGCATTTTACATAAGATGAACTCTAATGCAAAAATTAATTCATGTAAAAGTTACCAGATTCACTTCAAATGTAACAAGAGGTTTAAGGATGGTATATAGAAATATATTGAATAATCAATTTAAAAAAATTATATGAGCAAAATGTCAAGAATGGTATTGCTTACAAAAGAAGGTCAGTCAGTAAAACAGATTCAGTTCAAACATTCAGAAACAAGAGAACACAATTGCATTGGGATAAATAAATCCAAAGACCCTATTTACTAGGGAAAAGGATCACTAGTTGACAAGATTGCTCAGAAAACTTAAAAACCATGTGGTGTCTATTGAGTAAAGACCAATATGTCACACTGTATACCAAGATAAACTCCAAATGAATACATTATTCTAAAGTAAAAAGTGACCTCATAAGCAACTTAGCGAAGCAAGAGGAAATAACCTTTCGAATAGATGGATAGAGGAAGAGTTCATGATTAAACAAGTGACAGAATCACATAAAATAAACTGGATACTTGATCACATAAAAATTTCAAGTTTTTGCACAAACAAATTAGTGAAAATTAGAAAGGAAAGAGGCAACTGGGAAAAAACATTTGGAGCAAGTTTGTCTGATAAATTTCAAAATATATAAAGACATGTTTCAAATATATAAGACTAAAAGCCATTCCCAAATAGACAAATAGTCGGAATATATACACAGAAAATTTTCAAGCAAAAAATATACAAGTTATTACCAATCTTATAAAATATTCTTTATCACTAATAATTAGGAGAAGCACAAATTAAAACTACTTTGAGGTTCTACTTCTCACCTATCACACTGGCAAATATGACAAAAAGGGAAGATGACTAATATTGGAGAGATGGATGGGGAAAAGATATACTAGTGTACTATTAGTAAAACTGCAAATTTGTCCACCCATTCTAAAAAGTAGAACTATATTGGAACTGTGTCCAGAAAGTTACCAAATTGTGCATGTCCTTGGACCCAACTATAACACTACAAGGTCTATATGTCCTAAAAGAAATGAAAGAAAGAAGAAAAGGATCTGCATGTACAAAAATGTCTGTAGCAATTCTTTTCAGTGTAGCCAAAAGTTGGAAATTAAAGGAGAGTCCTTTTCACCAGTTGGGGAATGGCTAAACTAATTAAGGCATATGAATGAAATGTAATATTATTGTCTCATAAGACATAGTGAAATGGGCAATTTCAGAGGAATCTGAGGAGACCTTTATGAACTGATGCAGAGAAAAGCAAGCAGAACTCGGAGAACAATTTATAGAATGATAGCATTATAAAGAAAAACAACTCTGAAAGACTTTAAAACTCTAATCAATGGAATGATAAACCATGAATCCAAAAGAAAGAGGAAGAAATATGCCAACCTCCTGACTGAGAGGTGACAAAATTAACATGCAGAAAGAGACATACAGTTTCCAACATGGATAACACGGGAATTTGTTTTGCTGGAGTATGCATATTGAAGGATTTGCTTTTTAGGTCTAGGTTTTTTTTAATTGCTTAACAGTGGGCTAGTGGAAGAGACAAATGAAATAAAAATATTTGCAACTTAATTTTTTTAACTAATTCAAGTTACTAAGAGGAAGAAAGGAAAAGGAAGGAAGGAAAAGAAAGAGAGAGAAAGACAGAAAAGATAACCATTGAATAGCTTATGTATTCCATGGGCATCTTTATGATTTCAGAAGCAAGGAAGCAAGGAATGACCCCAACATATTGGATAGATACCCCATGGTGAATTTGTGGTAGGACATAGATAAAAGTCATAGAAGAGGGATAGGCTTGGACAGATCATGATCCTTATTGCAGGAATGAGATCAATGTGATCACAGATTCATTTGAGTATTTGATTTAGTCAACTTCCTACCAATGAGAGTTGTCCAAATGTGAAATAGACTACCTCATAAATTAATGAGCTTCTATCACTGAAGGTCCTCAAAGAAAAATTAGAAGAGTACTTGTCAGGAGTATTGTCAAGAGAATTCCTGCTTCAAGAACAGATTGGGCTAGATCTAGGACTGAGATTCTGTGATTCCAACCTGGTATCATACCTAGAGTACCTTTGTGATAAGCTTGATATCATTTTAACATGTCCTGTCTTATAAGTGCACTTCCTCCCTCTTCCCTACCCCCAGCAAGGCTGTACCTGATTACAAAAGATTCTAAGCCTCAAAATCTCACTGAGAGCAAAAGACAAGACACAATAGGTAAACAGGATGTGAGGTTTTTTGGGGGTCCAGGGATGTTTAGTACAGCAATAACTTATTTTATTTAATTTTCCAGATAATCTTGCCAGGCAAGTGGGATTTAATGGGATTAAAAGATCCTATAGTCTATGAAATGAGGACCTCTCCATTTTGCATAAAGTTAATCAGCACAGGCTCTTTTCTGAGCTAAAACTTGCCCCCTGATTACCAGATGATGTATGGCTATTTGTGATGGAGATAATGTTCCAAAGGGGAGCTTGCTAAAATCCTCCAAAAACTCCTATTATCCAAGACCTTTGGCTGAACTTCAACCCTCCACTGAGGAGTAAAAAAGACTCATGTTAGACTCACTATAGCCACTCCACCTCATTCTAAACTCACGATTTCTAGATGCCCATCAACCGGCAGTAATTAACTGAGATGAAGTGAGTAATCAAGCTCTTGCTGTAAGGAATTAATAAAAGCTTGTTTGCAGTGACTCCACTCAATATTCAGTGCACTCTAGAGTGTTTGAAAAAAAGACTAGGTGACTATCTATTATTAAGTCCTTAGTAGCTTTTGGCTTGTCTTCCAACAGATGTTTCCCTGTGTTGGTCAATTGTAACCTATGGGCTGTAAAATAAAGACAGAAGGCTTAGCAAATGATTGGCAAATTTCCAAACTTAAGTCAGTCTCGAGTAGCATGAGAAATGGGGATGCAGTGAGGGCAACAATTGAGGGAAACCAATTTTGTTTGAGTGTCCTTATTCCAATTTGGCTGAATGCTGCTTGAACTCCCCCTGCAGTGAAAGGCAAGGAGTCAAGATGTAGCTCCAAAAAACAACAACAAAAACCCATTTTCACAATATTACTAGGCACACTCTTTAGTTTTACCATGTAGGCTGCAGCTAATGAAGAAGAGCTAATATGTAATTGTTTCTCACTGGAATTCTCCCATATAATTCAATGAGATGGGAATCTAACTGAATTTCTCATTTTTTAAATTAGAAGGATGAAAATCCTTTTAATTGAATTTTTAGCAGATACAAAGTGTAGGCTGTGTTTTCTTTTCTTTTCTATCCAGGTCTGGTTAGGTCCTGGCATTGCCTATGCCATGGTCTAGGTTTGCTCCTCCTAGAGTCCAAGGAGCCATTGTGCTCCATCTTGTTAGTCTCATTGTTTATGTCTGCTATGGATAGTCCTCTCCACACTTTTCCCCATGAAGGCCTAGCACATATTAGAAATTGCATGACTTCTGCATAAGACCCTTTGTTAGTTCAACACTAGTTGCAGAATGTTCCCATTTCCTCTACCAACCCTGGTCTTAACTATTTTTAGTTTAAAAACCATGCCCCCTTGGCAGTTGGTTTGTCCTGAAACTTCCCTCAGCACTTAGGTTCTTGTTATCCTGAAAGAGTTTCTCACCCCTTTACCCTGCTTACCCTGGAGTATTTATCTTCAAGGCCTGCTCCCATATCTCAATGGAGAGTTCCTCCTGGAGCCTCTAATTTGTGAAGAGTCCAGACTACCCCATCCTCTTTACCTTCTCAGATCTGTTCCTGACTTCTGAAGTTTATGCATACCTCCTAACTCCTACTTTTTAGTTCCCTTTAGTGTGTTGTCTTTCTCCATTAGAATATAAGCTTTTTGAGGGCAGGGACTGTCTTTCTTTTGCTTGTATTTGTATATGCATGGCTCAGCATAATACCTGGCACATAGTAAATATTTAATAAATATTTATTTCCTTCCTTTATCCTCATTTGACTTCATTGTGTCTGTATCTGCATGATCTCCACAGGCTTCCACATGGAGAATCAAAGCTCTGGATTTGTACTTGGAGAAACATCTAGAACATACTGTTTCATTGCATTCAGAGAGCCAGATATTCTCTGTAGAAAACAGCATAGCTGGACTTCTAAACTATCAATTAGTCAGCCAACCAGTATTTGTAGAGAGGATGATTCAATGCTGAGGCCCCGGAAGATTCCACATGGATGACTCTTCCTCTATCTGCCATAGGCATTAAGGTCCTGAGGAAAAAGCTGGTCATCCAGATCATAAATATCAAAAGCTATTTAAGTTAAGAGAAGAGAACTAGATTTGTACTCTTCTGCCATAGCTCCTTCAGCTTCCAGTGACCATATTAATAAGGTCCCATTGCTGAAGTCTGAGGCTATACATGCTATCATCAATTCTCTAATTATAAAACACATGTGAGATCATTGCACGTGTTGAACAACAGAGAAAGCTGAGATATTCTAGATATACTCCCCACGAGGGCCCCTCCTCAGAAGAAAACAAGGACAGGAAATCAAAGATGCAAAATGGAGAGATAACAAAAGACCAACTAACTGCTTCAATTTAGTCCACTCTAAGTAGTAGACCTCCTTCTGCTCCCAAATACCCAGTCTGTTTTAGCCATGGATCTACTAATTCCTGACCTTCCTCAAACATCAACAGCATAGATTCTGAAAGGGGCAGGGGGTAGGGACAAATCCTCATCTGAAAAATGGAGACATTTTGGACCAAGAATACTCCAGAAATTTTACACTGATAGTTTCAGCATCCATTTCTTCAGGGGTACTCAGAAGACATCATCAGTAGAGCTAATTTGGGACTATGTTACCAGAATTATAGAGATACTAGAAGCCTTCAAGTTATTCAAGAAGGACCTTGAGATTATCATGTCAGAGGGCAAATATGGTAGCTCCACTGTCACAGATGGGAAAGAGACATTGTTATGGGAATCTTTAGAGGTACTTTCCATTTTCTAATTTTTTTTTGTTTTCACCATTCAAGATATATCCTTATGTATTCTCAGGCTGATGGGCATTAATCAGCTTTCTAGCCAAGACTTTTTTTAATTCTATCCCCTCTTCTCTCTGTTTCTTGATGTTTTGTGAGGACAGATAATCATAGATTTAGATGTAGAAGGGTCATTAGAGGTCTCCTGGTCCAACCCCATAATTTTTTTCATTTAGGAAACTGAGGCACAGACAGGTTAAGTTATTTGCCCAAAGTCATATAGGTAGACAATGGAAGCTCTGCAATACAAGTCCATGTTTTTTATTTTATTCCAGCATTTCACTGTCTCTCAGTCCTCCAGTTCTCTCCACCAAAGTCTTTTGTACTACCAAATGACTCAGTATGAGATGCAGAAATTTTTTGTCAATAGAAATGGAATTAGAGAAGATAAATTTGAATACTACTGTGCTATAAGAAATGGTGAACTGGTTGGTTTTAGAAAAACATGGAAATATATGCATGAGATAATTCAAAAAGACATAAACAGAACCAAGAGAACACTGTATGTAGTAAGAGCAATATTGTTCTAAGAGCAACTGTGAATGACTAAGTTATTCTGAATATTATAAATACTCAAATAAACCACAAAAGGACCTATGACAGAAGATGTTATCTACCCCTAGAGAAAGAACTGATAAATAGAAGTGTGCATAGTATGGTTTTACACACACACACATACATGTACACATGTGGGGGGGTATGTGAAATGATTGTCTTCTCTAGGGTGAGGTGGGGAGGGAGGGAGGAAGACAGTTTGGAACTTAATATGTAACCAAAAATTAAATTAAATTTAAAAATAAAGAAGATGCATTACTGTCTGCTTTACTCCTCCTATTGACCAATGGGCTTTTCTATCTTACTTGTAAGTGAAATCCACTATGTGTGTTGTCTCATCCTGGCAGAAAGTGAACTTTTTGAGAGCAAAGACTGAGTGAGTCTCTTTTCTATTTGTGTCCCCAATCATTTAGTAATTAATAAATGCCTTTTTACTCATTCCCAGGTGATATTGTCCATAACATTTCACCATCCTTCTCTGTAAAATTTTACAATAGAGTTTATATTCTGAACTAGTGTTGCTGTTGGCTCCCATATAGCTCTGGCAAAAATATGACGCACAGAGAATCAGGTAAAAAACTACTTGAAATAATAAATAACTTTAGCAATGTTGCCAGAAATAAAATAAACCCACATAAATCCTCAGCGTTCCTATATGTTACTAATGAAGCCCAATAGCAAGCCATAGAAAGAGAAATTCCATTTAGAATTACTGTAGACATTATAAAATATTTGGGAGTCTACCTGGTAAAACAAACCCAGGAACTATATGAACACAATTACAAAACACTTTTCATACAAATAAAGTCAGATGTAAATAATTGAGAAAACATCAGTTGCTTGTAATAGGGCTGAGCTAATATAACAAAAATGACAATTTTACCTAAATTAACTTACTCATTTAGTGCCATACCAATTAAACTGCCAAGAATTATTTTATAGAACTAGAAAAAATAATAACAAAATTCATCTGGAAGAACAAAAAGTCCAGAATATCAAGGGAATTAATGAAAACAAATGCTAGGGAAGGTAGCCTAGCCATAGCAGATATTACACTGTATTATAAAGCCGTAATCATTAAAACTAGTTGGTACTGGCTAAGAAATACAGTGGTGGATCACTGGAATAGTTTAGGTACACAAGACACAGTAGCCAATGACTATAGTAATCTACTATTTGATAAACCCAAAAAGTCTAGCTTCTGGGATAAGAACTCACTATTTGACAAAAACTTCTGGGAAAACTAGAAAATAGTATGGCAGAAACTGGGCATAGACCAATATCTCACACCATATACCACAATAAAGTCAAAAGGGTTCATGATTTAGCTGTAAAGACTAATACTATAAGCAATCTGGGAAAACAAAGAATACTTTACCTCTCGGATTTATGGAGAAGGGAAGAATTTATGACCAAACAAGAGATAGAGAGCATTACCAAATGCAAAATGAATAATTTTGATTACATTAAATTGAAAAGTTTTCATACAAAGTCACTGCAACAAAGATTAGGAGGGAAGCAGAAAATTGGGAAAGAATTTTTATAACCAGTATCTCTGATAAAGGCCTCATATCTGAAATATACAGAGAACTGAGTCAAATTTATAAGAATACAAGTCATTCCCCAACTGATAAATGGTCAAAGGATATGAACAGGCAGTTTTCAGAGGAAGAAATTAAAGATATCTATAGTCATATGAAAAAATGGTCTAAATCACTATTACTTAGAGAAATGCAAATCAAAATAACTCTTAGGTACCACATCTCACCTGTTAGATTGGCTAACATGACAAAACAGGAAAATCATAAATGCTGGAGAGGAAGTGGGAAAATCAGATCACTAATGCATTGTTGGTGGAGTTGTGAACTGATCCAATGGAACTTTGCACAAAGGGCTATAAAAATGTGCATACTCTTTGACCCAGAAATACCACTCCTAGGGCTGTATCCCAAAGAAGTCATACAAGTGGGAAATGGCCCTGTATGTTCAAAAGCTCTTTTTGTGGTGGCAAAGAATTGGGGAATGGCTAAACAAGTTGTGATATATGAATGTAATGGAATACTATTGTGCTATAAGAAATAAGGAGCAGATGGACTTCATAATAACCTGGAAAGACATATGATCTGATGCTGAGTGAGGGGAGCAGAACCAGGAGAACATTATACAAAATATCTCTGATGACTATTTTTGATAGACTTGGCTCTTCTCAGCAATACAAAGTTCTAAGACAATTACGGAAGACTCATGATGGAAAAAACGATTCACATCCAGAGAAAGAATTATGCAGTCTGAATGCATATGGAAGCAAACCGTTTGCTCTTTCTCTTTTTTCTGTTTTTGTTTCTGTTTTTTTCTTCTATCTCATGGTTCATTCCATTGGTTATAGTTCCTTACACCTTGACTATTGTGAAAATATGTTTAGTGTATATGTAGTGTATAGTTTAGTGTATAGTATATGTAGAACCTATATCGAATTCCATGCCATCTTGGGTGGAGAAGGGGGAGAAGAGGAAGTGGAAGGAAATTGGAAACTCAAAAACTTGAGGTGTTGTAAACTAAATGTTGTAAACTAAAACTAAACATAAATTAGTTAATTAATAAAAAAGAAAATAAAAAATACAAATAAATGACTCAAAAAATATGAAGTACACATTGACTAAGGTGGTTTCTATACTCCTGGTTTCCTTCTTGTGGATATTCAAGTATAGTGGTTAAAATTCTTTTGGGAATAGTAATTGTCTGTCAATATCTTCCCTTTTATCTATTCCCCAGGTTTAACCATTAATAGCTTGTTTAAACAGGTCAAGTTGAAGTTGCCTCATTTTCTCAATTTTATTCTTATAATTTTTTTCTCTAATGTATTATTGAATAAATGGTACTTTGCAGGTTCACAAATGATTCTCCTATCAGAAATCAATCATGATTTGTCTGTTAAAATGTATCCAATTTTTTTGTTATGTCACATGTAATGTCCAGTGCCTTTCAGCGTTCTTCTTATAGACAGTGTGTTCTCTATATAGCTATGTAATCCACAAGCCTTTTGCTTCTCTTGTTTCTTACTCCTTAACCAAGCTTTCCAATACCCTCCTTCTCTAAGCCACTCTTTGCATTAAAGGCACAAAGTTTGAAAGTATATGTTGATTTAATTTATAAGGCCTCATGAGGTTCTGCACAGAATTTCTTCCACCTCAAGGGATCGTTAGGATTATAGATTTAGAGCTGGAAGTGACCTTAGAAGTCACCAAATCTGACCTCTTCATTTTATAGTGAGAAAATAGTGGTCCAGAGAAGTAAGTAACTTGCCTGGAGTCACACAGTAAGTGTCTGAGGTAGAATTTGCACCTAGGACTTCTGGATTCCAAGAATTCCATATTATCTGTAGCAGATATTTGTGTGTAAGCAGCCATTATCATCATGGTGCTTTGTTTGTTTGTTTGTTTGGTGAATGCTAAGTATGAGCACTGAAATACTAGCTCACCAATGTCTGATGAAATGGTGTTTCTTGTCTTTGGACACATGATAAAACCAACTCTGACAACTACTTTTTTCGTCTCTCTAATAAGCAACAGTCAACAATCTTTCCAATTAGCTAAAACTTACTTTTGCCTTATGTTTCATTTATTTCAAAAATGTCAAGATCAGTATTTCATTTTGTTTCATTGGTCAGTGGGAAAAGTATAACACATTTCAAGAAAAAACAGCTAAGTTAATGTTTATAGATAGTCTAAAAACCATGTGATTCTTAGCATTCTTTTCCTCCTAAGATACTCTGCTAGTTTTACTTAAAAAAAAAACAGAAGGAAGTCATAAAGGACTAAGGGACATTTTATATCTTTCTTCATTTTGTGGGTCAATGTGGCCAAAGAATCCTTGACCAATGGCAAACTGTTTCGTAACAGCAGTGATGAGCCTCTCTGTATTTACCTAGGCTGGGCTGTGGATAGCAGACCCATATTATGTTGCTGGAATTCTTTTCTTTTTTTTGGAGGGGGGATGGCTGGGCAATTGGGGTTAAGTGACTTGCCCAAGGTCACACACATAGTAAGTGTGCCAAGTGTCTGATGCTGGATTTGAACTCAGGTCCCCCTGACTCCAGGGCTGGTACTCTACTCACTGTGCCACCTAGCTGCCCCTGCTGCTGGAATTCTATGGAACGATCCCTAAAAGTGAGTACTATCCGCCCCATTTTACAAATAAGAATCTCAGGCTTAATTGTGGAAGCTAAATTACTAAAGTTACTAAAGTTGGAAGTTACTAAATTATTAAATTGTGGAAGCTAAATTCCTAAAGTTCAACGTAGGTTCATAGATTTTGAACTGGAAGGGAACACATCCTGGAGTCTAGTGTCCTCTCGTCATAGATGAGGAAATCGAGCCACAGAGATAAGATGCTCCTCCTTGAAAATAGCCTTTCTTTAAAATTAAATAGTATTTCCTTCATTTGCTAAACTGCTTACTGAAGATGTGCTATATGCTTAGCTCTGTGCTGATATTTCTATATATCTCTGCAAGGGAGTCACTCTACGTCACGAGGCCTCAAGCCTGGCCTGTAAGAAATCAACTCTTTTTCAGAAGTCACTGGGGGAAATTTTGCCTTTGGCTTACTTATAACAGTACTCTATGGGGAAATCACTAAATCTAACTCAATACAACTAGGCCTCCTAAATCCCAGTATTCTCCTCTCCCCACACTCCATCACTATGGCCCTGAACACTCAAAGTATACGCTATCATTATATTTAATGATAATTAAAAATTTATTTAAGAGTACAGCCATCCAGGGATGGTTGCTTGGGTTTAGGGTGCTTATCCACTTTTCCACATTCCTCTTCTTGCTGTCAGTATGTTCCCCACTACATAACAGAGGGCAAGACCTGGCAAATTTCCTGAAGAATTGTTGGGTGCCTATCAATTTCGGTTTTGTGTTGTCCAGTCAGGTCTGACTCCTCATGACCCCATTTAGGGTTTTCTTGGCAAAGATATTAGAATGGTTTGCCATTTCCCTCTCTGGCTCATTTTACAGATAAGAAAACTGAGGCAAACAGTGTTAAGTGAATTGCCCAGGATCACACAACTATTGAGTGTCTGAGGCCAGATTTGAACTAATGAAGATGGGTTTTATTGACTTCATGTTCCAGAATTCTATCCATGGAACCACCTAGCTGCCCCCCAGCATTAGGTACGTACACTGGAATGGTACCTTCTGTTGGAAGAGGCCCCTGTAGTCACAATTCACCATTCTTAATTGCTATTTCCACTAATGCTTGGTGGGTGGCAGGAAGGCATACTGCTTATCCCATATGAGCAAGAGCCTTGGAAGCACTTAAAAATATGGGGGAAAAAAGAGCTTAGACTTGCTTTGCTTGGCCCTAGAAAAGAGAATGGAGAACAACAGGGAGGGAGGCGAGGGACTGCAGGAAGGCAGATTTAGATTTCCTCTAAGGAAAGACTCTGTCATTTAGAGCTGTCCAAAAATGAATTGTACTGCTTAAAAGTAGTCCTCCTCTTGCCCCACTAGAAGTCTTCAAAGAAAGTCCGGATGACCACTTTTTAGGGATTTTGTAGAGCAGATTCCGCTTCAGGTAGGGTCTGGGCTGGATGACTTTTTTTTTTTCCTTTCGACTCTAGAACTGTGACTCTGAATCCCTGATTCCCCCACCCCCCTTTTAGCATTTGAGGAATGCTGCTACAAATAACAGGATGTAGGCTCCTTGGGGCAGATACTGTTTCATTTTTGTCTATGAATCTTTAGCTTCTAACACAGGGCCTGACACATAATAGGTACCTGATATATGTTTATTTATTGATTGTTTTATCTCAAATCAATTCTTTGTACTTTTCATGAGTTCAGATCCTTGGCAATTTTTGAATAGTAGAGCTTGCCCAGATTGTTAATTATTTTTAGTGTTATTTCTAATTTAACCTTGCCCATATCCTTTGTGTTTCAAATGCAGGAGACTTTTGAATTCCATTTTTTTTAAAGTTGAATCTATCCTACAACTTTTCCTACTCCACCATCCCTCACATCATCACCTCTATCCATACATACTCATTTCTTCTCTGGTACATACTGGGACAGGATAGCATTTGTTTTGGATGAGCAGGAAGACAGGTTTCCTCATGTGAAAGATTTGTGTTCTACACCTTTTCCACAATAATATATTTAAAGGATGTGGGGGGTGGGGTGGGAGAGCTACATTCTTTATAAGTCTGTCTCTAGAGCTCTTTAGATTTGAAATACCTTTACAACCCAATTTTGCATCAAAAGATTCTATTTTTTAAAAAAAAAGACATCTAAAATGAAAAACTGTTAGATTGTTCGTACAATGTGCTTTGAGGAACTGCTTTTCACAGATGGATGGCTATAAAAATGATGGTCTGTTATCTTGTAGCCTGAACTATGCTCTCTGAAGCATGAAATATTGATATTAAATCAAGCTGTACCTGGTTCCTCCAGAATGATTCTTTCCAAGTTCTTGACCTCTACACTAGTGCTGTTTCATTTTAGGCAGAATTCCAATGGGGGTGTGGTGCCTGGGGTCCACAAAGAGAGACAAATTGAGAATGACATTGTGCCTTTGAACTGGCCTCCTTGAATATTTTTACGATATTTAGGAGTGCCAGAAAGGAGTTAAAGTTAAGTGTAATGACACTCTCTCACAAACGCACATTTATTTAGGTTTATTTAGTGTAAACAGTTTCCACTACTCTACAGTGGCATTTCTAGGTAAATAAAATAGCAAAAAGTACTTCTGAGGTAAGAATGAAGTATGTGCAGTAAAATAAATTTCAGTACTGATGTGTGTTTTAAAAAGTATTCTGAATAGACAGCATTATTTATGATTATGGTAGGCATATAATCAGGGCAGCTAGGTGGCACGGTGGATAGAGAGCCAGGCCTGGAGTCAGGAAGACCTGGGTTCGAATCTATCCTCAGACACTTACTAACTGTGTGACCCTGGGCAAGTTGCTTAACCCTGTTTGTCTCAGTTCCTCATCTGTCAAATGAGCTGGAGAAGGATGTGGCAAACCACTCCAGCGTTTTTGTCCAGAAAACCCCAAATAGGTTCACGAAGAGTTGGACATGACTGAAATGACTGAACAATAGGCACATATCATCCGACTTTGAAAGGCAATGTAGCATAATGGAAAGAATATTAGATCTGTAACAAAGATGGTGGCATTGTGGGACAGTGGAAAGAGTGCTGGATTTGGGGTTAGAGGGCCTGAGTTCCTTCAGATCTTGACTCTGATGCTTATTATCTTCAGTACCTCTAAAGGTATCTGTTTCGTTATCTGTGAAATGAGAAGGTTGGACTCCGATCATCAATTGGCCAAATCCAGCCCACTGCCTGTTTTCATAAGCCCTAGGAACTAAGAATGGTTTGGCCATACAGAAACAGGCCAAGGGTCAGATCTGGCCTTTGGCCATGGTCTGGTGACCCCTGGTGTAGGTGATCCCTGATAGCCTACCTAGCTTTGAATCTGTGATTCTTTAATAGAGCCGGGTTCAAATCTCAGCCTCAACATGAGCTGCATAACCTTGGTTAAGTCAATCACTCAGTTAAGCATCAATTTTTTTCACATGTAAAACGTGGTTAATAACATTTAGTTTACTGACCTCACAGGGTCACAGTGATGAAAGAGCTTTGTCAACCTTACAATGATAAGAAAATGGGAGTTTCTTGATCCAACCATTCTGGGGAGCAATTTGGAACCATGCCCAAAGGGCTATGAAAATGTACATACCCTTTGAACCAGCAATACCACTTGTAGGGCTGGATCTCAAAGAGATCATAAAAATGGGAAAATGACCTACACGTACAAAAATATTTATAGCAGCTTTTTTGTGGTGGCCAAGATCTGGAAATTGAGGGGATGCCCATCAATTGGGGAATGGCTGAACAAGTTGTGATATATGAATGTAATGGAATACTATTATGCTATAAGAAATGGGGAAGATACAGACTTCGTAGTAACCTGGAAAGACATATATGAACTGATGCTGAGTGAGGGGAGCAGAACCAGGAAAACCTGTACACAGTAACAGCAGCATTGAGCAACGGCTGACTTTGATAGACTTAAGCTACAATGGTGGGATTCAAATAAATTAACAACCAGTTCTCCATGGAACCAAGATGAGTGGCCGCTGATGTAATGGGCACAGGCCCCTTTCCCCCTTACAATTGGTTCACTGAATTCAACCTAAAATTAGGTACTGGTTCTTCTGAACTGGTGCAAACTGGCTGAATCCCACCACTGCTTAGCTCTTCTCAGCAAAGCAAGAATCTAATATGACTCCAAAGAATTCATGATGGAGAGTGCTATCCACATCCAGAGAAAGAACTGTGAAGTCTGAGTGCAGATGGAAGCATACTATTTGCTCTCTTGTTTTGTTTCGTTTTGTTTCTTCTTTCTCGTGGTTCCTCCCATTGGTTCTGGTTCTTCTTTACAACATGATTAATGTGAAAATGTTTAATATGAATGTAGATGCAGAGCTTATATCCGATTGCATGCCACTTTGGGGAGGGGGGAAGGAAGAGATGAGGAGATAATTTAGAACTCAAAATCTTATGGAAGTGAATGTTGAAGCCTAAAAATAAATAAATTACTTTTAAAAAGAGAAAATGGGAGCTCTTATTGTCACTTGCAGACATTTTGCTAGAATTGTGCTGATGAGGTGAAAGTTACAAAGCAGGTAGAATACTGGTAATCCTTTCTAGAAAAATAAATGATAAATGATAATGTAGTTGATACAGAATCCTGGACTTGAAGTCAGGAAGAACTGAGTTTGAATTCTCCCAATAGGTAGTGACACCTGACCAATCACTAAACCTCTCTCAATCTCAGGTTCCTCATCCGAAAAATGAAAATAATAATAGAACCTGCAGATTGTCGTGAGAATCAGATAAGACAATTTATGTAAATTACTTTGAAAGCAAGTCTTGAAGACCTATGTAAATATTAGCTAGCTTGATTGTTATCTTAGATGGCCTGAAAATCTAGTCTTATGATATATGCATGAGTTTTGGGGCTACTTGATATTATTTCTTGCCTGGGGTTCTCACTTTTTTCCTGATGACCATAACAGGTTAGCAAACTAGATCATCTACTTGTGTATATGTGTGCTTTTCAGAATCTCACTCTAGTTGGTTAGTTTATCTGATTAAATCATGGGATCTTAGGTCAGAGTTCAAAGAGGTCTTAGAGACCATCTAGTTCAATCCTCCCTCCCGATGTCATTGGCTCTCTTTGGGAACAAATGATTCTTCATTTCACTGAAGAGGAAACTCAGGCCTAGGGAAGTTAATTAAGTAAGGTAGCATAAGTAGTAATCATCAGAGGTGGACTTTGAACCCAAGACTCTTGACTCCAAAGCCAGTGTTCTTTCTCTTATGCCTCAAAGCCATGATTGTGAGTTGGCTTCCATGTAGGTCATACCATGTAGCACTGTGGTTTGCTTCATTTCACAGCAATACCATCTCACAAATGTTTTCTAGTGATCACAAGGTGCAGGTGCAAACCCATGACAAAAAATGTGTGAAACAACTAAAAGTACATACCCTTTTGAGAATAGTTCAATACAATGAACTTTGTGTTTGAAGATAATAGGCTATTATTTTCCAATCTTCACTGAACTAGGCCAAATCCAAATGTTAGTCCTTGACGTAGGTAGTATAGACATAGCTAAAGAGACAGAGGGGAATTCTGCATGAGGATAGGGAGTGGATTAGCTATTAAGAATGAAATCTGGAATATTAATCATAAAATTAGTTTCAGCATCTATAATTGGTGACTACTATTCTACCCAATGGATCATATATGTACTTGTCATTTCAAATTATTTTTAGTAGGCCTGATCCTATCACAGAGTAATTACTCCCTAGGAAGGCATTGCCCACCTTTTGGAGGTTAACACATTTTAGACTCCAGGTGTATCATTTAAGGTAAGAATTTACTAATTGGCTCCCATATGGCCTGACCACATACAGGTATACTACTTTAATTTTCCATGGGTAATTTTCCATGGCAAAGTTTTATTTAGCAAAAGTTCATTCCTACTTTTATAACTCTATTTCAGAAACAGTTACTTTATCCATCATTCCACTTTTTAACTTGTTTGTAGAGTTTAGATTTTTTTTTAAATGATGGAATTCATTTAAAGCTTGACTTATGACAATGTAGTCATATGTAGAAGTCTCTCTTATTGACATTGTATACACTGTCCCTAACAGTTTGTCTTTCTTCATGCTAATGTGAAGAAACCAATTACTAATGCTCTCATTAGAAAAGAACTTGACAACTCACCAAAAAATGATTGCCATTTACCACATACCATCTTCATTCATGGACGGAAAGAAGAAAGCTTAGAAATGGATAGTTTTTCTTGAGAATAATTCTGTGAAGGTTTCAAACTCTGATTTTATACTTTAATCCGGTCAATGTGTTTTTATTCTAGGAGGTCTATTTGGAGGAGCTTTGGCAATTCAGGAAGATCTGATTTCAGATCTGACCTCAGGGGCTTCCTAGCTGTGTGATCCTGGGTGAGTCACTTAACCTCTTTGTGCCTCAACACCAAAATGGGGATAACAGTAGCACCTCCTTCACAGGGTTGTTGTGAGAATCAAATGAGATAATATTTATAAGTCTCTTAGCACAGTGTCTAGCATATACTAGGAACTCAGTAAATGCTTAATAAATACTTCTACTCCCTTAGAAGAGCACTAGATTCGGAGTCAAAGGCTCTTAGATTCAAATACAGACTTTGCTACTTACTATTTTTGTGCCCTCTGGCAAATCATTTCTCCTCTCTAGGTCTCAGTTTCCTCATCTATAAAATGGAATTAATAGCATTTGCTCTACTCATATTATAGAAGTATTATGAAGATAAAAATATTTCTTAACATAAATGTACACTTTTTAAAAGTAGTCAGTGTATGTAGGACATTGCCCAGGGCACTGGGTGGAGGAGTATGAAGGAGACATGAGTCTGCCTTGAGAAGGTTACCAGTTAAGTGGAGGAACTAAAAATTATGCAAATAAGTCAAATACAAAACTGAACTTGAAGAATAAAAAATTGTTCAGAATCAGATGTTGATCAGAATTAAACAGAAGTTAATTGTTTAATTGAAATGCAGATGCTCTTGTTTTAATACTGAGCACCATAATGAAGATGTCAATGCACTAATGTTATAATCGGATTTGATTTTTAGAAAGAATAAGACTTATGCAACAAAATAATGGAGAAGCCAGGTCATGACTTTTTTTTCATACTAGTAATTGGTATATTTGTTAGGTCAATGAAAATGTAATAAATACAGCTTGACAGGTGTACAGATAGAAAATCTAATTAATTATTCCTTCTTTTCATTTAAGTAATTAAACAATGTTTGAAAATGCTTTCGCTGAGAAAGGGAGGAAAGTGAAAAACTATAGGAGAGTGGCCATCTCCTTGCCATGTTTATTGTTCTAAAGTGAGAAGAAAAGAGTTTTAGCCCCTGATCTTCCTGCCCCAGAATACCCCTTTCTGAGATAAATGAGAAAAGGATTTTCAGGAAATGGACTATGAAGAATGATTAAAGGAATAATACGTGTGTCCTCAAAAGACAAGGTCATGTCATAGAGAAGATACGATTCTTGCATGAGACTTCTGAAAGAATGTTATAACGTGGAAGTTAAAGGCTAAGTTGGTACTAGTAAGAGTTTAAAATTTCAGATAAAAAAGGAAACATTCTGCTGAAATACTAAGAGAAACTTAGGGGCTAAAGAGCATGGGTGGTTGGTGGAGGTGTCAGTATTCAAGACATACATTTAGCAAATGGTATAGTTTCTCGCCCCCAAAAATGGTGATAAAAATTCTATTTACTATTCTAAAAGATCTCTGAAATTATGACATGTAAAACATACAAAATCAGTTTGCTTGAACACCTCTTGAAATATATTTTCATTGAAAGTGATCTGAATTATATAGTCAAGATAGTACCATGCAGAATAGAAAGAATCTCAAATTTCTTCCAAGGTTCTGTTCATGTGGGCATCCTAAGAGAAGCCTTTCATCATCAACCTAGTCCTTAGTGCTCTATCCCACCTCCTCAAGTTATCATGTAAATATTTATGTGTTTGTTTAATGTATCACTCCCTTCCCCTGCCCATTAGAATGTAAGTTTTTTGGGACAGCTAGGTGGCTCAGTGAGTAGAGCACTAGCCCTGGAGTCAGGAGTACCTGAGTTCAAATTTGTCCTCAGACACTTGACACATTTACTAGCTGTGTGACCTTGGGCAAGTCACTTAACCCCAATTGCCCTGTCTTCTCCCATGCAAAAAAAAAAAAAGAATGTAAGCTCTTTGAGGGCAAGTACTGTTTATTCATTTAGTCTCCTTACCTCTAGAACTTACCACAATGCCATGTAGACAGTAACCACTTAATAAATGTTTATTAGATTGCATTTCAACTTTGTAGGAGGAGTGGGGAAGATTGAACTCTAGTCTTAGGTTTACCCCTAGGTAGCAGCAACATCCTGGGCAAATTGCTTAACTCTTCAAGCTGAATCACTGACCTGTAAGGTTTCTTCCAGATCTGTGAGCATCATGAAAGTAGTGATGCCTTCTTCCATCTGTTTTATAGAGCTTCAAAGGGAAATTACTTGTGTTAAGTCCAGTGAAAACTCATCCTCTTTTCTTGGTTTTAAATGATATAAACCATGGTAATATAAGAGGTGTTCCAAAAGTCTTAATACAATTTTAACTTTTAATCACTTGAGAGTATTAGAGCTTAAAATGGATCAGTGGCTCCATCTCCCAAGCAAGTCGCTTCCCTATCATGGGCCTCAGTTTCCTCATCTGTCAAATAAGGAAGCTGAGCTATATAACCTTTTGCAGTCCCTTCCAGCTCTTAAGCTACAATCCTGTGACCTAATAAGTCTTAGGGTGATTATCAGCCTGCATTGGTGAAGGGTTTCTACCAAGACTTCACCACACTGATGAAATCACAAATCTTTTCTCCAAGCCTTTAAATAATATTTCCACAATTGTCAATACTCTAATGATTCATGTGCCCAAGGCAAATCAGTTGGAAAATCTGGACAATGGCCAGCTCACTCCTCTCTGTAGGTTTTCCCCAATGAAGGACTTCTTTTTAAAAGTAGGAATTAATTTGGGAAGTTACTTTTTGCCCCACGTTTCTTATAGTTGGAAAGATTATCAGGAATAAAATATAAAAAACTAAGTATCACTAGATGATTCTGTGGTCACATTAGACCCTGATTCCATCTGTTTTCCTTAGGGTCCTCTCTGGATCTCCCCTCCCCCTCTCATAGACATCACCAGGTTTAAGGCATGGTGCACTGGAATACTGTGAGGCTCCAGCAGCCGGCTTCCTATTCCTCTTTACCCAAGGCTCACACAGGCCAACTGTGCATAACTGTTGGCAGGCTGGGCTGCATCAGGAGGGTGCATTTGAGTGATGGGTGGGCCAGCGGTGTGTGGCAGATTTGCCACACATGAGAGCTCTGGAGGGAAAACCCTGCTGAAGAGAGGTTTCGAAAGGTTTCAGAAAAGACAGTACATGCATTTCTGGATTCATAAATTGTCACACTAAGCCGATGATCTCATTTTAGTGATATTTGTTATTGAAAGGACTATGGATAACAACTTGTCTTATAATGGTTTCATGCTGTCCTGGTAAACAATGTCAAACTTATCCAGGTCTCTGACGTTTTTTAAGCTGACTTAAATTGTTACCCCCCAAAAAGTCCTCAGGGTGGTTTCTTTGAAAAGCAAAATTTAAGAAATGCAAAAGAAGCACTTAAAAAAGAAACCTAAATGGTTGCACACATTGAAAAGGAAAAATTTTTCCCTTTTTATTTTTGTTGTTGTTGTCAAGTACATCCCAGTGTATGTGAGGTTATTTTTATTTTGTGTGTGCTGCAGTGCTCAACATTTTAATCGCCACTTCCTCAATAAAATTATTGGAAATCATCCATCTTGCCATTAGCACTTGCAAAATAACTGTTAACAATATGCTATCCAGACACAGAAACTTTATAATTAATGTTGGAATAGGCTTCAAAGTCTAGTGACTAAAATATATCCTATAAAAATTACTGGACTTCATTCAATGCTGTTCTGCTGTTTTAATGTTCAATAAATGTGTTGAGGGGGAGATATTTGGCAACATTGGTTAGTCAATCTGGCAGGGAGACGAGAGATGCTGGAGGGTTGGTTTGCTGTTGCATGGCAAATGCACCAAAGGCTTGCTGGGCTTCGGTGTAGTCTCTGAAAAGTCAAGGAGATCTAGCTAAATGCAACTCCCCAATGTGTTTCTGTATAGTCATTCAAAGGCTCCATTCCCACCTAGTCAGTGTTTGAGGTGCTGGGGCAGGCTCCATTTAAGCAATAAAACACTACAAGCCATGAATATATATTTGGGTGATTATAGCATAACTCGGATTGTGTTGTTAAGTCAGGAGGCTGGAGGCCAAGTGTCTTAACTTCATGAGAAGTGCAATATTGGCGCTGAAATACACTGCCTGAAGTGTCTTACTGCTGTCATGAAATGGAATTTCTACAGTACATTAAGAAAAGGGAAACACTTAGGCCAGTGGATTTAAAATAGTCATGGGTATGACATCACTGACAGCTAATCACAACTCTAATTGCAACCAGAGTTCTGAGGCTATTATATAAAATGTCTTAGCAGACACAGCTGAGCATCTGAGGAAGAACAAACCCCCATGCCATGGAATGGGACTTCAGTAGCATGGACACTATTGCAAGAATGGCAGTGGGAGGGGTGATTCCAGGACACTTCAGGCAATCCTATTATCAGCAAGGACTCTAACATTGTGTTCCTACTATGTGAAAATGAGCCCAGAAAGACCACAGAATTCTTCCTCTTAGGTGAGAGGTAGAGACTGTGGATTTGGAATATGGCATACTTGTCAGAGCCTGTTGCCATCTTGGTTCATAGCAGCAAAGAATCATAGATCTCAAGCTAGAAGGGCACACAGAATCTTTTTTAGTCCATATACCTCATTTTACTGAGAAGAGATAGAGGATCAGGTGACTTAGATCCTTTGACTCAAAAGTCAGTTCTGTTTCCATTGTAGCTTGCTGTCTCCTCAGCTTTTCTGAACTCTTTTTGCATCACAAGTCAGTTTCAAAGCAAGAGAGAGAGATAACTAATGAGAAGGCAAAAGGCAATAATAAAATTTAGAGAGGAAATATGGTAAAGGAGAAAGTGTGCTTGATTTGGAGTTAAGAGATCTGGGTTTAAATCCTATCATTGGCACTACCTGTGTGACCTTGAGGTAGTCAACATTTCTGGGTTTCCTTGTCTGTAAAAATAAAAGAGTTGGACGAAATTGGCTGCATCAAACACAAATAAATACAGATCCTCGTAAGAGTTGCATATTGACTTTAAAAAAAGGATTAATATTATCTGTATTTTACTGTACTTTTATTTATTTTGTCAAACATTTCCTAATTACATTCTAATCTGGTTCAACTTTACTAGGGAATTTTGCAGACCACAGGATTCTCTCAAGTTTGACACTTCTAGACTAGATGACACCTAACATTGCTTGAAACCTAGGAGCCTCTGAACTTTAAATTTAAAAAAGGACAATGCAACAGATTCCCTGGGAAACTGTCACCTATGATACCTTCATTCCCACCAGGATCCATACATCTGTCTTTTCTTAAAAAAATTAAGAGTCCAAATACCATATATGAACAAATGAAATCCAGCTCAGATACCCTACAGGAGATGAAAGAGTATAATGAACTGTGAGGACTGTGGTGGGTCATATGTTGCTTCTGATCCATGCACGGAATTTCCAGTGATATTGATTCTACATGACCCAGAAGGACTGGAGTCTGTGTGTGATCATAAGGATTCCATTCAAATGTTACATCTGAATCCACCTAACACCACAAAGTGGAACGTGCATTTCAAGGTCCGTTTAAGCAGCCTCTATAAATGTTGGCCATACTAAAAACACACATGGGGGAGATCTGTTAAGAAGGTTGCCATGGCAGAGTGCATAGCATAGAAAATAGGACAAAGAGGGGTTGTCATAGAAGCCAGAGAGTGTAGGTCTAGTGGTTAGTCTTCCTCATGATTTTACTAGTGACTTTGGGCAAGTCTTGTGCACACTTTCGTTTTCCCCATTTCATTTGCCTCACTGCTCTGGAAGTCAATACTGTCCTTAGACTTCTCTGTGACTTTGGTGACTGTGGTAGCTCTATAATAACAATGCAAATCCCAGCTCTCTTATGACTTGGTCTTTGAGAGGTGTTGTGGATAAAATGATTCATTGCTATGGAGCCTACCATTGGCATTATAACTTTTAATCCATACATCAATCAACAGGCTTTTATTAAGTGCCTACTCTCTTCCAGGTATTATGCTAGGCAATGAGGATACACAGGTAGAAAATGAAATAATCCCTACTCTCAAGGAACTTCCATTTTATCAAGGGAGATGAATATACCTATTTAAGGAAATGAATAAGTATATACTGAGTAAGTATTCATAAATACAACGAGTTAAGGGTGGAAGGCACTAGCAGTGGTAGTATCAGTAGAAAGTAGAAAGGGTAAGAGAGGGCAAGGGAGGGATTCTAGGAAACAAAGGTGAAGAGGTAGGGCATTCCAGACATTGGAAATGACTAGTACAAAGGCCTGGAAATATATGTGAAACAGAGAGAGACCCAATTTGTCTGGATCATAGACTGTGGGGAGGGGAGCAAATGTTATAATAAACCTGAAAGGATAAGAGAGCAACAGCTTGTAAAAGGCTTTAAAATCTAAACAAAGTTCATATTTGATCTTAGGGGCAATAGGGACCTGCCCAAGCTTACTGAGTAGAGAAGCAAAGTTTATCTGAGAGGAGAAGTCATTTCTGGGCTTAAGAAAATTCACTTTGGCCACTATTTAGAGGATGAATTTGAGAAGAGTAACTTAAGGTAGGGAGACTATTTTCAAGGTAATTATTATTGTCTAGATGAGAGGTAATAAGGGCCTGATCTAGGAAATTAACTGTTTGAGTAGAGAAAAGGGGTATGTTTTAGTGATAGGAATGGCAAAATTTGACCACTGACGTGGAAGGAGGAAGAGTAAAGTGTTCAAAATAATGCTCAGATTATGAATCCTTGTGAAAAGCAATGGTTGTAAGGGAAATTCCCTCTTGTCTCTTCCTAAAGATAACAGAAAATAATGCAATTAGCAGTAAAATGTAAAGAAAAAACAAAGCCCTTAACATTATATACTGGCAAGGAAATTACTAAATGGGCTTGAGCCATAGGCAGCCTTATTAACAGCTTTTTAAACATTTTATTTATTGCTAACATAATTTTCTTTTTAAACTTTTAGTTCCAAAATCTCTCTTCCACCCAGAGGAGAGCAAATTATATCATTATGCGTGTGAAATCATGCAAAACATATTTCTATAGTAGCCATATCACAAAAAGAAGAAAGAAAAAAAGAAGGAAGGAAAAAAGGAATGAAATTATACTTCAATTTGCTCTCAGAGTTAGTTCATCAGTTATCTTTCAGTAGGTGGATAGTATTTTTTTTCCATCATGAGTCCTTTGGAATTATCGTGGATCATTGTATTGATAAGAATAGCCAAGTCTTTCACAATTATTCATCATTATGACATTACTATTATTGTGCACAACGATCTGGTTCTTTCCATTTCACTTTGCATCAGTTCACATAGGTCTTACCATCTTTTGTTTTGTGCTGTTTTTTTTCTTGAAACCACTCTCATCATTTCTTATAGCATAATAGTACTCCGTTACAATCATATGCCACAGCTCATTCAGCCGTTTCTTAATTGATGAGTATCCCCTGAATTTCCAAATTTTTACCACCACAAAAAAGCTACTATAAATATTTTTGTATATGTGGGTCTTTTCCTTTGATCTCTTTTATGTACAGACCTAGTAATAGTACTGCTGGATCAAAGGGTATGCGTAGTTTTATAGTCCTTCAGGCATAGTTTCAAATTGTTCTCCAGAATGTTTAGACCAGTTCACAACTCTGCCAATAGTTTATTAGTGTACCTATTTTCCTTCAACCTCTCCAGTATTTGTCATTTCTGATAAGTGTGAGGTGGTACCTTAGAGTAGTTTTAATTTGCATTTCTCTATTCAATAGTGATTTAAAGCATTTTTTTCATATGACTACTGATAGCTTTTGTTTCTTCTTCAGAAAACTGCATGTTCATATCCTTTGACTATTTGAGGAATGGCTCTTATTTTTATAAATTTGACTTAGTTCCCCATATATTTGATAAATGAGGACTTCACCAGAGAAACTTGCTGTAATTGTTTATATTGCTTCATTTTTACCAAAATGTAGTTTCCCTGATTATCTCTTTTAATTAGGTCTCTTTTTGCTTTTGCTTTGTCTAAGATCATGATTGCTACTCCTGCCTTTTAAAAATTACTTTAGCTAAAGTATAATAGATTCTGCTTCAGCCACTCATTTTAATTTTGTATGTGTGTTTCTGTTTCAGGTGTGTATCTTGTAAAGAACATGTTGTTGAATTCTAGTTTCTTACCTATTCTGCTATCTGCTTCCATTTTATGGGTGAAGTCATCCCATTCACATTCACAGTTGTACTTATGGTGTATTTCCCTCCATCCTATTTTCTCCTGTTTATTCTTCTCCCTCTCTTTATCCTGACCTTCCTCAAAAGTCTATTTTGCTTCTGACAACTGCCTCCTTTTTATCACCCCCCCCATTTTTATCTTCTTCCCTTCCTATTTCCCTATTGAGTGAGCTAGACTTCTATACCCAACTTAGTTTGTGTGTATGTATATGTACATACATACATACATATATATATACATTTATATATATATGTATATACATGTGCGTTGTCTTCACTCTTTGAACACATTCTGATGAGAATGAGGTTTAAATATTGCCCACCACCACCCCCCATTTTCTCCTCCAGTATAAAAAGTTTTCCTTGCACATCTCTTTCATAACTTTTCTCTGTTCTACCTGTCCCATTCCTTTTTTTCCCCAGTGTATCTCTCTTTCTTATCCCTTCATTTTTTTAAGATCTTCCCAACATAATCAACTTATATTCATTCCCTTTGTCTGTGTAGATTCCTTCTAACTGCCCTAATAATGACTAAGTTCTTAGGAGTTACATGTATCAACTTCCCATATAGGAATGTAAAGAGTTTAACTTTATCAAATCCCTTATGATTACTCTTTCATGTTTTTTATGCTTCTCTTGAGTCTTGTGTGTAAATGTCAATATAATGTCAGTAATATGTTTCCTCATTATCCACCAAATAAAATAAAAATTTGTGACTCAAACATGAAAAGTCCTTAAATATCTAGATCCAACTTACCTGAACTGCGTTATCTCATCTTACTTTGTTTCACAGAGTTTCCATTTTATCTAAACTGATCTTTCTCCATCCTCCCTCCATCTTTGTCCTGCCCTCTCCTCTATCGTGACTTTGCTCACACCATCCCCCATACCTGGAGTGCACTCCTCCACTCCACCCTTATCTCTCAACATAGCTCTATCCATTGAAACCCTATGTTCCTTCGAGGCGCACTGCTTCCATGAATCCTTCTATGACATAACTCCAAATATATGTAATCTCTCCTTCCTCAAATTTCTCAGGTCATGTCACCTTATTTCTCCCTTGTTTCAATTATTTGTCAATTCATCCCCTTTCATTAGATTTTAATCTTTAATTAGATGTGTCTATCCATATACCCTGAATCAAGCATGGTGCTTTTGTATACATTCATATCTATATCTATATATACACAAGTTAACTGACAGAAAAAAATGATATATTAGTAAAAATTGTTGACCCTATAAAGAATTGGAAATTGAGGGAATGCCCATCAATTGGGGAATGACTGAACAGGTTGAGGTACATGAATGTAATGGAATATTACTGTGCCATAAGAAATGATGAACAAGTAGATTTCAGAAAAAAAACTGAAAAGATTTACATAAACTGAGGCTGAGTGAATTGAGCAGAACTAGGAAATCATTGAACACAGTAACAGCAACATTGGGCAATGATCAGCTACAATAGACTTAGCTCTTCTCAGCAATGCAATGATACAAGATAATCGCAAAAGATTCATGACAGAAAATGCTATCTACATCCAGAAAAAGAATTGATAGAGTCTGAATGCAGATCAAAGCATACTATTTTCACTTTCTTTGGTGTGTGTATGTGTGTGTGTGTATGTGTGTGTGTGTTTTCCTTTGTTCTGTTTTTTTTTCTTTCACAACACGACTAATGTGGATATATGTTTAACATGATTGTACATATATAACTTATATTGGACTTCTTGCTGTCTTGGGGAGGGGGAAGAGAACGGAGGGAAGGAGAAAAATTTGTAACCGAAAAATCTTATTGAAACAATTGTTGAAGATTGTTTAATGTAATTGGAAAAAATAAAATAATATTTACATTTTTAAAAAACTAAAAAATTGTTGACTATATCATCCCTACCACTCAGCTCTATTATATTCCCTACAGTGCTAAAAGGTTCCAGTCCAATTTCCAGAACAATTTTTTAAAGTCTAGAATAATGATATTTTAATGTACTATATGAACCTATCCAACTTCTTGACAACCTCATAAAAGTGGTATCCATAAGTCATACCAAACTGCTTCATCCTGATATATGGCATATAGTTGTTTTCTATCTGTGACAGATGGACTTCAGTGAACATTTTTTACCTAAGAAATAACTGGGCATCTTATGTGCTCTGTTTCTTCCACATGACAGACACAGAAAACTACCAAGTGTCATGGTAATAGTCACAGGTATTTTTAGCTGAAATGAACTTCAGAAATGACTTAGTTCCTTTAATACATAGAATCATAAATTCCAATCTAGAAGGGACTAGGCAGAGAGTTTTAACTTGAAGTCCATGGGACCCCCCCGCCAAAAGACTTGTAGAAAGAGGGCCATGTACTTGGATGGAGAAATAAAATTACATTTTTCTTTTAATAAAATTGGTTTCCTTTGAAATCCTCCATATTTTATTTTATGTATTTAAAAATACTAGTTTGAGAAGCAGTCACAAGGCTTTACCATACTGCCACACTTTACCACACTTACCAAAGGTGTAAATGATGCAAAAAAGCTTAAGCACTTTTGGATTAGAGTAATCTAGTCCAATCCCCTCACTTGCTCAAGGTCATATAAATATTAAGTGACAGAGCCAAGATTTTAAATCAGATTCTTTATAACTCCAAATCCCAGTTTGGTTAGCTTTTTTAATTTTCTATCCTGCCTCATCAACTGCTTGTTTTAGAGATGAGAAAACTGGTGAACAGAAAATGACTTGGCTAAAATTGTGCAGGTATTATGAAGCACAGTCAATATTTTGTCATGACTATTGTTGTGACTATATGTCATTAATTGTGAGGTATTTCAAAATGTATCAAAGAAATCTTGTTCCTTTATTCTTCATTTCATAGGTGAATGATATAGGTCAAGGTAATTAATTTTCATTATTCCTGACATTAAAAACATGTTGTGTTTAAAAATTCTACAATTCCACTTCTTTTAATTTAGCTTTTTAATGGAACATAGTCAATGATCACTTTCACTTTCAAAACATGGACACATAAAAGGATACTTTGTTCTGCGTCAAAGATAAGATCCATTTGTGAGTACTTTATTAGATAATGACCCTATAATTGACTTTAAGCCCAGATGTGGTCACAGTTAATAAATGAGATCCTTCCTCCCTACAATAACCAATTGCAATGAAATGATAAGGAAGAAAGCCAGGTTCCTAGTTGACTGATGACTTTTAAACTAACATGTTGTCACTGCCTGAAAGCTATAGTCACAGTGTTTGTTAAACACTTACTGTTTAATAGGTCAAATACCACCACCAAATGAGGGCAGGGTCTATAAAGGAATTACCTACAGAAAGATAAGGTGATAAAGTCTCTTCTTTGCTACTATTAACCCAATAATCATGTATTTTACTAATTAAATTTATCAGATTCAATGTAGAAACATTTTCCTTTGTCATGAAAAAGTAGCAATTTATTTAATGGCTCTTGGTTTAGAACCATTTAGAATAGAACATAGTCTTAAGTCTTGAGATGTTTTGGCTAAGACCAGAATGAACGAATGAATGAAAAATAATTCATTAAGCACATACTATGTGGCAGGCACATGCTAACACAAGGGATACAATTAAAAATTGAGATTATGCTTGTCCTCAAAGAACTAACATTCTGTGGGGGGTGGGGGAAGAAGAGGTACATGGGGAGTGTTAAACAGGGAATGGAATTTAGATCCGAAGAGTCATAGAAATGGTGAGTGGAGCCATAGAATAGTTAGTTTTCATTACCTTTCAGAAAGCAATGGCAATCAATGTTGATTTCATCTGTAAAATGGGTATAATAATAGCACCTACCTCTCAGGGTTATTGCAAGAATCAAATGAAATAATATTTGTAAAGCATTTAGCATAATGCCTGGCAAATAGTAAGTTCTATGTAAATGTTAGCTAGCAGCATCAGCAGCATGAATAGTATTGTTCCCAGAGCAACAGATGGACAGGTGTGGAGAAAGAGTGGTATTCACAGAACAGCTGGTAAGATTATTAGAGTGGATGTCTATAAAGCAAGATTAGGGGCCAAGTGAATGTAATGAGTTAGGCGAGTCTCTCCTCACTCACAAGTCAGGATAGCTCACGACCTAGGGCAGAGTTCCAATGATAAATGGATCACCTCTTCTAGGGTGTGGTCTAAGTTCAGTCCAGAGTGCGGTGGTCCAGTTAATGAGAAGGTAGTAGTAGAGAAGATGGCAAGCGTTCTTGGGTAGGTGGCATAAAAAAGACTGTTACTATGCTATCCAAATGATCCACGTTAATGTAAGATTTGAATGACCATGATAATCTAAATCAATAAATAATGCTAAACTTTTTTAGATATCACTATTAAAATCCTCTGTGGCAGTTACATTATATTCAACAATACATCATTTGCCACATATTTAATTATTGCAGCCTTAAATGAATAAGAGGAGAAATTTATAGAATACCAACAGATGACCAAGTAGATTAAGGGGAATTGGAAGAAAGCCATTGTGGGGAGAGCTGTAAGGGACCTAACAGTACTGGGAGGAAACCAGGGGAGGACTGATAAAAAACAGAAGGGAAACATGGGTAGCCCAGTGGGGGAAGGGATATGTAAGAAGAGGTCAGATGAAGGCTATAAGACAAAGACCCAGTGGGTTGTATATTAATCCTTTCAGCCACTCCCCACACATATTAATAAAAGTGGGCATAAAAAATTAATTCTATGCTCAGAAAACATTAAAAAACACTCTATCAGTCCACAAAGAAATATCTCTTGATAATGACTATATAAATGATCTAAAAGTAAGAAGCAAGAAGGCAAAGGGGAGAGAAATGGCCTGAATGACTCACAAACCGACCAACCATCTCCTACAATTTGTTTTTGTTCTTCAATCTTTTTAATCGTGTCTGACTCTTCATGACCCCATTTGGGATTTTCTTGGCAGAGATACTGGAGTGGTTTGTCATTTCCTCCTCCAGCTCATTTTACAGATGAGGAAACTGAGGCAAACAGGGTTGAGGGACTTGCCCAGAGTTACCTAGCTAGTAAGTTTCTGATGTCAAATTCGAACTCATGAAGATGGGTCTCCTGACTCTAGGCCCAGCACTCTATCCACTGTGCCACCCAGTTGTCCTCCTAGAATATATAAGTATTACTGATCTCTTTTACCAAAATGTATTCATATGCTATGAAGTCCTCTATATAAGGCATTAATTACATACTTATGGGAAGACATTTAAGTTGTTTTAAAAGTCAGGAAGGATTTGGGCTAAGTCACCCAAAGCCAATATTCTAGGTCTCCTTCTGATCAATGGATTGCATTTATAAAATGGCAGATTGGAATTGGTGAAAGGTACACTCTCTAGCATGGTCTAAATAACTTGAGAACTCTATGGACAGTTTCATAACAAGTCCCTTAACCTCTAAGAGCCTTCATATCCTAATTTGTAAAACAATAGTACTTGGACAATATAACTCACAAAGCCGTCCTGAGGAAAGCACTAGGTACACTTTAGAGCATTATATAAATGTGATTGACTCTGGAGCAAAATTTTTCTTTCATAAAATTCTGCTTGGGCTTTATTAAAACCATCAATTCACCAAGTAGACTCAGACATCATAAAGGCGTCATAGGCCTGATTGTTTGAATCGCTATGAGGCTGTTCAAATAGATAAACTAAAATGGAGTTTGCTAAAAACCTCTCGAGGGCAGCTAGGGGGCACAGTGGATGGAGCACTAGGCCTAGAGTCAGAAAGAATCAACTTTATGAGTTCAAATTTGGCCCCAGACACTAGCTTTGTGACCCTGTCACTTAACTTAACTCTGTTTGCTTCAGTTTCCTCATCTGTAAAACGGGAAGGAAACGGCAAACCATTCCAGTATCTTTGCCAAGAAAACCCCAAATGAGGTCATGAAGAGTCAGACACAACTAATGACAACAACAAGAGAAGTAGCATCTCTGAGTCAAAGGGTATGCAGTGTTTAACAGGTTTGGGGACATCATTCTAAATTGTAAAGTGTTCATTTTAAATCTGAGGATGTTGTGGTTTTAGTTTTTGTTTCACTACAAGGTAAAATGCATGTAGGGTATCCCAAAAGTCTTAGTGAAGTTTTAAGCTAATAGCAGGAGGCCATGGCAAGCAGAGTTACTTGCATATGTGATTTAATTTAATCACTTAAAACTGCACTAAGACTTTTGGGACACACTCCATGAAACTCTGCTTGCAATGGCCTCCAGCTATTATATGATTCTTCTACACCCTTGGTATTGTTAGACACCCAAAAAGACCCAGAAGTATGGAATAACATCTGGGAAGTATAACACAAAGGATTATGATCGGAGCTTTGCTCCAGTGGAGATTTTAAAAGTATAAAGGGATACTGTACCTCTCTCTCTCTCTCTCTCTCTCTCTCTCTCACACACACACACACACACACACACATACACACACACACACACACACAATTTTTTTTGAGGGGGGAAGGCAAGGTAATGGGGGTTAAGTGACTTGCCCAAGGTCACATAGCTAGTAAGTGTGTCAAGTGTCTGAGGCTGGATTTGAACTCAGAGACTCCTGACTCCAGGGCCGGTGCTCTACTCACTGCACCACCTAACTGCCCTCTGCCCCCCTCCACACACACACACACACACACACACACACACACACACACACACACTATTGACAGTTGGAGGACTCCCACTCTTGTGCTTCTATAGGTCATGCTTATGACCCAACAGAGAGTGAAAAAGGAAGTTAACTAGCCAATAAAGGCACCAAACAATAGCAATCCTTTAAGAGTTTGCATTCACCAGCTGGTTCAGGGGAGGGAGCAGGGGTGAAGGTTGTAAGGGGGCAGGAGAGGGAAGAAGGCAGGGAGACTGTGATACCAGAGACATGGAAGTATTGAATGGCAAACTTGCCAAACAAAACCCTCGGAGTTAAGAGCAGCCCCTGTGAAATCTAGAGACATAAATTATCAGCTGGTTTATCCAGGAAAAGGAAGAATGTAATGAGATGGTTTTCCCATTCCCCTTTCTGCCTTCAGTATGGAAGAGACACTTGTGGAAGCATTTTTTTCCCAAATTCTTCTGTCCCGATGACTCCATTTTCTGTGAAATCAATAAGGTAGTTCTCAAAAGAAGGTTGGGAAAGTTCAGCTAAATTAATTTAGAGTGTTTTGTTGTTGTTGTTGAGTAGTGTCTGACTCTTCGTGACCCCTTTTGAAGTTTTCTTGACAAAGATACTGGAATGGTTTGACGTTTCCTTCTCCAGCCCATTTTATAGGTGAAGAAACTGAGGCAGACAGGGTTGAGTGACCTGCCCAGGGTCACAAAGCTTGTTAAGTGTCTGGGCCCAATTTGAACTCATGAAGATGAGTCTTTTTGACTCCAAGCCCAACACTCTATCCATTGAGCCACCTAGCTGTCCTTGAGTGTTTTTTAAAGCAATATTATTTGGTTAATTTTGAATCTGCTTTAGTAAATGTATTATAATCTATATACAAATGAATAATCCTTTCAGGGTCAGAAGAAATTGGCAAAAAAAATTAAAATCCTTTGGGAATTGGAGCTAGCAACATTTGATAAATTAGGAAGTACTGTTAGGATTAATCGTATCTTTAGATTAGATAAGATCGTGGGGAAAGCACTAGAAGGGAGAGTTTTAGAGAGGAGGGGATGTTGGTCCTATTTGTGCAGGCACCAGATGAATAAACTGGTGACTCAGACATTAGTAGACCAGGAGTGCTCATACATACCCAGTTGCTTAAGTTTGCAGCTCAGGGCTTAGAATGCCACCTAGGGGCTTCACTGTACAGGGTGTCCAAAAGGTTTAGTATCATTTAAAGCTACTAAAACCTAAAACTTTGCTAAGACTCTTGGAAAACCCTGTGTATTGCCTTCAATCACCCTCCCTTAATGTCAATCTAAAGCAGATATGCCCCTTTGTGCATAAACATAGATGCTTTTAATGTATCTATTCAGAAAGTTCAAAGGGTTTAGAATGAAGTCATCTAATTTCTATAAGTCATAGCAAACTATTCTCTTTCCTCCTTTGGACCCTCTCATAACACCTAGTTCATACCATTAGTGTGTACTTATATTCTAAATTACAGACATTGAGGAACCTCAGGTGTCCAGTTGCTATCTGAATCATGAAACTTCCCTACGCATTAACAAGCTGTCATATGGTTTTGGAATATTTCCATGGTGGGGGGCTGATGGTGGTGGGAATAAGCATCTATTAAGCATTGCTAAGCTATTTGCAAATATTATATCATTTGACCCTTATAACAACCCACTTAGGTCGGAACTATTACTATCTTTATCTGACAGTTGAGGAAACTGACAGACAGAAGTGACTTGCCCAAGGTCACACAGGAAAGAAGTGTCTGAGGCTGTTCTTGAACTCAGGCCTAATTAACTCATATGAAAAGGTGAGAAATACCTATTACAGTGGAGGGGAAGATGGGCGGGTGAGTGGTGGGCATCACTTGAGCCTTATTCTCATTGTAATTGGCTCAAAGAGGGAGCAACATACACAATCAGTTGGGTGTAGAAATTTATTTTACCCTACAGGGATGTAGGAGAATGGGAGTTGAATAAAGGGGTGGGGACTGACAGAAGGGAGGGCAGGTTGGGGATAGTCAGATGAGTCTTCCTGACTTCAGGCCCAACACTCTATCCACTGCACCACTTAGGAGTTCTCCTCTTTGCAGCTGAGCCAGCACTTCATTTTGGGATGGCTATCCTCATCAAGAAATTCTTCCTCATTTTTAATTTAGATATGCCTTTCTGACCTTCCCATCCATTCATGCCACATGACAGAACTCCAAGTATGTGAAGACTGCCATCATGTTCCCCCAAATCCTCCATTTCCTTCTCCAGGCTCAACTACCCTAGAATTCCTAAACTGAGTCTTTTGAATTATATTAGTTACTCCCCCCTAGACTCACTCTAGCTTATCGATGTCTCTTCTCAAATAGGCTACCCATAAATAAACATGATAGTTCCAAAGTGGCCTGACCAAGGCAGATTGCAATAAGGTTATCATTTCCCTTGAGCAGATACTATACTGTTATCTATGTAGCCCAAGGTCACATGACGTTTTTTGACTATCACTCCACACTATTGACTCATATTGAACTTGTAATGTACTAAAAATCTCAGTTCCTTTAAAAAATGAATTCCTGTATAAATCCATCCAGTCCAGTGTCCCCTCCTGGATTTATGTAGGTGATTTTTTCCTAAGTGGTAGACAATATCGGTACATGTGTAAATACACACATACACACACGTATATGTTTATATATATGTATATAAACATATATTCCTATTAAATTTCCCACATTGTAGTTGGTCTATCATTCTACTTTGTCACTATTTTTATGTCATGTTGTAGCTATCCCTTCCAAAACAGATTCACATCATCTGCATATTTGATAAATATACTGTATTTGTTCATATCATTAATAAATTATTGAATAAAAAAGAATGAAGCAATCCCTCAGCATACTACTAGAGAATTCCAGGCTTATTATTAATCCATTAATCATAACTCTGTGTCTAGTCATTCTAACAGTTCTGAAGCCAACTTAGTACAATTATATAATCCACACCTCTGTATCTTGTTAAAAAAAAGTGGGGGGGGGGGAGTGTTATGAGAGATTCTGTCAAATACTCCATTGGCCAAGAATTTAATACGTTATGTTCATATGTTCATATGATATCATAGCTTATAGATTTAATATACTTTCATACATGGAAGAGAGGCAGCGCCCTCTAGTAGAGACAGCTGGACCTAAGGCCAGGAAGATCTGGATTCAAGTCCTACATTTGAGATCTATCTATCTATCTATCTATCTATAGGTATAGCTATATATACTATATATATATATATATATATATATGTATATGCTATGTGAACTAGGCAAATCAAGCAACCTGTCAGTGCCACAGGTAATTCTCTAAGACCCTAAGTTGCAGAGAAGGCTCTGACCTGCATCAGTAGAGAGAGTTTCTTTATCTGGGAGCTCACTATACAATTGATCTCTCACAGGTCCAGTCCTTGTCCCTATCCCTATCAAATTTGGAAATATGCATAATTTATATGAGAATTTCATACTCTATATATAGCAAATAGGCTTACTGAAAACATCCTCAATTAGCACAATTCATAAGGTCTAGTTGAACTTTAACCAAGGAAACTGAAAGAACCACTGGGCTATCAGTGAATTTTTTTTATCGATGCATTTTGTTTTAACACATAAATCACTCCCCCCCACCAAAAAAAAAAACCCACTACATTACCTTACCATAAAAAATAGTTAGGCAAAATCTCCTAATCAGTAACCCTAAATGGGAGAACGTGAAAGTCAGTTTTTATAGATTTTATAGATTACAATTTGTAAACCAAGAGGAAGGCTTTTATTTTAGTCATTTAGAACTAGCTTCATAAAGATATTTTCTTTGAGTTTCGTTATGTTTTATTGTCATATTCATTTACAATGATGTAGCCATTGTGTATATTGTTCATTTCATTCCTCATGTTTTGCTTTGTATCAGTTCATAAAAGTTTCCTCCTGTATCTCTGGGTTCATCATGTTTGTAATTCCTTTTGACTCAATAATATTGTATCACATGTATCTATTAAAATTTGTTTAGCCACTACATAATTTTTGACTGCATAATTTGTTTCCAGCTTTTTGCCATTATAAATGGCTCCTATGGATGTGTTGGTATTATTCTCTTCTCTTTCACTAATATTCAATCTCTCCCCATCTACTGGCTGCTTACCTATAACCTAAAAGCATACCTATATCTGCTCCATCCTCAGAAAACTCTTACTGGATGCATCCTCACCAGCTACCATCCTCTATCTGCTTACTTGACTTTCACTCTTCTTAACTCTTGTCGGTCTGGCTTTCAACCTCAATGTTTAACTAAAACTGCTCTCTCTGAAGTAACCAATGATCCCTTAGTTCCAAAAACAAATGGTCTTTTCTCAATCCTCATCATCCATCTTGACCTCTTTGGTACTGTTGGTCACTTCTTCTCCTTAATACTGTCTTTGATCTTTGATTGAAGGTGCCACCCTCTCATTTTGCTCTTCCTCCTATCCAACTGCTTCTACTCAGTCTCCTTTGTTAGATATCTTAAACACCTTGTTATCGTCAAGATCAAATATGTAATCTTTTGGCTTTTTTAGTCTTTCATAACCTGGTCTTTTCCTATTTTTCCTGTCTTCTTATACCTTACTCTGCTCCAAATACTCTATTATCCAATGGCACTAGACTACACATTTCTTCACATTACATTTTATCTCTATGCATTTTCACTGGTTGCCCCCCAAACCTGGAATTCTTTCCATCCTTGTCTCTTCTTCATGTCTTTCTTGGCTCAGCTAATATCCCACCTTCTGCAAGAAGCCTTTGTCAGTTCCCCCTTAATTCTGGTGCCTTCCCTCTGAGATTATCTCCCATTTATCTTGTCTGTATCTTGTTCATGCCTAATTGTGTGTTTTCTCCTCTATTAGATTCTCCCACCTACTGCAAGAAACACTTCAGTAGATTGAGCTCTAGGCTTGGAGTCTGGAAGTCCTGAATTCACTTCTAGCTTCACTCATTTTCTAGCTGTATGATCCTGGAAAAGTCACTTAACCTCTGTCTCCCTCGGTCTCCAAATGGGGATTGTAATAGTACTTCTCTCATAGGGTTGTTGTAAAGACCAAATAATATAATTTTGGTTAAGTACTTAACACAGTATCTGACACATAGTAAGCATTTAATAAAAACTCGTTTCCTTCCTTCCCTCAATGCAAGTGTTTTCCCTCTATTGATTGTCTCCAATTTGTTCTGTATGTAGTTTGCTTGTACATAGTTGTTCATATTTTGTCTATCCCATTAGACTGTAGGCTCCCTGAAAGTAGAGAGCTGTTTTTGTCTTTCTTTGTATACCCAGCACTTAACATATTTCCTGGTATATAGTAATCTCTTAATAAATGCTTGTTGACTTGATTTGACTTAACACATGGAACCTTTCTTTCTGTCATCAGATTATTGGGAATGTAAAAAGTAGTAAAATCTTTGGATCAGATAGCTTAGTGACATTTTGTATACACTTCCAATTTTTTTTCCCAGAATGATTAAACCAATTCTCAGTTCCTCTGGTAGCTAAATTAGTGTTTCCATCTTTCCATAGTCATTTCAACATTTCCTGTCAATTATCTTTGAAAAATTTCTGAAAATAAAAGAAGACTAGAGATGGATGGTAGTTCTCCTGATTTTCAAAAAAGAAAAGGAATGGAATGGAATCTTCAAGTGAGAGGCTGATGGACTTGATTTCAATTACTAACAAAATTCTATCTAGGATATAATATTAAAGGAATGACTTGTGAGCAGTTAGAAAGAGAAGCAGTAATGAATAAGAACCAATATGACTTTGTCAAGATCAGTCTAGATTTACTTTGTGTCTTTTTTGGACATGATTTTAAGACTAGTAGGTTAGGAAGAAACCCGGGATGATGTTATAACTGCATTTCAACAAGACATTTGCCTTAGTTTCTCAAGCTATCTGATATAGCAATGTAGGTCATAAGATGGTATAGTTATAATGGTTAAAAATAACTTTATGTGATGCTTTAAAATTTACAAAATGTTGTCATCTGAATTGTATCACTTAATCCTTTTAAAAATCGTGACATCAAGATCATAGAATCGTAGATTTAGGGCCAGAAGATAGCACAAACATTATGATCCCTACTTCAATCTCCAGAAGAATATAAGCTCCTCAGGGACATAGGCTGTTTTATATCTTTGTATCTCTAGCACCCAGCAGTGTCTTCAACTAGATATTTTTATGTCATTGTATAGGGCAGTAGTTATCAAAGTGTGGTCTGTAAACCATTAGAGGTTCCTGAGTCTCTTCCCAGGGGTTTAAGAGATCAAAATTATTTCCATAGTATTACCAAGACATTATTTGCCTATCAAAACATTCCTCCCATTTCCAACCACATATCTATGTGAAGCTAGATTTTTTAAAAGTATCTTTCAATCGGAACAACATATCACAACAGACTGAATACAGAAATAGATAAAGGAATCCAGCTGTGTTTGATTAAGATATTAAAGAGATTCAAAAAAATATGTAAAACAGTTCTCTCTAAATTGTTTCTGTTTTAGAAAATGTAGTTTTTCTTTAAAATGTCATTTATATTCATGCATAATGGGTTTGTTATTGTTATTTTAAGTGATTTTTTAAAAAAATCAATTTCAATTTCTAATATGGTAACTATCAATAGATATAAACTACATAAACAAAATTCTCTGAGATCTTAAGTTCAAAACATTTGAGAAGCGCTGATTTAGAGAATTCTCAGTAAGGAAACCCCCTACCAGTAAGGAAACAGGTTTATAAGTGTTCTACTTTTTATAGCCTTAGAGATTTGCCTATGGCACTGAAAAGTTAAATGAGGGTCACACAGTTGGCATGTGTCAGGAGAAAGACTTGAACCCAAGTCTTTATAATTCTCAGTTTGGCACTCTGTCCACTACATTGTGTTGCCTCTCAAATAATAAATGCTTGTTGAATTAGGAAATTGAGGTCCCGATAATTAGGTGTTTGTCAAAGGTTACATAGCTAATAAAAAGCAGTTAGGGAGCTAGAGCCAAGATGGCAGAGTGGCAAGAAGTACCCACATTACCCAACATAATTCCTCCATGAAGATCTGGAAAATGTACCAGAGTCATAATCCTGAAATCTGAGGGGAAAAAAATCACAAGGAGTCATATTTCCAGTCCAGATCAGAACAAGGAAACAGACAAAGGCATTTTCTAACACTGGAGATGAAGTCTAGCCAGCAGCATGGCCTATGGAACATTCCACTGTGCAGGAACAGAGGATGGAGTCTGTGTACCAGGGCAAGAAGAGGTTGTAGACTCATACAGGAGGGCATTGACCTTGTTCCGCATGCAGGAACAGATGCCAACTGGTAGCTCTGTTATTCATTACCCAGTTCTGAGTCACAGATCCAATGCGGACTGAGGAGCAGACCTGCCCATAGCAGGGGCATTCCAGGGTGAGAAGCAGTCCATGGCCCTAGGCTATGTCCTAAGCAGGGAGCAAGTTCAAGTGAAAACCGGAGTTGTGTAGATCTGACCTCAGGAGTGGAATGTTGCTCAGGTCTAGACTCCAGTCCAGGCTGAAGCTTATAGCAGAAAAACAAGGGCAGGAATCGCAGATCAACAGGAAGCCTGCCATTCTGCCACTCTGAATCTATGGGGCTTTCCAGCTGACTGGCAGTGGCTGCGTCCATTGGCATTCTACTGGAACACCAACCGGGGCAAGTCCACAGAGTCTGTTGCTCAGACCCAAAAGCACATAAGGCAATGGTCATGTTCAGCCCTAGACCAGATCACTTTGGGAGCACTGAAAGTTTGCAGGCCTTCAGCCTGAGTTGTCCCTGATCTCCTGGAATAACACCATATTCAGTGCCCCTGGGAGAGCAGCAGAAGTATCCAAGTATCCAAGAGGACACAAATTCAGCATAGATTTTCCCTCTAGAAATGTGCAGAGCATGGCCCTAATATAAAGGCCAAAGTCAGGAAGTAGGCTGTAAGAACGAGCAAACAACAAAGTAATGCCACCATAAAGAGATATTATGTTGACAATGATGCTCAATACCAAAGCAGAATAATTATTATAACCCAGAATAGCAATTACTCCAAAACATCTACAAGCAAAGCCACAAAGAGAAATGCAGTTTAGGGAAAAGTTCAACAAGAATTCTTGCAAATGACGAAGCAAGAATTTTAAACAGAGGTAAAAAGTGATTGTAAAAATCACAGTTTTGGAGGATGAGAGGGAAAATGCTCATAGAAATGAGTCATACAAGAAAAGAATTCACAGTTAGCTATAGCATTGGACTTAGACTCAGGACACCTGGAGTCTAGTACTGATTCTGCTATTCTTTCTGTTTTTGACGGGGGAAAGGCAAAGCAATTGCAGTTAAATGACTTGCCCAAGGTCACGTAGCTACTAAATGTCACGCGTGTGAGGCTGGATTTGAACTCAGGTCCTCCTGACTCCAGGGCCAGTGCTCTATTCACTGTGCCACCTAGCTGCCCCAATGACATTAAGAAGGTATGATGGCAAATGCCTGTAATCCCAGGTACCGAGATGGTAGATCTCTTGAGCTCAGGAATTCTGAGTTGCAGTAGTCTAAACTAAATTGGTGTTTGAAACTTATTTCTCACATAAATGTGATTAAAGCTCACAACAGTGGAGGGTGGAGGGGTGCCACAAGTCCGCCTAAGGAGGGAAAACTTGCCCAATTGGAGACAGAGGAGGTCAAAGTCCCCAGGCTTATCAGAACTTCCCTTCAGGGTTAAAGTTGCTTAGCATCTCCTTAGATCTAATTCTATTTTCTTCTTGTTCAGTATTCCCACATTTTTAAAAATTTTGTGCATAATGAAGGCAGTGGGATGTGGGAATAGAACATTGCATTTGTGTCAATGAATGATACGAAAAGATAGTGGACTTACTAGAATTAATATTTACTTTAATACTTAAGAGGAACTGTGATTTCACTAATGAGTGTACTCCCACCACTGACTTTTATTAAAAATTATTTATTTATTTTATATATATTTCATTTTTATATTATATATTTACTAACATTCAGTTCCACAAGATTTCGAATTCCAAATTTTCTCTCCTCCTTCCCCTCTCCCTGCTCCCCTTCCTCAAGACGTCATGCAAGCTGATATAGGCTCTACAGATACATTCACATGAAACATATTTTCACATTAGTCATATTGCAAAGAAGAATTATAACCAATGGAATGCACTACAAGAAAGAAAACAACAAAGCAAAAAAGAGAGCAAGTGGTATGCTTCTATCTGCATTCAGATTCCGTAATTCTTTCTTGGGATGTCGATAGCATTTTCCATCATGAGTCTTTTGGAGTTGTCTTAGTTGTCTTGCATTGCTGAGAAGAATTGTCTATCAAAGTTAGTCATTGCACGGTGTTGCTGTAACTGTGTACAATGCTCTCCTGGTTCTGCTCCCCTCATTTAGTATCAGTTCTTATAAGTCTTTCCAGGTTTTTCTGAAGTCCACTTGCTCATCACTTCTTATAGCATTATAGTATTTCATCACCTTCATACAGCACAATGTGTTCAGCCATTCCCTAATTGATGGGCATCCCTCTCAATGCCCAATTCCTTGCCACCACAAAAAGAGCTGCTATAAATATGTTTTGCATGTAGTTCCTTTTCCCATTTGTATGATCTCTTTGGGATCCAGCCCTAGAAGTTGTATTGCTGAGTCAAAGAGTATGCACATTATTATACTCCTTTGGGCATAGTTCCAAATTGTTTTCTAGAATGGTTGGATCAGTTCACAACTCCACCAACAGTAGTGTTCCAATTTTCCCACATCTTCTCCAGCATTTAACATTTTCTTGTTTTGACATGTTAGCCAATCTGACAGGAGAGATATGGTACCTAAGAGCTGTTTTGATTTGCATTTCTCTAATTAATAGAGATTTAGAGCATTTTTTCATGACTATAGATAGCTTTAATTGCTTCCTCTGAAAACTGCCTATTCATATCCTTTGATCATTTATCAATTGGGGAATGACTTGTGTTCTTATAAATTTGACTCAGTTCTCTATATATTTTAGAAATAAGGCCTTTATCAGAGATGGGGATTATAAAAATTCTTTCTCACTTTTCTGCTTCCCTCCTAATCTTGGTTGCATTGGCTTTGTTTGTACAAAATCTTTTCAATTTGATGTAATCAAAATTATCCATTTTGTATTTCATAATGTTCTCTATCTCTTATTCAGTCATAAATTCTTCCCTTCTCCATAAATCTAACAGATAAATTACTTCTTGGTCTTCCAGATTGTTATAGTATCAGCCTTTATATCTAAATCTTGTACCTATTTGCACTTTATTTTGGCATAGAGTGAAAGATATTGATCTATGCTCACAGTCTATGCATACTATTTTCCAGTTTTCCCAGCAGTTTTTGTTAAATAGTGAGTTCTTATCCCAGAAGCTGGAGTCTTTGGGTTTATAAAACAGTAGATTACTATAGTCGTCGCCTACCGTGTCTTATGTACCTAATTTGTCTCACTGATCCACCACTCTATTTCTTATCCATTAACAATTAGTTTTGATGTTTGCTGCTTTATAATACAATTTAAGATCTGGTATGGCTAGCCTAACTTCCCTAGCATTTTTTTTCATTAATTCCCTTGATATTCTGGACCTCTTGTTTTTCCAGATGAATTTTGTTATTATTTTTTTCTAGCTCTATAAAATGATTTTTGGTAGTTTGATTGATATGGCACTGAATAAGCAAATTAATTTAGGTAGAATTGTCATTTTTATTATATTAGTTTAGCCTACCTACAAGCAACTGTTGTTTTTCCAATTATTTAAATCTGACTTTATTTGTGTGAAAAGTGTTTTGTAACTATATCCTTATAGTTCCTGGGTTCGTTTTAGCAAGTAGACTCTCAAATATTTTATAATGTCTACAGTAACTTTAAATGGAATTTTTCTTTCTATCGCTTGCTGTTAGGCTTTGTTAGTTATATAGAAGTGCTGAGTATTTATGTGGGTTTATTTTATATCCTACTCCCACCACTTACTTTACTGAATCCTGTTTATAGCTTATTAGATGGTCTTTGGGAGTTATTATGGCAAAAAAAAATCATCACCCTGAAACCAATTGAGGAGGAATCTCTATGAATGTAGGCTAGGCTGTACAACTGGGCCAAAATAGTCAAGTCTTATTCCAGTGCCTTATCATCTCGTGGGGATGTGGCTAAACTTTGATTAAATTGTAGGAAGTCACACCAAACTGGGAAAGGTTTCAAGTATGGTCCTAGTGTAGATTAGAAGGAATGTTTGCCTTTTTAATTCTACATTCAAAGACTTCTAGCCCTTAATAAGTCTATCTTCCTGCCTCTAAACAGGACTCAATGTATATTGTCCTATTCAGAAAGGTATTGCTCTTAGTTTTAAAGAGTGGCAGTGAAAGTGATTACACAACCTCCCATAGCAAGCCAGCTCCATTGTTCTACAGTTGACTATAGTTCAAAAGCAGTATGTGTTAGCATTGTAAGAGTGGTGGAAAGGGAGGATGTAATTATTTATCTAAATTAGCATGAAAAAAAGAAAGAAAGAAGGAAAGAAAGAAAGAGAAAGAAAGAAAGGAAGGAAG